>CM029604.1:48916149-49397089 GCA_017311375.1 Mytilus coruscus | reverse complement strand
AATGAATAAATAAGTTATTGTATGATTGAATAAAAGATTAAAACATTTATTTGTTACTTAATTCATCAACATATTAATCTAATAATGGATAATTACCAGATGCTAGCGCAAGTCCAACAGGTCGTCTGCCACATTGCAAGTTTCAAGTAATGGTCTAAATTTCTGCAACATAGGCATATATTTAAACAAATCGGCTTTTTAAAGGTTAAACTTGCTATTCATCACAGTAACCACAACATGCACCTATCAAATACTCCTTGGTGAATAGCGATTTGCACAAACACCTATTAATAAATCATGCCAAATATAAAACGTCAGAAGGTTCAATCTACAAATTAAAAGAGGAAAAGATTGATTTCTTGTTTATTGTTAAATGTTTTACAATGAGAATTGTTATTTAATTTCATGTAAATTTAATTTCAAAGTAAATCCCTTACGTTATGTGTCATACATGAATCGTCTTCTTTGTCACTGAAATTTATGAGAGATGTGACGATTTCCCCTGTGTTTGTTTTTAATCAAAAGGTTAAAGACGGACGGATTGGCAGTATGCCGTAATGATATCCCGTCGCAAATTTGAATTTGCGTTTGAGTTTATTTATTTTTTCTGCCATGCGTACAAAGAAGGTGTTGTTGGTGTGCTGTCAATGGCAGAAAAGGCTTTCATTTGTGTGTCTGTCGTCTGTAGTATAGAGAATATTTTCCCGCGTTTTGATCAGTATAGCGGGAAAATGTTGTATTCTCGCTATGGAATCGTTAATTTTAGGTAGCATTACAAGGAGTGATACTGTCGTGTTCGGACAATATATACATGACTGCACAATTCCGTTCGTTCAGAGGTGAAACGTGGTAACTAGCAAAAATTCGTGGTTTTACATCAAGTAGAAAATATCACTGTAACAATGCTATTAACAGTATATTCTCGCTGTGTTGAAGACCCATTGGTGGCCTTGGGCTGTTTTCTGCTCTTTGGACGGGTTGGTGTCTCTTTGACACATTCCCGTTTCCATTCTCAATTTTGAAAACCAATGTCAAATCGACATTTGATAGTTGTCTTTTTAAGTTGCCTTTGGTTATATGACCTAAATTAAAACTTGACAGGAGCAGTGGTGGATATTCTGTATGAGAAATTTTCTTATTCTTATCGAATCTGATACAAACATTGCATGGATAAACAGAGACAAATCTATAATCTATATCAAGGCTTAAATGTATATAATATGAATTGCGCATTACTTTCAAACTGATACACACGACTTTAAAACTGTTGTGCATTACTTTCAATCTGGTGTGCACGACTTTGAAACTGGTGTAGAGGACTTTTAACTAGTACGATCTACTTTATATCTGGTTCGCACCATATTAAAACCGTTGCGCACGACTTTCAAATAAATGCCATCAATGGCGGAAAAGCTTAAAAGCTGACACCAAACATCGTTTTGAGATGTGAATTTAAACTAGACGCCAAGCAACATGCCCAGGATTCGAATCATTCGGACTGAAATATTTACAGTTGAACACCTTTTTTGTGACCTTCGACAATATCTATTTGTTTTTAATCAGTGATGACTTTTCTGACATTGATTAAAATGCATGATGATACCATTGTAGCAACAGTTTAGAGGATAACAAAGAAAATTATTAGAGCTCTGGAAAATTATAATACAGTATTTTCAAGACACCAAGTTATCATCATTTATGACACTAAGAATTTAATAGTTATATTGTTGTGTATTTTATTTTAAACATATATTTTCATCAACTATAAGTAAATCAAAGTAAATTTTAAAATTATGTAATTTTTAACATAAATTGTTAATTCAAAATTTTCGGCTATGAAACGAAATTTTCAATTTTATTTTCATAAATCGTAAAACGTTTCATATTAGTTAATTTCCAGTAAAAAATTTGAGCAAATTTCTGCTAAAAAATTTATTTCCAGATTAATTTTGATAAAATGTTATAAATTTCAGTTATAAAAATCATTACTACATTGAATAGCTTTGTAGAATGATAGTTAGTTAAAACTTTTGTGTGTTTTTCAAACGCGTGTCTATTATTAATTTGCCTACAATCATTTCTAAGTAAAATTTGACTTCATTCTTAGAGCTAAAATGTATATAATATTATGTTACATTTCTAATAGTAAATAAGTGAAATAATTGAAACAAGAGTAGGAATTGTCTTGTTGCCATCACACAGAGTAAAAAGAGATATAAATAATTAGCACAGATATAGATATAGATAAATGAGCACACAAATATATAAGCATCGGCTACACAACACTGCTCCCCCCTCCAAAAAAGGGCCACCCCAGTTGCCCAAATTATTATGGTTATTATTTTTAAAAAGTATACATAAGCATTGGCTATTTCAGAAGAAGGAACACCGCAAACGGATTCAAATAGTTATTTAGAGATTATAAAAAAGCAAGATTTTCGGTTCAAAAAAAATAAGGAGATGTGGTACGATTGCCAATGAGACAAATATCCACCCAAGTTCAATGAAGTGGATGTAAGCATTTATAGGCAACCTTGCGGCCTTCAACAATGAGCAAAACAAATACCGTATAGTCGGCCATTAAAGGCCCCGACATGAAAAGTATGAAACAATTCAATTGAGAAAACTAACGGGTTAATTTATAACAAAACAATTTACGAAAAACAAGTATGAAAGGCATGAACCAACGACAAACACTACAATACAGGCTCCTGACTTGGGAGAGGCACTTAAAAAATGTGGTGGGGTTAAACATGTTTGTGAGCGCTCAACTCTACATCCAACTTGGGCCAGTGATGTTACAGCACACTATAAAAATCAGTTGAAAATGACGTAACTCATCAGTTCTATATAAAGCAGAAAAGTACACATCTAACAAAAATACAGACAGGACGTTGCAGGGTATGTATTCATCCCTCGCAACAAAAAAGCCCCAAGTACTGATCTGAGAGTACTACCAGCTACTGACAGCTAGTTCAAAGCCAATAACAACTAATAAAAAAAATCATGTGTCTAAGACTAATATATCAATCACTTCACATCCAACATCCAATGGATTTAGTAAAGACGTCATTAACAGCCAGAGAAAATGACCTGATTGTAGTACCGTGAAAGTGCATATGTGTATAACAAATCTATTTAGTACGGTTTTAGTTTACTGAAAACAAAATCATTATTTATATTAAAAATAATATTCAAAGATCTAATTACAGTGTTGAATTGGTAACCTTTAGAATAAGTTTATTTAAAGGATTGATAAGTTTACCGGATCGTATATAAATTTCCGGCTCAGTAAACAACATCGCCGTAAAATTTAGAATGTGCTATTCCGTCTGAAATAAGCTTTTACAGGTACAGCCAAACTTTCAAACCACATTTTGTATCTATGGGAGAATTTAGTGATGGTTTTAAGTTATTAGTAGAAACGAAATCACTGACTTAATAATTTACCCAGTAATACATAGATTACGCTCATTGAAATCCAACATGTCATTACAGACACGGGCATAGCGAACGAGTTGGGATATATTAACACCGTAAGACGGTGCCAAAACAAAATCACCATCCAAAAGGGAAATTAACAATAGGAAAGAAAAATCACCCTTGTGTCGTAAATTTATATGTAGAATATCTGTTGTAAAACTGAAATGTCTAAATCTAGGACAGGACACTTATTGCTGTTAATATTTGATTTATTTAAGGCAAGTTCCATTGGGTAAATTTCGACAGTATAGTTAGAGAATTCCTGATTTTTTATTAAGCGATAAAATATCATCAAGATATCGATAAGCGGTGTTGAGTTTATTAATTAGAAAGTATGTAGACAGGTCAGTACTGAGTTTGGCCATAAACTGTGATTCATAACAATACAGGAACAAGTCTGCTATTGAAGAGGCACAATTGGTGCCCATAGGAATACCTACAATCCATCGATAACCTGTATTACCGAAACGTCCATAAATGTTGTTAAGGAGAAAATGTATGGCTTTAATCATTTCATCACACCTCCAGTAAGTATATCTAGCATATTCATCTTTCTCATTTGAGAAACAGACTTTATATGGGTTGCAGCAAATAAATTTCATCAAACGACCACTTGATTAAATAACAAAATTTTTTTAGTGTGTGGAAGTGTAGTATAAAAAGTGGAAACGTCAAAATTGGCAACCGAATCAAAAGGACCACCAAAAGCACGTAATTTATCTAAAAACTCTAAAAATGGTTAATTCCACTATTTTCATATCTTTTACAAAAAAAATTGATGATAATTTCTTTGATAGTAGTTAAGGAACTCGTCAAAAGCACTGAAAGATAAGTAGTAGAGGTCGAGATGAAACGATGTTTTAAGGTGGTTTTGTTTTAGTTTAGGTAACCAATACATAGTGAGGACTTTCAAATGGTCAGAGGAAGCCTTAAGCTGAGCTGTAGTAGTGACATGATTATTTACTATATGTCTCTATGTGGAGCGTACGGCCTTGAATGTAGTTGAATGTATAATTTCATTCTTACGGACTTCTGTGTAGTATTTACGTCATACCACCACCATATTATGGTTGCTTTGTCGGCCGGCACGAACGCAAAACGCTTTGCGATTACTTAGATTTTGTTGAGTTTTTTTTTTATTCTAGAAATGGGCGTATTACTTATTTTAGTATTTATTTCTAAATCATTTTCAAAATGTGAAATAATGAAAGAGCATCTTTAATACCCTGACGACACACTACACAATTCATTTTCGACGGTGGACGATATCTTGGTCCTTTTTTCAGAAAGTTTATAACCTCTCGGTCTTGAACGATGTTGAGGTCCCCTATAATTACATGGCCATAGAGATTATACCTAAGCTTTGATGTTTAACAGTCTCATAACGAAGGAGCATTATTTTCTATACTGACGTCTAATGTAACTGACGTATAATTAAAAAATACACTTCTACTGGGTTTTTTATACGAATCAGAAATTATAGGTGGCTATATGTTATCAAAATATGGAGTTATAAAGTTTTTAACGGTAGATTCATGAAAAATACAAGACAAATTGATAAAATCAATACCTCTATGAACGTATTTTCAAATAAATGCCATCAATGGCGGAAAAGCTTAAAAGCTGACACCAAACATCGTTTTGAGATGTGAATTTAAACTAGACGCCAAGCAACATGCCCAGGATTCGAATCATTCGGACTAAAATATTTACAGTTGAACACCTTTTTTGTGACCTTCGACAATATCTATTTGTTTTTAATCAGTGATGACTTTTCTGACATTGATTAAAATGCATGATGATACCATTGTAGCAACAGTTTAGAGGATAACAAAGAAAATTATTAGAGCTCTGGAAAATTATAATACAGTATTTTCAAGACACCAAGCACAGTTATCATCATTTATGACACTAAGAATTTAATAGTTATATTGTTGTGTATTTTATTTTAAACATATATTTTCATCAACTATAAGTAAATCAAATTAAATTTTAAATTTATGTAATTTTTAACATAAATTGTTATTTCAAAATTTTCGGCTATGAAACGAAATTTTCAATTTTATTTTCATAAATCGTAAAACGTTTCATATTAGTTAATTTCAGTAAAAATTTGAGCAAATTTCTGCTAAAAATTTATATCCAGATTAATTTTGATAAAATGTTATAAATTTCAGTTATAAAAATCATTACTACATTGAATAGCTTTGTAGAATGATAGTTAGTTAAAACTTTTGTGTGTTTTTCAAACGCGTGTCTATTATTAATTTGCCTACAATCATTTCTAAGTAAAATTTGACTTCATTCTTAGAGCTAAAATGTATATAATATTATGTTACATTTCTAATAGTAAATAAGTGAAATAATTGAAACAAGAGTAGGAATTGTCTTGTTGCCATCACACAGAGTAAAAAGAGATATAAATAATTAGCACAGATATAGATATAGATAAATGAGCACACAAATGTATAAGCATCGGCTACACAACACTGCTCCCCCCTCCAAAAAAAGGGCCACCCCAGTTGCCCAAATTATTATGGTTATTATTTTTAAAAAGTATACATAAGCATTGGCTATTTCAGAAGAAGGAATACCGCAAACGGATTCAAATAGTTATTTAGAGATTATAAAAAAGCAAGATTTTCGGTTCAAAAAAAATAAGGAGATGTGGTACGATTGCCAATGAGACAAATATCCACCCAAGTTCAATGAAGTGGATGTAAGCATTTATAGGCAACCTTGCGGCCTTCAACAATGAGCAAAACAAATACCGTATAGTCGGCCATTAAAGGCCCCGACATGAAAAGTATGAAACAATTCAATTGAGAAAACTAACGGGTTAATTTATAACAAAACAATTTACGTAAAACAAGTATGACAGGCATGAACCAACGACAAACACTGCAATACAGGCTCCTGACTTGGGAGAGGCACTTAAAAAAATGTGGTGGGGTTAAACATGTTTGTGAGCGCTCAACTCTACATCCAACTTGGGCCAGTGATGTTACAGCACACTATAAAAATCAGTTGAAAATGACGTAACTCATCAGTTCTATATAAAGCAGAAAAGAACACATCTAACAAAAATACAGACAGGACGTTGCAGGGTATGTATTCATCCCTCGCAACAAAAAAGACACAAAGTACTGATCTGAGAGTACTACCAGCTACTGACAGCTAGTTCAAAGCCAATAACAACTAATAAAAAAAATCATGTGTCTAAGACTAATATATCAATCACTTCACATCCAACATCCAATGGATTTAGTAAAGACGTCATTAACAGCCAGAGAAAAACATGACCTGATTGTAGTACCGTGAAAGTGCATATGTGTATAACAAATCTATTTAGTACGGTTTTAGTTTACTGAAAACAAAATCATTATTTATATTAAAAATAATATTCAAAGATCTAATTACAGTGTTGAATTGGTAACCTTTTAGAATAAGTTTATTTAAAGGATTGATAAGTTTACCCGGATCGTATATAAATTTCCGGGCTCAGTAAACAACATCGCCGTAAAATTTAGAATGTGCTATTCCGTCTGAAATAAGCTTTTTACAGGTACAGCCAAACTTTCAAACCACATTTTTGTATCTATGGGAGAATTTAGTGATGGTTTTAAGTTATTAGTAGAAACGAAATCACTGACTTAATAATTTACCCAGTAATACATAGATTACGCTCATTGAAATCCAACATGTCATTACAGACACGGGCATAGCGAACGAGTTGGGATATATAAACACCGTAAGACGGTGCCAAAACAAAATCACCATCCAAAAAGGGAAATTAACAATAGGGAAAGAAAAATCACCCCTTTTGTCGTAAATTTATATGTAGAATATCTGTTGTAAAACTGAAATGTCTAAATCTAGGACAGGACACTTATTGCTGTTAATATTTGATTTATTTAAGGCAAGTTCCATTGGGTAAATTTCGACAGTATAGTTAGAGAATTCCTGATTTTTTATTAAGCGAAAAAATATCATCAAGATATCGATAAGCGGTGTTGAGTTTATTAATTAGATAGTATGTAGACAGGTCTGTACTGAGTTTGGCCATAAACTGTGATTCATAACAATACAGGAACAAGTCTGCTATTGAAGAGGCACAATTGGTGCCCATAGGAATACCTACAATCCATCGATAACCTGTATTACCGAAACGTCCATAAATGTTGTTAAGGAGAAAATGTATGGCTTTAATCATTTCATCACACCCCCAGTAAGTATATCTAGCATATTCATCTTTCTCATTTGAGAAAAAGACTTTTTATGGGTTGCAGCAATTAAATTTCATCAAACGACCACTTGATTAAATAACAAAATTTTTTTTAGTGTGTGGAAGTGTAGTATAAAAAGTGGAAACGTCAAAATTGGCAACCGAATCAAAAGGACCACCAAAAGCACGTAATTTATCTAAAAACTCTAAAAATGGTTAATTCCACTATTTTCATATCTTTTACTAAAAAATTGATGATAATTTCTTTGATAGTAGTTAAGGAACTCGTCAAAAGCACTGAAAGATAAGTAGTAGAGGTCGAGATGAAACGATGTTTTAATGTGGTTTTGTTTTAGTTTAGGTAACCAATACATAGTGAGGACTTTCAAATGGTCAGAGGAAGCCTTAAGCTGAGCTGTTGTAGTGATATGATTATTTACTATATATCTCTATGTGGAGCGTACGGCCTTGAATGTAGTTGAATGTATAATTTCATTCTTACGGACTTCTGTGTAGTATTTACGTCATACCACCACCATATTATGGTTGCTTTGTCGGCCGGCACGAACGCAAAACGCTTTGCGAATACTTAGATTTCGTTGAGGTTTTTTTTATTCTAGAAATGGGCGTATTACTTATTTCAGTATTTATTTCTAAATCATTTTCAAAATGTGAAATAATGAAAGAGCATCTTTAATACCCTGACGACACACTACACAATTCATTTTCGACGGTGGACGATATCTTGGTCCTTTTTTCAGAAAGTTTATAACCTCTCGGTCTTGAACGATGTTGAGGTCCCCTATAATTACATGGCCATAGAGATTATACCTAAGCTTTGATGTTTAACAGTCTCATAACGAAGGAGCATTATTTTCTATACTGACGTCTAATGTAACTGACGTATAAATACACTTCTACTGGGTTTTTCATACGAATCAGAAATTATAGGTGGCTATATGTTATCAAAATATGGAGTTATAAAGTTTTTAACGGTAGATTCATGAAAAATACAAGACAAATTGATAAAATCAATACCTCTATGAATGTATTTTATTTTTATATAATACTTTTATGATCTTCAGGTTTGTCAATTTGAGGGAACAGTCTGTGGTGACAAAAAGCTATGATAGTACGTGTTCACTCATATTTTGGACTGAAAAACGATATTGTATCACACTCGTTATAAATATTATGTAATTTACTGTAACATGTTAGATAAAAAAAATCATCAAGTGTAAAATTAGAACGATGTTTATTTTGTTGATTGCGGTTAATGCGATTGCAATGAGACCTGTGATTGAGTTGTCTTTTATCAACATGTACAATAGTCATGATATCAATAGAGGAACTTTTAGATATGTTCCCTTGGCCCATGATATTGTCATTTAGATCTAGGCGATAATACGCTGTCTGTAGTCGTTGAATCCAAGACAGTTCGCAAAGTTTGCGGGAATCTTCAAACTGTTTATGTGATTGTCCTGGTTATTTATGAACGGTTTGAAGTGGTTCGAATTTTATAAATTTAATATTGTGTCTGTGTTTTTCTATATGTTGGTGAATTAAACTTTTGAATTTTTTAGGTCTGCTGAAGCGGAATAGATGTTTTTGTGATCGTTTAGAAAAACCACGTCCCGTTTGCCTTACATATTAAATACTACATTTCGGTTTTCTTCATGTTACAAGATATTTGAGGCTTTGGGGTTTACAAGTAATGTCACATGAACAGGTTTTTCCAATGACTTCATCATAATTCATAATGTTTTGCAACGTTTTTGACTTCATCATCATCAATAATGTTTTACAACATTTTATTGAAGCAATTACATATACTTTTTTAATTAAATTTAATAATGCATTATTAATGCTTAGCTTTAAATAAACATACAAAAATATCTTTAAATAAATCAAATTCGAAGTAACCATCATACAAAGTAAAGAGCAAGTAACCAGGTAAACATGACAAAATAGATAAAAATTAAATACTTTATAGCATGGTCACTGAACAAAGCATCAACGACTACTACTATATCAGCTTGAATTAAAGCTGGCTCGCCAAAATACGAACCTCTCCTTAATACGTAAGTTCTTGACAATAAACACTTTGAAATGTTAAATAAACATAAGATAATCATTACAAAAAATAATATTAATCAACAATCATGTTAAAAACTAATTGTTGTTTTAATATTTAGTAATGAATTGAAAATGTATGTCTGATTTTATTATTGTTCTTCAATTTGTTATAACGTTCAAATTGTATTTTTCTTGTATTATTACTACTTTTTCTTTCCTTTTCTTTATTAAAAAGATGCGAACCTCTCCTTACTAGGTGTCAGTCGATTCCTGCCTGTCTCTACAACGATAAAAATGCCTTATACAACTCGGACATTGCAACCAGATATTGTCCCCAAAATGAAAAGATTCAGTTTCTGCTCTCACTGAAGTCAGATAGAAAAACTCAAGTACAGACCATATTACAATACAACCCACATTATTAATTCTCTTTTACAATAGATTGCGCAAAAACTGAAAAGCTCATCTTTTGGAGATTGGAATTAAAATACATTGCAAAGAGGAAACCGAGCAACATGATGAGGATTCGAATTATTCGGACTGAAATATTTACAGTTGACCAATATTTTTTGGACTTTCGGACAATAGTTATTTGTTTTTAATCATTGATAAATTTTCCGAAATTAATTAAAATCGTGATGATACAACGGTAACAACAATTTAGAGGGTACCAAAGAACATTAGTGGAGCTCTGGAACAACATAATGCATTATTTTCAAAGACACTACAATTATTATCATCTTTGACACTAAGAATTATAAAGTTATATTGTTGTTTATTTTTATAATAAACACATATTTTCATCAACGGTAACTAAAATCTACTAAACTTTTTAATTTTTTTTTTAACTTTTTAACGTAAATTGTTATTTAAAAAATTCGGCTATGAAACACAATGTTTATTTTCATTTCATATCTGTGAATTTTGAGCAATTATTTATCATGAATTATACTATTCTGTTTAAAAAATAAATTTCTAAATGAATTTTGATAAAATGTTGTAAATTTTAATCACAAAAATCATTATTGCATTGAAAAGCTTTGCAGAATAATAATTATATGAAACTTTCGTTTGTTTTTCAAACGCGCGTCAATTATCAATTTGCCTAGAATCATTTCGAAGTAAAGTTTCACTTCCTTCTTAGTGCTAAAATGTATATAATATTATGTTACCTTTCTCATTGTAAGTAAGTCAAATATTTGGAACAAGAGTAGGAGTTGTCTTGTTGCCATCACATAGAATAAAAATAGATATATATAATTAGCATAGATAAAGAAATAGATGAATGAGCACATAAATGTATAAACATCCGCTACCCCCACCCCTCAAGTCCCTACCAAAACAAAAGGGACACCCAGTGACCTGCCATTAGGTTTATGATTTTTAAAAGTATACATAAGCATTGGCTACCTCAGAAGAAGGCACACCACAAACATTTTAAAGTTACTAAGAGATTGTAAAAAAGCAAGGTTTTCTGTTCACATTTTTTCAATGACTTCATCATAATTCATTATATTATATATCCTTTTATAAAGATTTTTAAAAAGCAAGGTTACGTTCAAATTTTTTCAATGACTTCATCATAATTCATGAATAATTATGAAGGATTATAGATAATATATATCTTCCGGCTTCTAATTAAAAAAAATGTATGTTTAATTGCTTAAGTTTAAGTCACATAAAGACTCACATTCAATGTATTATTTTTTTTTTTAAATAATGACATGGAGTGGTCATTCTGTTAATGGTCATCATTCCATTCAATTGACAAATTTGATATTATAATGAGTATTTGACCTAAGGAAGGCACTTTAAATGCATCTTATATTAAAAAAAAAATATCAAAAATAATTAAGGCCTTATTTTGAATTTGAAATATTTGTTTCAAACTACTGTACAGGACGTTTTAACAATACACCTGTTGGATGTGTATTGATTGATACTTTAGTATGAGAGAACATTAGCTTACAATTTAATAAATTGAATTATATGTAGAATTGTTAGTAAAATCCTTTAAAAATATGGTTTTTATATACCCCATATATTGACTATTCTGAAAAATAAAGAAAATCCATCTTTAAAAGATTGAATGTTGAATATGTAGTTAACGTACTCAGTATATACTATCCTCTGGTCAAATGCACTGTGTAGACCTTCAGCCTCCGAGTTTACCATCCATTCATCAATCAGTACAGTACTGACATCATTTGGAAGAAACTTTCTTATTTTCAATTTCTAATGCATAATTTGTTATTATAAAATGCTAAATTTAGATTGCAATTCCCTAAAGTTGACATTGAAATTTTGTTACTGTTTTGTTCAGGCCTTTTTCGGTTTTATGTACAGTGTGATATATACACTCAGACAAAAGTTAAGCACCACAGGTTTTAAATAATTAAAAAGTAATTATGTAACAGCGTGAAGTTATAAGTCTTTTGATATTTGAGGAAAACCCTATGACGATAAGCATTTATTCCATGGTACACAGCTAAATCATATGTTTGGTAGATTTAATGCTCAGTTTTGTGACAAGACAAAAACGGCAATAGAATACCTGTAAAAGTTTCAATGTGCACACCGTTTCCACCGTTGTAAATGTAGAAAGAAAAGTTTACTGTACCTGAAGCTTAATATTCACATCTGAACTGTCGTTTGAAACCCCGATAGTCAATATCAGGTATACCCTTCACGTTTCTGGTACAAGAGCATCACACGTCTTCTCTTTCACCAAACAAGACGTCGAAGTTCAAAGTGTGGAAACTTTTGCTATTGCTGTACTGAGGCATTCCTCAGTTTAGCAAGTTGTGTACATCTGGTTTCGTTCTAATTAACTTTTCGTCGATAGAGTCCCACTTGTATTCAATTATGGTGACAAGACTGGCCATAGTACAGTGTCAATTGATGCCGATTGTCTGACAACCCGACCACGATGAGGTTGAGCGTTGTTATCATGAAAGATATGTGTTTCTGCAAATGTCTGACCATCAAAATGTGGTGATATAGTCCTATCAAGAATGTCATCATGGTACTTTTGATAATTCAAGGTGCCGTCAAGAATATCATGATCCAACTTGCAGTCATTTGAAAGCATCTCTTTGTTATTACAGTACTCCTTCAAAACGTTGTTGTTCCAAGAAAATTATTGTCCCTGTAGGCCGTGTTTTTTCTCTCTCCAAATACGAATTTTACATTCAATCGATTTCAAGAGGAATCGACCCTCGTCTGACCAATGGATTTTTCTGCAATAGCAAATATTACATTGTTGATGGTTTCTAGCCCACTGCATTTGCTTCCTACAACGCCTTACAGTCAGTTCTGGTCGTTTGATCATTCAGTGATTTCGAAGGCAAAAACTATCCAGCATGAGTATAACCGTTCTCATGTTGTCCCAAATCAGAAGCACGAAAATTGCCAAATCCGTTTTAAACAGTCAAAATCGATTCAATTAAAAATATCAACCGTCTCCGTCAGATACCTTTGATTACAATTTTCAGATGAGACACTTTGATTTTTATGATTTTTATTTTGAAAGAAATATTCTATAATTTAAAATAGGTGGTGCTTAACGTTTGTCTGAGTGTATATGTTCCTGCTGGGTGATGTTTTTTCGAGTAATGGTTGTTCATTGTTCTTTTGTTACCATCTTCACCTCTTTTACTAGGATAATAACATGTATGGTACCTTATAATAGAAAAACAAAGGATATATGGTGTCCATCAATGACACAAAATCAGTACATGCACAGGAAAAAAACACAGCTCTGATTGCTGTTCTTCATCTCAAAGTCACAGTGAGGCCTTCAACACGGAGCAAAAAAAAACCAGACACTCTCACCTCACTGCAAGTTTAAGACGGCACCTAGCACCAGTTATATTTATATTGCTATTTCTGGGTCGGTACAAATATGGCTAATGCTTCTGTACGTATAGGACACGTTTATATAAATAATCTATGGCAAAAAATCAACGAGCAAGATTTGAAATATACTGACCGATCTTTTATTTGATAGTAGTAAAGTCCAAATTAAACATTTGGAGTTTCAACTTTTATTGAAATAATTCAAATACGCAAATTTTTAGATGGATAGGTTAACACAATTTAATAAGAAGGAAGATTCATACGTGAACAGTTTGAAACATATCCTTAAGAGTATGGTTCAGACTTTAAGATGTTTTTCGTCAAAAAGTAAAGTCAGTTTTATTTGCATGCTGATTGCATATACTAAAATTGTTATAATAGGAAAATTCAACGCTTCTTCTGAATGTTTTATGATTGCTTGCAACATATGCATGAATATTTTGATGTTTTATTACATTATCTTATTTGAAGTTTGATTTTATCAGAATGCATGATAAATTTGCTATGATACGAAAATTCAATTCGTCTTTTGAATGTTTTATGATTGCTTACATCATATACATGCACATTTTGATGTTTAATTACATTTTTCTCATATGACGTTAGGTCTTCCTAGAAAGCATAATAACATGGTTATAAGAGAGAAGACGTAATTAAAGTCAAAATATATTGTATTGGCGAAGTAAGATCATGGCTTCTGTCGGTTACTAATCCATAAACAAAGGGTCTATGGGCAACCGTAAATTAGATGCAAATTCAAAATGCAAATCAAATCATTAAAATAAAATACATAATGAAAATTCAAAATTCGAATAAAAACTAAAATGAAATGAAATTTTGAAATAATGGGGTGCTGAATTGAACCCTGGCAACCGATGTCCAAAATCAACATGAGAAACTACGTGTGAGGTGGAAATGAAGATTACATGGATTAATGTTCTAAATTGAATAATAATATAGTGATAAATCAAGTTCATCAGTACTGGTGCAGCATATAAAGTCCGCCACTAAACAAGTTCAAAAACATTCATTTCATAAAGATCTAACCGCAGTAACTATTAGCTAACAGATTCCCGAAGTCAATGACCTACTTCGCCGTTTGATGGACAATAAATGGATGCCAATTGATTATAGCATAGCTGGATAATAAATAAGTGAAAATTGATAAAGTTGTAACTTGTGTAAAATTAGATAACTTTCAATATCTGACAAATAAACTATTCCTTCTCACTGCAGTTTTTTGTTCAATCACTTCTTTAGAATCTTGATCTTGTATAGCAATCTTGGTAACATTTGGACCAAGCAAATTTGACTACGGTAACAAATCTTGATGAAAAATCAATATATATATAGTTAAGTCCTAGCGTATAGAACGCTTTGTTCGATGTCATGTCCATTTTAGTGGATTACTTAACATTGCGGGGTTCATCGAGAACGAGTATACGATTAGTTTATCTGTTTTCTTAAAGTACCTCATAACACCTTGACATAGCTAACAAATTGTGATACGAAAATGTATTAAAGAACACAGGCATAAGCAAACTTCCGAGCACGAACAAAGTCATGTTTGGTGATTGCAAAACCCACTATCCAAGCATGCTGTTGAAAATATGAATGATCTTAAATTGACAATCAATCAATAATCAGCTCCAGATTGATAATTTAATATATAGACAAAAAATTTAAATTGATATGATAACAGATAAAGATATTTGACTTGCAAACTATTTGTTGGTAATCTGATGTGTGGTTTATACTTCTTATATTAACAATGATTGAATTCGACTTTTACCATCAGAAAATATAAAAACAAGAATATCTGACATGAATGTCAATGAGGCAACTATTCGCCTAAAACGCAATGGCGTAAGCGTTATCAACTATAGGCCACCGTACAGCCTTCAACATTGAACATAGTAAATACAGTATAATACAAATAAAAGACCCCGACAACAATCCAAACAAGAAAACGACGGCCATATTTAAGTACGAATCAATTTAAAAGTAAAACAAGTTTAATAGACTGGGACTTTGGGATTGATTTTGAGGGTTATGACCCTAACGGTTTAGGGAAAGGGGGTAAAAACAATACTTTTGTAGTACATTGAATAAATTACTTATTTCTTGACCAATTTCAAAGGCGTTTAATTCAAAATATGTGAGAGCTAAGCTCTCCCGTAACCGGGGACAGTGGTTAAAACAAAACATAAAACAAAGTTGAATAGATATAAGAAGATGTGGTATGAATGCCAATGAGACAACTCTCCATCCAAGTCAAAATTTATAAATGTAAACCATTATAGGTCAAAGTACGGTCTTCAACACGGAGCCTAGGCTCACACCGAGCAGTAAGCTATAAAGGGCCCCAAAAATTACTAGTGTAAAACCATTCAAACGGGAAAATCAACGGTCTAATCTATAAAAAAAACGAGAAACGAGAAACACTTATGAACCACATCAACATACGACAACTACTGAACATCAGATTCCTGACTTAGGACAGGTGCAAACAAATGCAGCGGGTTTAAACGTTTTAATGGTACCAAACCTTCACCCTTTTTCTGAAACAATAGTGTAACATCACAACATAGAAAGACACACTATAAAATATCAACTGAAATAGCTTAACTCAATCAAAGGACATATTAACAACATTGAACATACACTGAACAAATAAATTTGACCTATGATACAATGTAAATTCAAAATAAATAAACTAAGGAAGAATAATAAAAGTAACATGTTATATCGGTATGAAATGTTAAACAATTTAGGAAAAACAATATGCTCGAACAAAAATATCAGCCATTTGCAATAACTTTAAACACAGGTAAATAAATAATTTTGTTGTTAGGTATACGTATACAGTTACAATAGAGAAAGGAAATATTTTAACAAAATAAATAATTTTGATGTTCATAGTACGAAGTAGAAATTTATATTAGTACCAAACACTTATCAAAGCTGGTGTATAGACCAGATATAACCCTGAATAACATTAAATAACAAAAAAAGCATTACAATTTGTATCAACAGGTCAAATAAACAAGAAAGTACGATTTGAGAGTACTCGCAGTTACTGACAGCTAGTTAAAAGCCAAAACAATTAATAATAAAAAAAATGCATCAGAGACTAAAATCAACTAAAACACATCCCAGGGATTTAGTATTTTAACGTCATGGACAGTCAAAGAAGACATGACTAGTGCAATGCCAAAAATAAATGTATCGATAGACAGTAGGATAGTTAGGAGTTTAACCTCTTTATAGATCAAAATGAACGTGGGTGTGTCTTTAAACATCCCGTTTGAAAAGAATACAAATTTAGTTATGTTTTAATTTGCTGATGACAAAATCGATATTAGTGCCAATGTAAACTATATTCAAAGATCTAATTACAACATTGGTAAGATAACCTGAACTAATAAGTTTATTTAAAGGTTCGATGAGTTTACACGGATCATATAGTGATTTCCGCGCTTTAAGTACAATATTACCGTAAAATTTAGGATGTGAAATACCGTTTTAATCAGTTTTCTACAGGTACAGCCAAATTTACTAATCAAATCTTTGTATCTATGAAAGAACTTAGTAAAAGTTTTACGTAATTTATGGTAACGAAATCCCTGACTTAATAATTTACTAGTGATGCATTGATTACGTTCGTTAAAATCTATGACATCACTACACACACGGGCATAACGAACGAGTTGGGATATATACACACCGTATGATGGAGCCAAAGGAACATCGCCGTCTAAAAATGGAAAATTAACAATAGGGAATGAAAAATCGTCTCTTTTGTCGTAAATTTTCGTATGGAGTTTTCCTTTAGAGATTGAAATGTCCAAGTCCAGAAAAGGACAACTACTGCTGTTTATGTTAGATTTAGTTAAAGTAAGTTCTATTGGGTAAATTTCGGTAGTATATTTAGAGAACTCTGGATTATTTAATATCATCTAGATAACGGAAGGTATTGTTGAATATCAACCAAATGTAACAATGACGTGTCTTTACTGAGTTTGGTCATAAACTGAGATTCATAGCAATACAGGAATAAATCTGCTATTAAAGGGGCGCAGTTAGTGCCCATAGGAATACCTACTACTTGTCGATACACTTTATCGCCGAAACGTACATATATGTTGTCCAGGAGAAAATTGAAGTAGGTTTGAATCATTAGATCGACACAAAGCACAATAAACAACTAACAAATAGACTAAAGACACCAAATACCCATTTAGGAGTACTCGCAGGTACTGAAAGCTAGTTCAAAGCCAATTACAACTAGTAAATAAATCATGTTGCCCAGACAGAAATTAAAAAAAAAAACTGAGGTGTAGTTAAGACCACGCAAAATTTAACTCTAGAAAATAGCCGATGGAATATTTGACGCCTTCAGGGCGCTCGTCAATACAGTATTAAAACAAGAATCGTTTTGTTTGTTTGTTTGTTTTTTTTTTTTTTTTTTTTTTTTTTTTTTTTTTTTGTTTTGTGTATTTTTTTTTTTTTATTGCATATCATGCATATGGCGTTAGACAACAGTTGTTATTCCAAATCATTAATGACTGCTTACAAAAACGATATTTCTCAAAAATCGTATATACATAATATTTCGTGTATAACTGTTCACACAATTTAACCTCATTTCGATGTTTTCACTTTCAGACAACAAAATCGTTCTTATTAGCAGTTTTACAGTGACTGTCTGAGATATACGCTACTATTAAATCTATACCACAAAAGCAATTTATCACTAGCTATAATGCAGACTACTATTTGAACTTTTATTGACCTCTGTGATGATATGAATAAGATTTAAAAGAAACATAACCCAGACAATTAACTCTCTTAGGTTGTAAATTTATACCAACAATTTTCAGACGATAATTTTATCAAAGATCTACACATCTGGTGATAAATTTTGTAATCGAAACTTGCAATTCAGAATAGTATATACTATTTCTTCTCTATTCGTTATTAAAGCTAATTAAAAGATTATGATTTTTCTAACAATCAGAACTACACTAAAATGTTCCAAAATAGAAATTAGGAGATGTGGTATGATTGCAAATGCGACAACTCTCAACTAAAGTTCAAATGAAGTGGATGTAAGCAATTATAGGCAACCGTACGGCCATCAACAATAAGAAAAACCCATACCGTATAGTCGACTATAAAAGGCCCCGACATGAAAATTTTAAAACAATTCAATTGAGAAAACTAACGGCCAAATTTTTACCAAAACAATTTACGAAAAACAAATTTGATAGACATATGTCTTTTTCCAAGTATAGTAGTAAAACTATCTTGCCTTGCTGATCAGTTTTCTAAAATGTGAGACCAATGGAAACATTTTTATCTGTAAAAATAATATCATTTGAACTTTAAAAATGATAACGCGTAAGTGAATTGATAGCTACTAGTTTCGCTATCGGAAAAATCCAATTAAGCTAGTCTAATCAAACCCCGAAAAAAAACAATGAAGTTTCGTTACTTGAACTACAAACAGATGGCAGTAATATTTTCAACTCATGTAAATGTTTGATAGTTATAGCAATCTTGAAAATCAACAGTTTATCATCTTGTCCATTACAGGTAGCATTTTATTTTTCTGGGCACGATTAAACGTGCGAATAAAAGCTGTGTGAGTAATGACGGATTATGCTAGTGCAAAAGCCATAGTTTTGATCACATTATTTATTCATAATATAGACAGGGTGTGAATGATTTTTTGTGATCATGGTACATGAATAATAGACATTGATCTATATCAACTGGTCCCCAATTACAAGACTGTGAAATTGCTTTCTTTAATCGAAACTGCTCGTTCCCAACTTATGACCTGAAACCTGCTAGCTCCAAGTCTTATTTGCTTATATACTGGATGAGCTCGCTTACCTAATTCAAATAGGTTGTAAGATAAATATCTAATATAAAAATGCATCAGTTTACTTGCTAATATCATTGATATTTACCGGTGATGAATTTTGTATAGATGTGAGATACCATTTTTATATATACATATCATGTATATATATACTTCGTACAAATAGGGCAGAATTAGTTTCTGAAATTAGTGAAATAGTTCTCTCTTTTATAAAGAAGACAGATGAAAATAAATCAAATTTATGTATACCTGTGGTGATAATGACATCATTAGAATAATTGTTAAAATTCCTTCGTGATATGTACACAGTCATACTAAAATGCTTTTTGGAAATATAAAATGACTTGCAAGACTATACCTCCTCGGTGAAATAAATAAAATAACAAACATGTTGAAAATGTTTTCTGTTTATCTTAATCTAGGTGAGATATATAGATTAAAGAAAACAATAAATAAATCAATATTATTCTTATTCTTATTCGTGGCAGGATAGTAAAAGCAATCCGGATCTAGTATTCGCCATTTATTTAGAATCGTTTTCCTTATTATGATTGAAATGTTACTACTCACATCACTGTTAAAGCTAAACATGTCATGTACTCAATCAGCTACATTTGAATTAAAGAATAAAAATATACCTGTTTCATTGATGTATTAAGATAAGGCATACTGCCGCTTCTCCGACTGACATACATATAGATGGTCCTGCTGATGAATGAAATAATCCTGCATATGTTTTGTTGAATAACAAATTTTCAGTTTCATTCTCAAATGCGTAGCTATTTTGACATTACGGGTGGCTAAAGAAGTTTTCTTTACCACAATCCTAATACCTGTTTCAACGCCTTTTTTACTCAGCATCATAAACCTTCCAAAAAATGAACAAATATAATTAAATAATATACATGTTATACCTCAAATAGATATTAAAATATGTGAAATGCGATTTGGATAACGAAAAAAAAAAAACAATCGGTTATAAAGACATTACTACGAAATATAAATGAATATATATATATATATATATATATATATACAACTCGTCTAAACATCAACCCAACAATGTTAGATCTGTAAATTTGCTTTCGCAAATTTTTTGTTCTTCCCTCGAGTTGTATATACATAGTGTACACAGCCATGTATCACCATCACTGCTGGTGATCCGATGGATAAATCTGTTGTAGAGTTGTCACTGGCTCAGACGTACTATATATATATATATATATATATATATATATATATACAACTCGTCTAAACATCAGCCCAACAATGTTAGATCTGTCAATTTGCTTTCGCAAAATTTTTGTTCTTCCCTCGCCGGGATTCGAACTCATGCTACTGAGATATCGTGACACCAAATCGCCTGCACTGTATCCGACGCGCTAGACCACACGACCACCTAGGCTTCAAAATAAAGCTTTCGGTGCCCGGGTGTTACCTTTCCTCGTAAGTTTTAATCTAGCGTCGTGATACAGTACATGATAAATAAGGCATGAAGATGGAATTGTTACAGATCAGCTGAAATATCTATTGTAAAGGATCATACAAATTAATGCAAGATACAGTCACAGAAATAATTATATTTATAAGTACGTCTGAACCAGTGACAACTCTACAACATATTGATCCATCGGATCACCAGCAGTGATGGTGATACATGGCTGTGTACATTCTGTATATACAACTCGTCTAAACATCAGCCCAACAATGTTAGATCTGTAAATTTGCTTTCGCTAAATTTTTGTTCTTCCCTCGCCGGGATTCGAACTCATGCTACTGAGATATCGTGACACCAAATCGCCTGCACTGTATCCGACGCGCTAGACCACACGACCACCTAGGCTTCAAAATAAAGCTTTCGGTGCCCGGGTGTTACCTTTCCTCGTCAGTTTTAATCTAGCGTCGTAATACAGTACATGTATCACCATCATTGCTGGTGATCCGATAGATCAATCTGTTGTAGAGTTGTCACTGGTTCAGAAGTACTTATATATATATATATACGGTTTTTTCAACATTTCACAGTAAGACCACAGAAAAGACATACAAGATCTTCTGCAATGTCAACTGCAAAAGCTCAAACGTGATTTACGTTCTTGAGTGTCCTATATGTGGTCTCCAATATGTTGGTGAATCTATGCAGCCATTTCACAAACGCCTTAATGGCCACAGGAGTGACCTCACAAAAAACCGTATATTCCTGTCAACCAACACTTTAGGTTACCAGATCACAATCTGAAAGATTTTGATCACATGAAGATCCTTGTGATCGAACAGGATTGTACATGGCAAAATAGGCAAAGAGAGAATCGGGAGAAGTTTTGGATAAAAACACTGGGTGTCCTCCATCCAGATGGAATCAATAGAAAGAAATAATTAAATTGACAGTCTAATGTTTATATTATGATATTCAGGATTTTAGATTAAAATCAATCGACCAAAACTCACCTGTATTATTACTGATCTATGTTTACACCTTATGCATTATATATCAGTATTGTTAAAACTTTTAACACTGAGGAAGGCCATTTGTTGAGCCGAAATATTTGCAATTATTGTATAATTTATATCATCTGTTAAGTTTTTCCATCTTTGTGCAATGATATTCAACACTTGTTAGTGTTTTGTTTTCCATCTATTTATCGGTATTGTTACACAATCTTTTAGACTCATATAATTTTCCCTGTTTGTGTAGTATTGTCAATTTTGATGATCCAATACCTATTAAGTTTACTGGTTGGTAGATTCTTATAGACTCTATATTATTTTGGGCTACCTGCATAGTGTTTTCATGATCCCAGCAGACTTATATTCCAACTGTGTACAAAATGAATTATGATCAATATTTCAAACAACTAAGGATCACTAAACAACAACAAATTAGTACTAGACACCATCTTTCTAATTACTGTCATTATATTGACAATAATGTTATTCCCAGTGGCTTATGTATTAAAGCACTGCCTCAAACTACCGGCAACCTGTCTGATACATTTCTACGTAGGTGGGATCAGACCCTATTTCACTGTTCCCTCCGTCTACTCATACTCCTTAGAGAACACTGTATTGAACATCTTAAAACCTTAACACTTCAATTTGACTCCTTGTCTCACGCTTGCAAAAAAGATCTAACAGCAAGCGAATTCGAGAATATCCAAGAGCGCCTGAGAGATTTAACCAACACTAAGACCGCCACTCTCCGCTCCAGACAAAGACGCAAATTTCAACGGGATGGTACTTCTTTCCCATCCATTAGTACAAAAGAAAAAAATAATAATAAAACCAAAAACAGACATTTCAGACGTAGACCTCAAGTCCTCAGCAACAAGATCAATACCGTTGTCAATCTCTCCAGCAAACAACTTACTGAGGACGAAACTTCATTACTATCCAGAGGCCTAAACTTTTGTCCAGTCCCAGGTCCAGTGAATGATACTAAATTGTCTGATGAACTGGATAATTTTGCCAGAGCCTCCGCATCAAGGAACATTTTGCATCGAAAGAGGACGATAGCACCACCTCAGATAGTGACTCTGACGACTCCAACGAATATAGATTTAGAAAGAAAAGTAACTGGGTTCCTAAACCAAGCAAAAATACCACCTTAGAATCATTTATAGACAATGTTAAAACGGATATACTTACAAATGTAAAAATAAATAATCAGACCTATGACAATTTAACACCTGGTGAACGTGTGGCTTTAACAAATTTGAGAGATGATGACGACATTGTTATTAAACCTGCAGAAAAAGGGAGTGCAGTTGTCGTCATGGACAAATCTAACTATGTCCAAGAGGCCATTCGCCAATTAGATGATGACCGGTTTTACAAAAAACTTAATTCGGACCCCACCCTCCAATTCAGTGAGGAAATAACAGAATGTTTAAAGGAAATGTGTGACAATAACATCATTGATATAGATACTCTCAAATATTTAAAACCTGAAGATTCTAAACCTGGGCGATTCTACCTGCTCCCTAAAATTCATAAACCTGGTAACCCAGGAAGACCAATCGTCTCAGCTAATGGTCATCCCACCGAAAAATATCCGAATTCGTTGATTACTATCTTCGACCACATGTAGAAAACTTGCCATCTTTTATAAAAGATTCTACAGATTACCTACTAAAAATGCAGGATTTAAACCCTCTACCTGCCAATACTATTCTTGTCACAATGGATGTCACCTCCTCTATACGAATATTCCCCATGTGGATGGCATTGAAGCATGTAGAGAAGTTTGGGACTGTCGATCTCTTAAAATTCCACCTACTGAATGCTTAGTAGAAATGCTTACTATGGTCTTGAAAAGAACAACTTCACATTCCAAGGAGAACACTATTTACAGACAAATGGCACTGCTATGGGTACAAAATGGCTCCATCTTATGCCAATATATTCATGGGTAAAGTTGAAAAGCAACTGCTGGAGTGCTCCATCGAAAACCGCTTTCCTGGTATCGATTCATTGATGAAGTTGACATGAAATGGGACAAGGAGACCAAGAATTACAAACTTTTATAACAAATGCTAACAATCAACACCCTACCATCAAATTCACCCATAAACATCTAATTCCACCATAAACTTCCTTGATACATCTAGTACCCTCTCTGCAGGTATAATAAACACAGATATATACTCTAAACCTACAGATACGCATCAATACTTGTCGCCTGAAAGTTGCCATCCTCCACACTGCACGAAGAGCATTCCATACAGCCAAGCTCTCAGAATAAGGCGAATCTGCTCCTCTGAAGACACTGCAAAACAACGTCTGGGGCAGCTCAAAGGACATTTGAAAAGAAGGGGATATAAACACAAAAACATCAAAAATAGTTTTCGAAAAGCGGAATCCATCCCCAGAAGCAGTCTGCTAACTTACAAAGAAAAACAGAAAAGTAAAAGAATCCCATGTGTGCTCACTTACCATCCATGCCTGAGAAATAGTTTCAAGACCATTCGTGATCATTGGACAGCAATCGAGAAACATTCTAAGTTATCCAAAATCTTTCCTGAGCCTCCCATGATTGCCTTTAAACAACCTAACAGCCTGAGAAATATACTTGTCCGTGCTGACCTTTCCAAACCTAACCATACTGTAGGTAATTGCCAGCCTTGTGGGGATAAGCGCTGCAAATGTTGCAACCAATTGCAGCATTCATCAACATTTCACAGTAAGACCACAGAAAAGACATACAAGATCTTCTGCAATGTCAACTGCAAAAGCTCAAACGTGATTTACGTTCTTGAGTGTCCTATATGTGGTCTCCAATATGTTGGTGAATCTATGCAGCCATTTCACAAACGCCTTAATGGCCACAGGAGTGACCTCACAAAAAAAAAATCGTATATTCCTGTCAGCCAACACTTCAGGTTACCAGATCACAATCTGAAAGATTTTGATCACATGAAGATCCTTGTGATCGAACAGGATTGTACATGGCAAAATAGGCAAAGAGAGAATCGGGAGAAGTTTTGGATAAAAACACTGGGTGTCCTCCATCCAGATGGAATCAATAGAAAGAAATAATTAAATTGACAGTCTAATGTTTATATTATGATATTCAGGATACTGGATTAAAATCCATCGACCAAAACTCACCTGTATTATTACTGATCTATGTTTACACCTTATACATTATATATCAGTATTGTTAAAACTTTTAACACTGAGGAAGGCCATTTGTTGAGCCGAAATATTTGCAATTATTGTATAATTTATATCATCTGTTCAGTTTTTCCATCTTTGTGCGATGATATTCAACACTTTTTAGTGTTTTGTTTTCCATCTATTTATCGGTATTGTTACACAATCTTTTAGACTCATATAATTTTCCCTGTTTGTGTAGTATTGTCAATTTTGATGATCCAATACCTATTAAGTTTACTGGTTGGTAGATTCTTATAGACTTTATATTATTTTTGGGCTACATAAAGTAAATGGCACAAAGTTATGGTGTGAAGGAATAAAACCAGGAAACATTAAACAAAAGACGCAATAAAATCAAGCGCGATATTCCCAAACAAATACATGAAGTATACAGAATTGATAGAAGGACACTAGGATAATGCCACTACATGTCACACCACAACAGGAGAGAC
Organism: Mytilus coruscus; assembly: GCA_017311375.1. Lineage (NCBI taxonomy): Eukaryota > Metazoa > Mollusca > Bivalvia > Mytilida > Mytilidae > Mytilus > Mytilus coruscus. Next base: position 49,371,450 of record CM029604.1, on the reverse strand, counting down.
ACGTGTTATCGGTTGACCGTAAACACGTAGTAGTCCATCATGCATTGTTACTCATTTAGTGGATTGGTCAAAAACCCAGGTAAAAAAGAAATGCGTCATTTGTAAATAAACAATTACATGTGCGAGGACATTAGTATGCTAATTTATGCATAGCCATATAAGGTAGTGTTCCCGACCTGTTTAAAGTGTCCGCCTTTTTGTAAGGTAAATTACTCAAGCAGAAAAGCAACCCCGTTTATCTATCGTCAATCCGTTCCAAACGTTATCGATTTTAGTCAGATTATGATACCTCCAACGAATATTCACATTTTAAAAGAATTAATGACAAATACATTACCAGATTTATAAAATGCAGCAAAAAAGTAAATCAAAATAAAATTTAAAGATAAATAACAATTTTAATCTGTCCACATGCAATAGCTCTAAATAAGACAGATTGTTGAGAAGTGATATGAAAACTAGCGTCATCTAAATAATTTGGGTCTCTCACAATCATTGCTAAATATAAAACGAGAAAGTGAATCAGAGGGTCGTAATTGTTCGTCTTGGGATCGTGAAAGATAGTAAAAAATCAAATAGAAATGAACGAATTAGAACAAAGTTGTCAATCTGTTACTCTTTCTGATGGTAAAATTATTATTTAAACTTCTGTTCTTGCTTAGATTGTATTTTTTGCGTCACATTTATGTATTTCCGTATATTTACTTGTTGTCTTTGTTTTTGTTTTTTTTTTTTTTTTCTTATTTTGTATTCGTTATTTAATTATCAATAGAGGGATAACTGTAAAAGGAACAAAAATTTCATTTTTACATCATTCCAATCAATGCATCTTATCTTTTAGTTTAAAAAAAAACTTTAACAAATGCCGACAATTTAAACAGTATAGAAGTAAGGAGATGTGGTATGATTGCCAATGAGACAACTATCCACCTAATAGGCAACCGTACGGCCTATTGTTGTTATTGGTACAATATTCAGCAAATACTTCCATTCCCCGGAACCTAATATAACAGTATATCTGGGACTTATACATTTTAGCTTCAACAATAGAAAATGTGCCAAGCTCTAAATTGCCCGCCTCTAGAAATTTGTTGTAAATGCATTAAACATTCTAATCCGTCATACAATTCAGACAACATAAAAATAAGGAGATGTGATATGGTTGTCACTGATACAGCTATCCATCAAAAATGAAATTATTTGTCGTTTTGATTTTTTCCTGAAATGTTACCAAATAATCCTTTTTTTACGTATAATATAAATACCGTGAATCAATATTTTGATCTGCTTATATTTTGATAGAAATCTACTATTTTTTCAGCATGTATGTATATGTACAACACACATTACTCTGGCTTACCGATGAGGCAAACATTTTTGAAAACGTCCAGCGATTGTTATGGTTTCGACGGTATTACAGTTGTAAACTTATACCAGGACTTATTTTTCAAATAATAATATTAAAAAATATTATCTTTAAAGATATAACATGCGACATATTCTGGGTTTTTTTTTTTTTTTTTTTTTGTATTCTATGTGTTCATAGAGTTTAGGCACAAATACCTCGACTGTGCGTGAAGTGTACAAAGTGTACTGCCGTGATTTGTAATTGAAATTGTTCTATGTCATTCATATGATCCGTCGTATCTTACAAATAAAAGAAGCAAAAGAGTGTAAATTGTAAAGCGCATTCATTGTGTGTTCATCTTTGAGTTTGTAATGTGCACTAAACGTGTGTTAATTCTAAATCGGTTGAAATTCATTCAGCATTTCTATCATTTTGTAACTTTAAAGATTGCTTAATAGTCTTGTATCACCAGTATGTACTGATAAAAAAACATTTTTGAAATTGCGATATATCTGAGAGTTCTAATTTTCTAATAATAATAATACATGTGTATAAAAATAGGTTAAGTATTATGTGTATTCTGTTTCTTAACTTAAACGTTCATTTGTTGCTTTATATTTGAAACAGCAAATATCAAATCTCCTGTTCTCTATTTTGTGTTTTAAACTTTTAAATTACTTAAGTCTATAATTGAAAGGGAACTTATTAACCTACAGCTCATATCTGTGATTCGTAGAAACGAACTTCTGATACATATTATATTTAATTGAAATAAAAACTCGTTTTGAGGTTCCATTGGACTTGATCCTAATAATAAAGTTCAACTTGGGTCATTTGTTCAATGTTGAACTAAGCAGGATTATTCTTCGCTTATTTGGCAAATTCATATTCTACTTAGATATTTTTATTTAGATTTTGATAAATATCATAACAGATATCATATTTGTCTCAGTTCCTGATGGTCACATGTACATGAGGGTATCTCATCAAGAATATACAATATACAAGGTTGTAAGGTAAATGTGGATTGCGGATTTAGAAGTTGGATGTCAAACTTTAATTAACACCAGTCTAAATTTGGTTTTGATGCCCGAGGATGATGTCGTTTAAAGTAAAAGTTAAAATATCTGGACATGTACGTCCTTTTTCATATTTATATCATATTGAATGTTCTCCTCTAATAATGGACATAGAACAACCAACTATATATTCATCCGTCTCATCCTGAGTTTTGCTATAAAGTGTCAATCAAACAACTTCATGAAACAATTGCAGATTTACACTGCAGTGAAGAGACCGAAATAATTGTACACGTAAACCACTCAATCACATCCCTACGTCACAAATATTATTTACTAACACTCACGGCACGAAAAAAATTGCACGTTCTCTTTTAACCTAATTTTTGACAACCTTTAATTTAATTATGCTAGATCGGTGTGTATTATCTGAAACTACTTACTAAAACACTATGTGTATTATATTGGAATGACATTGTTTATTTCTCGAACAGATGACCTATGAAAATATTTTTTTTTTTATATTTAGCTGAAAGCATTTTAGCCTCAAGGGTACACTGTTATAGGTGTAAATTTCATTTTAACAATTAGAAATCATTAAATAGAATACATGAATATCCGGTGCTAATAAAATTTTAAGTTTAATTGTATAATTTTCCCAAAAAAAAAAATGCGAATATTAAATTCCGGCATTGTATAAAACTAAGAAATGAACAATTTTCTATTACGAATGCAATTAGCATACAAATTAAAACATTAAGATACATTGTGTATGCTATAATTATTCTCATTTAAAGAAGAAATACCATTGCAAAAGTCTGTGTGTCATTTACTCCACCAAAACCACTCACGTAATAATATTTGAAATCTGGTTTTCAGATTGAAATTTAAACGAGAAAAAATCACAAGCAATTGTTAAATATGCCTAATTTTGATGAATCTGTAGTATCGGTGGGCGTAATAACACGAAGGCGCCATAGCCAATCCGAATTATAAATCCAAGCCTCCGTACTTGTATGATCATTTAATCCGAAATTAAGCTCGTCAGATAAAAAAAAACAACGCTTTAGGACTAGAGTTAAAATATAGCATTTGCTTATAATACATGCACAATAGTAACACATATATTCCTGAGCGTATAATACACATAGTATAGGGTTGTTGTGCACTCTTAAACTTAGATAGGCTGTATGGGTTCCATGCACCTACGTGGTAAAACAGATTTGACGGACGTGCACTTCAGCTGAATAACGGCTTCAGTTGTTATGTCACACTACAAAAAATGGGCCAATTTCGTCTCTGTTGCATAGTTTATCTCTTTGGCAATCATAACCCTTTTTTTTTTTTAGAAAAGTTGTTAATCTTGAATATTCTGTAATCAATTTAAGCTTGATCGAGACGGTACATTCACTCTGATACCGAGTGTTCTCTTTTCTTCTATTTCACAAATGAACCGCTGAAGTTAGGAATTCGGCATATGGCAGTTATTTGATGTGCTCTGTTTGTATATAATTCGAAGCATTAGCGAACTATGTCAGTCTTTGGACTTTCATTTTTAGAATAACCTTTGCATCAAATATCTTTATATGTTATATATAACCTTTTATATATATGAGATAAAATAGGGATAACTTGGGATGTATATATGTACATGTAAAAAAAAAACAACATTATTTGACGAAGATGATAATGGTCATGGAATGGAATTTTAACGTACAGTGGCATATATTACATGCATATCGGAACAGGAAATTGACAATAGACATTAACAGAACCCTGCTTTTTACAAGATATTCACGCTTAGTCGGAATTTCACGTGTTATTTCAACGATTCACAATTATTATACAATAATGATTACTTAAACTGTTCAAGAACAACCTAGTTCTAATATAAATCTGTGATTTTACTATGTTCATAACTTCGATGAAGCAAAGCAAGTTAGATAGAGATCTGAATTTAAAATCAGATTGGTTCTGGAGGTTTCTCTCTTATTTTCATTATATCATGTACTGTGTTACAACCCTAGATTAAGCCGACGAGGAAAGGCATTACATCGACCACCGAAAGCTATATTTTATGTAGCCTATGTGGTCGAGTGGTCTACGATGTCACAGAAGCAAGGGTTCGAATCCCGCTGAGGGAAGAACAAATATTTGCTAACGCAAATTTGAAGATCAAAATTGTTGGGCTAAATTTCAGACGAATTATATATATATATATATATATATATATATATATATATATATATACAAGTCTAAATTGAAAACAATATATACTATACTATAAATATATATATTTAATATGTGACTATCTATAGTTCCGTAACTTTCTATCTGTATAAACCAACGATCGACAAGTGCGTACATTTTTGTAAAATAAGTATTTTCAAAATTTCTATAATTATTGACAACGAGTATATACTTTTATATATATATATTTTTTCAAAGTTCACCCTAGGAAAATATCTAAATAGATTTTTATTTCATTTAATCTTTAGCTGTAATTATTTAGATTTTCATAAGTATCATTCTTTACACCAAAATGTCACCAATAAACAAGTGGTAGTAAAATTGTAAAGTTATACACGTATTAGTTTAGTAATTACTAGTATATCACTGTCAGACTCGAGACACATGATATGTATTACATCTAATAGTTTTGAATGGAAAGTTGTACAAAAAATGTACGTAACTGGTTTTGTACACTGCTACGCTCAGCAGTGAAACGATGCATGAACCTGTATTATGTTTTTGTGTAATAAGAGTGGAAGTCGCTTGATTACCTGGATGTGTCATCTCACATCACCTTTGGCAATAATTCCTTTAGCCATGCTGATGATCAAATTAGGGATGAACCGAATTAGATAAATGTACATTTATTACATAATAGGGTTATGAACTAAGATTTTTTCCAAACATTTTATACGGAACTTCGCTAGTTAATTATGAATTTAAACTTTGAGAGAATAATAAAAGTAATCGCTTTAAACGTATTCTTCTTTATATTTACTTGTTTCATAAACTTATCGAAAAAAAGGTTTAAAAACGACAGACCATAGTAAGTTATTTAAAAAAAAAAGATATCCAATCGACCGACTTTTCCGACTCTACAACATTTTTTTTTTTAAACAGTGTTCGTATTAAGTTAACTAAAAAAGTTGCCGATAGGTAGCACAAACATGTCTGGTATAATTCTTTATTTAGATCCGGGAAACTGTGTGTGCTTTTCTTATTACCTTGTCGGGTACAACAACTGTACCTTTGCAAGTGATTTTGACTCTGAATTACGACTACGTTAGTCCCTGTTTGTTTTTGGTACTTTGTGGTTTATAGATATTACGTGGTCTTTTAACCGGAAAGCCGTCACGATGGCTACATGTAGAGAATTTATATTCTCAATTTAAAATCGATATTGATCTCTTGTCAATGAGAATAAAACGTTAATATTTCTAAATTTGTGATTTTTTTAATACATAATGAACATAATATCATTTTCTTTCCTTTTTTGCGAGTTTCCCTGTAATGATCCACTTCGTGAATAAATTGAAACGTAATGACTTGGCTTTATTGCTTTATACATTCTTGTGCAATTATCAGTTTATATTTGGAATCAGGTATACTAGTACGTGAATATTTAAGCTATATTAAATTTTAATTTTACGGGTAAATTAAACAAAACAGAAAAAGTATGTTTGAATATGAATTCAGAGATTCGGTCTTTTAATAGAACGATTCCTTTATATTGATTGATGTTTGCGTAACGTCGAGTGGCAATTTTTTCAAGCATGTTCAGTTGCCAAAAAAATCAAATCAAATATTTGGTTAATAGGTCAATTTAGTTCGGTTTATAGGTCGACAAAGATGATGGGTTAAACATTTAACTGACATTTAACAAAGAGATATGCAGATCTGTTTGACAAAAAAAAAAAAAAAATGTAAAATTTATCCTGCAACTAGTCGCGTATATAGGCTCAGAATTTGTGTGCATTTATTTTTAGGTTTCTTTTACATGCAACCTGTACGACATTCCCCAAACACATTCGTATAACCAAGTTCACTTTTAACGTTCCATATTAATATTTTCAGCATTTTCACATGTGAACGAACTTTTTGCATCAGTGACAAATATTACAAGTTTAACGGTATGGGTTTTACTCATTGTTGAAGGCCGAACGATGACCTATAGTTGTTAACTTCTGTGATGGAGAGTTGTCTCATTGGCAACCATATCACATCTTCTTATTTTCGTATTCAACAGATCTGAAAGTAAATTAACTTTCAACAAGTCTAAACTGTTTCCGGAATAAATTCAACAATTTCAACATTTTCACGATTGGTGTTTTTATTCAATAAAAACAATTTTTTTTTTTAATAAATACTGTTTCATTTGTGGGTAATTGTGACAATATTTTTTTCAACTTAAAAGATAAGATATATCGATTGGAATGATGTAAACATAAAGAGAACAAGTAAATATACGGGAATACATAAAAGTGACGCACAAAAAATTACATATTAAGCAAAAACAGAAATTTGAATAATAATTTTACCACAAGAATTCTCGTTTTATTTTAAGCAACTATTGTGAGAGACCAAAATTACTTAGATGATTTAGTTTTCATATCACTTATAAACAATCTTTTTCATCTAGATAAAGAAAGGCAACAGTAGTATACCGCTGTTCAATAGTCATAATTCGATTAAGCAAAAACAAATCCAGGTAACAAACTAAAACCGAGGGAAACACTTTAACTAGAAACACTGAATACAACAGAAGCAAACGCCAACATACATAGAAACAGACTGTCTGATAACAACTGCCATCTAGTGCTACTGCATGTGGACACATTAAACATTATTTATCTTTAAAATTATATTTTTAACTGATTTCAAAAATCTGGCATCAATAACTATAATTTACATATGTATTTGTCATTAATTCCTTTTAATTGTGAATAATTGTTGGATGTATATCTTAAGTGAACATTTGCTAAAAGACACCAACATATACCTTGGACTTAAAAAATCAGATAACCTAAAATGGAGAACACATATAGAAAATACCACGAAAAAAGCAAGTTCAAACTTTGGTTTCCTCAGACGCAATCTACCATGCTGCCCAAAGGATGCAGAAAACGAAAACGTAAGGTCAATATTGGGATCCATACACACAAATGGAGATAGACCAACTAGAAAGGATACAAAGTAGGGCCGTGCGTTTTATCAACAGAGATTCAAAATCTGGTGATGACGGATGCATCACAAAAATGATGGAAAGACAATTCTGCATAAATACAAAAGCAGTCAAAATCCAGCATTTACCTATCGACAGATATACTCATTCTTTATCCAAACCACTGTCGCCTGGAACAAGTCATCGAAGATACCAGGCTTATACACCATTTTCTACATGAGGAAATGCCTGAACCAAGTCAGGAATATGACAGTTGTTTTTTTATTCGTTTGACATGTTGGAGCTTTTGATTTGGCAATTTGATAAGGGAATTTCCGATTTGAATTTTCCTTGGAGTTCGGTATTTTTGTTATTTTACTTTTTGGTATACCAGATGCGCGTTTCGTCTACTAAAAGACAACATAGTGGCTGCAAAGTCAACCGAAGGCTTTAAAGCGGCACTGTATAGCCCAAATCGGGACTGACTGCGTTCTCTGTCCACGTTGTAGTTAATAGATATAAGAAGATGTGGTATGAGTGCCAATGAGATAACTCTCCATCTAAGTCACAATTTGTAAAAGTAAACCAGTATAGGTCAAAGTACGGCCTTCAACACGGAGCTTTGGCTCACACCGAACAGCAAGCCATAAAGGGACCTAAAAATGACTAGTGTAAAACCTTTTTGACAAATTTCAAATAATGATTTTTTTTGTGTTTTCAAAATCTGTAAAAGCAGAATTTAGAGAATAGTTAGCTATTACCAGTCAGCTTGGTTCCATGTCGTCAAAATAAGCTTAAAAACATCAGGAATAACCATTTCTTTGTCTATTTATATCGGGTTGAATAACCGTTGGCAGTGTTCATGGGTCATCTCGGTGGATAATTACATGGCGTCTACTCTTAGATACTTACGAAATGATGATACATTATAATAACTAGTCAAAGCATTGTTATTTATTTCTTTTGGACTTTGTAATTTCAATATACGTTTTAGTATGTTATAAATTTAGTATGAAATTGGTGAACACGAATTTGACAGCTAATGCCCCTTAAAATTATGTATACCAAAAGTATTTCTGGGCACAAGTAAGAGAATTTTCAAGTTCAATTGATTCCTAAAAAAACTTTAAGTTATGTAAATTTATTCATCAAGTACAATTATATGGTAAATTATTACTTCGGATATTATGTAATTTGTGAAACCTCACGAATAATATATTAGTTCTCAATCATTATGATGCTGATAAGCGAACATAGTACATGTAAAAATAAAAATTTTGAACATGATTTTATATCAAGTTATTCCAGAAAAACGTTTCGTGGCCACAAAATATTGAGTCATACTTTTAAAATTATCATTAATTACAACAAAAAAAACTAGTAATCAGGCATTTCAAATGGTCAGAAATAGATTTTCAAATATGTAGTAAAACCAGCGAGAGAAACATTAGAAATTAACCATTTTAGTATGTTAGTAATAATTCAACTTAGTATGAGGCTGCATTCACACTGAGGCCGACGAAATTTGAAAAAAAATTTGGTCATTAATTTGAAAGAAGCAATACGTTCATTTTGAAAACAATTGAAGCTGTTAATTGTCTTTTGAATATAGAATTGAATGCGTGTAGAACAATTGATTTGTTTTTATTTAAAAAAAAATAAACATTACAACTTTTGAACACAAGTCATGTTTCACATGTGCATTGAGAAAAATTCAGTTAAATACATTATTATTGCTTCAGTAGGTAAAGGAAAAAGACAACATCAGTACAAATCACTTAACGATTATGATTCGAAACACGTTTCAAGTTCACATGTTTATCAATTAGTGACAAACGCTTAATGCGACTAAGTATCAATTACATGTACATAATTGATCAAGTTTTTAATGAAAAAGAATGATTTAACACCATTCAAATTTAAACTTTTAGTATATAAAATTGACATGAGAGATCAACGCATCTATCCCACCGAATTTGAGATAAAGAATACAACAGATACAGTTAAGACTGCCTCATATCTTGACTTACATCTAGAAATTGACAATATGGGTCGGTTGAAAACAAAACATTACAACAAAAGAGATGATTTCAGCTTTCCAATTGTGAACTTTCTATTTGTATATAGCAACATTCCAGCAGCGCCTGCGTACGGAGTACTAGTATATATATATGCCAATCGATACGATATTCCAGGGCTTGTATTTCCTATCATGATTTCCTTGATAGAGGATTGATGCTCACAAGGAAGCCATTAAACCAAGAGTTCCAAGTGGTGAAGTTGAAATCATCACTTCGTAAATGTAACTGACGCCATCACAAGTTGGTTAACTGTTATGGTATATCCGTTTCACAGATGATAGCGGATATGCTCGTAATGTGGTAACTACAGTCCCGTCCCCTTTTCCTGAATATGATCTAACGAATTAGACTTATTACCGGGTTTGTACTAACATGAGCAACACGACGGGTGTGGAGCAGCATCTGCTTTCCCTTCCGGAGCATCTGAGATCACTCCCAGTTTTTGGTGGGGTTCGTGTTGCTCAGTCTTCAGTTTTCTATATTGTGTTTTGTGTACAATTGTTTGTCTGTTGGTCTTTTTTCGTTATGAACTATGGCGTAGTTAGTTTATTTTCGACTTATGAGTTTGAACATCCCATTGGTATCTTTAGCCTCTCTTGAATCACATTATCAATCAACAACAGCTTGATAGACTAACTTAAGTTGCAATCAAACATAGAAACGTAAACTTAAATAAACTCATCAAATATACCAGGATATGAACAACTGTACGACAGACGCGCATTTTATTTACATAAGACTCATCATCACATCATCAGTGACGTTTGAATCAAAAACGTTATAAATGCCAAATAAAGTACAAAGAACAATGAGGACTCCAAATTGCGAAATATTTTGCCAAATATAGCTAAGGCTATCTGTTCCTGGGGCCGAAAAACTTTTGTATTTCAAAGTTTTGTAAACCAGATAATTTGTCATTTTGACTATATCACTGATAATTCATGTCAACACATAAGTGTTGACTACTGGGCACAAGCAACAATGTTAAACATGTTAAAGGATATGTAGCATTTGTGATCAGGAAGTTACCGTATGAAGTCTGATTTATAAAAAACTCGGTTACATCATTTTGAAAATTTTGTGATATTATGAAAAGAAAACAATCACATCAAATTTGAAGTTTAACATCTGCTTTGCAAAACTAAAGTCACAAAATTGGGTTGAAAAAGATGATTCCATTCTATCGTTTAATAAAGTAGGAAAAGTAAAAGAAACGTGCACACTATAAATTGATCCAGATAAGGTTCTCTAACTAAAGAACATTTGCAATTAGGAGCATACTAGATTATATTATTTCAAAGAATGTTCGGAGTACTGAACGTTGAATGAGTTATAAAAACTTCTAACAAAGAATCCTTAAACTTTAGTCTACCATGATATGCCTGCATTACTAGTATTCGTCATTCGTCATACTGTTATCGCGTTAAAATAGGTACACAACAAAAGTGTCAAAAAGACGATATCGGAAAAAGCTATTTATACCTTCCTTATACAAATTAAATAAATTCATCTAATATACTAGGCTTGATATTTTGTACGTCAGACGTGTGTTCCTTCTACAGAATACTCTACAAACCACTTTTTGAAATACAAAGGCTTTTCTTACCTGTATAATGTAAGTTGCCTCTATTGACAGTCTTAATCAAATGTCAACCTCATGCATGCATTGTCATATATATACATTGTAACATGTGCAAGATTGTAACACTTCTTAACAGAGCTGAATGTATCGATAAAAAAGATTACTATTTCTGAGTAAACTTTCTAACATTTGATTATAATGATTACACTTCTTTGTACTTACTACACAGTTATTGACCTTTAAATAAAAAGGTAAACAGGAACAAAAACTAAAAACTACATGCCTTTCTAGGATGTATAATATTGAAAAATAAAAACATTGCCACCTCCACCTATTGATGAAGATTTTCATAAAACGAATTATACTTTAATTTCAAAATGATATTTGAGATATTAAGTATTTAACTTAGTTTACTTCATTAAAAAATACTTTTTGAATACATAGAAACAAATATATTTTCAAAAATTGAAAGAAGATAATTCATTAGGATATATTAATCCGTTTAATTATGTATAATACCTGACACTTATCTGTCAGTCAACTATTCTATAATGATGTAAGAAGACGAGAACGGGGACGTAACGGTAGCAGAGTGATCAATTTGATATAATTAGAATGACTGCAATTCAAAATAAAGTAAGTATTGCAATTCATTATGATTAAAAAGACTAATAAAATAGCTAAATCCTTCTTGGATATTTGTTTTATTTGTATGTATTGCTTTTAGGGCAATATTATCGACAAGTTCCTTAGTTTAATAGGCAGCATATACACACACATACATGTGGAATTTTAATGCAATAATCTAATTAAAGTAAAATGAAGTCAACTTACAACAATATGAGATACACATTATAAAACAAAGTCACACTTTTACACAGACACGTATCGCAAGAATTACTAAGATACTACACAGCACAATAGACCATATCAGCCACCAACACCCACCTCTTCCGAAATGTGCACACTACCAACCTATTTACCATATCTAGATCATATTTAATATTTAAAAATGCACAGTGCTGCTACTAACAGCATGGATACAAGGACCTTGAACAATTCAATTAACACTGCACATGATTTGGAAAGGAGGATAGAATTGTGCTCTCTACTACAGGAAACTAACCAAGGTATCTACAGCTTTGAAATGGAAACTGCCGCTCCAGAAAATAAAAATATATTCTGCTTATAAGTTGCCAAAATTAATTTGATGCAGCATATGTGCGTTTTTTCAAACTTATTATTCATTATCGGTAAGATTTTAAACAAAGAGTTGGAAAGAGGAAAGCATAATACTCATTCTGATTTGAATACAATCATTGTGTCCACACTTGGCTTAAGATGGCTAGGGCGTCTTAATTAAAATTGATAGAATTTTTTAATAATTTGTCAAAATGAAGTATTTATCATGCTTTTTTCGAAAAATATAATAAAAAGTATGGGTCACCGGACTTTTTTTCATGCTACAGGTAGTGCAAAACTGTCAGATTTTGTATAGATAATGCATGGAAAATCAAATTTTGTGTGATAAAAAGAAAACTACCTGATAAAATTTTAAGATGTAATGTGAGAAGATAGCTCTTATAACATGCTTTCAGATAAGAAAAAGAAAAAAATGGGGTCACCGAACTTGTTTTCTTGCTACAGATTAAAATAGGTAAATTCACAACACTTTCTATTATAAAAATGACTTTATCGGAGTTATCTTCCCTTATTTGGCAAAGTTGAAAAAATATTAATCAAACACAAATAAGGTGTTTTTGAGAAATTAAAGCAATAATTATCATAAAACATACAATTTTCTATAATTATATCAAAAGTCTTACACATAAATTGCATACTACTCTCAAAATTTGCACATTTAATCAAAGATCTAGACCAACGTTATCTGCTACTTCAGAATCCAAGATAGAGGAAGACACCCGAGCCACCTTAAAAGGATTTGACAAGACTCCGTTCGACTTTCCGTTAATTTTCCTGAACATTATAATTACAAGAAACTCGTTTGATATGACTTTGATATTATAAATCTATTGACAAGTTATTCAAATTAAAAAGTGAAATTCGTGCAATGTGTTTGAAGTATAGTAAAACACACGAGAGGGAATATTCAAGTTCAATTGACTCCTCGACAAAGAGTTAGAGTAATGTATAAATTCAATGTATTCATCAAGTACAATTATATGGATATTAATTATACTAGATATTATGTAATTTGTGAAACCTAATGAACAATATGTTAATTCTTAATCATTATGATGTAGGTAAGTCAATATAACACATGCAAAATAAACCGCCTTGGTGGTATCGTGGTGGCGTGTTCGCCTCGAGTGCAGGAGGTCGTGGGTTCAAACCCCGACCGGGTCAAACCGAAGACTTTAAAATTGGTATTTTCTGCTTCTCTGCTAAGCATGCGACATTAAGGAGTAGGAGGAAAGACTGGTAGGCTCGGAGTCTGAATAATGTGTCCGGGTAAGGTGACATGTCTGCTTGCTGACTATTACCTTGTGAACTAGCACGTTAAAAATCCGGTTCAGCGTGTCGGTATAGTACAAAATAGGGTTAATATTCATATAACATGTTCTCGTCCCGAATATATAGATATAAGAAGATGTGGTATGAGTGCCAATGAGACAACTCTCCATCCAAGTCAAAATTTATAAATGTAAACCATTATAGGTCAAAGTACGGTCTTCAACACGGAGCCTAGGCTCACAACAGTAAGCTATAAAGGGCCCCAAAATTACATTCAAACGTAATCTATAAAAACGAGAAACGAAAACACTTATGAACCACATCAACAAACGACAACTACTGAACATCAGATTCTGACTTAAACAGGTGCAAACCAATAATGGTACCAAACCTTCACCCTTTTTCTGAAACAATAGTGTAAATGCATATTAGTTTTCCTCTGAACGTAAAGCAGCTATTCATCATCATCATCATCATCATCACCTGTAAAATAAACTTTACAAACATGTTTATATATTAATTTCTTTCTCTCCCAGGTACGATAATACGACGATGCATCCGATTGTTTGTCGCTTACAACATACATATCAACATTATTTGCTTTTATTACAATACTAATTTGAAATTAGATTTCAATAATATGTAAATTAATCCATTTTCTTGACATTTCTTGACGTTTAATTCATCATTTCTTTATATCATAATTGTCATGTTATTTCATACGCAAAACAAAATATTGAACTTAAATATTCAATTAGATGATTTTACATTTCTAATTATTCTGCATTGTATTTAAATGACACATGAATGCTAGTTTAATTGATTGGTTATGTTGCTATCGTCCTCATATATATATTGTTTTATAAATTAGGATATTGTTTAAGATCAACTGAACTTTAAAGCAATCAATTAATTTTTTTTCCAAATAAAATGAAACTAGGTAGAGGACAGTACTGGTGTTATAATGTGCATTTTCATTATAAAAAATGATTTGGTAGGTTTTTTATGACAATGAAGATTAATCAAATAAATGCATACGCTGTTTCTGCATGGTCCTTCTTTCTTTTCAATGTGTTGTTTTTCTGTAAGTTAAGGTAAATTAAAATATCAAATTAGAAATCTTAGAATGTCGATGGTTGCAATGGACTGTTTTATAAGTCTTTAGTTTTCATTGCATGGGTTTGTCTTTTTGTTGAAGGCCGAACGGAGACCTATAGCTGCTAACGACTCTGGTGGATAATTGTTTAATTTGCTATACATCCACATCTCCTTATTATTATTTTTATTTAATTTGATACAATAGCCTACATTGATTACATAATTATAGACCACCTTATCGCTATTTGAGAACTCATAGTACGAGTTACACGCTACACAATAGTTTTAATCACCATATGCATGTATCAATAAAAAAATAACGGTACCAGCCCCAGATACGCATTTTGGTAATTAATGTCTTTTCTATGATGTTCGAGGCAATTTTTAGGCAATTCCATCCTCTTTTCCTCGAATGTGACCTACCGAAATAGCGGGTGTGTACTTAAATGAGCAACACGACGAGTGAAACAGGTGGAGCAGGATCTTCTTAGCCTCCTGGACTATCTGAGATCAACCCCGGGTTTGGTGAGATTCATGTTGCTCAATCTTTAGATTTTTATGTTGTGTTTTGGTCGTTTTTCCAATTTTGCCTTGGCATTGTCGATTAAATATAAAAATAAGAAGATGTGGTATGCTTCCTAATGAGATAAATCTTCACCAGGGACTAAATCACGTAGATCGTTCAGTTTCTTTTCGTTTTATGAGTTTGAATGTCCCTTTGGTATCTTCCGGTTCACTCTTGAAAATCAAAACCTTATACAAGCGTTAAAGAGCTGATAAAACTAAATAAGTATCAAGGTGATATTCAATGAATCCGAAGCTATGCATAAGAAAGATTGCGTTGTCAGTTTATTTTCGACTTATGAGTTTGAATGTCCCATTGGTATCTTAAGCCTCTCTTAATTCCTTTATTTAAACAGATTTCCAAAATTTTATGAATTTCAGTGAAACAATATCTGCATTTTCATTCAAGCACCGAATAAAAGTGCTGACATTTGGGCTGGTGAAACTTCGGGATTACAGATCCCAAGCAGAGGTATCGACCAACTATTAATAACATTAATGTTAAACCAATTTTACAAAAGAAATATATTTCTATGCAGTGGTGTTGGAAACAAAATGTTATGTATACCAAAAAGAGCTGATGCGCAATTATGATGTAATATCCTTTAAGTGTAGTAACAATTAAGTCTATCAAGGCTTTTGCTACATGATTCTTTTCATGGTTGATGTTTTGCCTATGAAGTTTTTTGACCTAATGACCAATATGTGTTTTATACGAGATAAAAGGCGACGTACGTGTAAAATTTAAAGGTAACACCTCCGACACAGAGAACAATGATTGTTTTCAATAAAATGTTTAAAAGAAAAACGGTTCCATAGTATATGAAGCTAAATAAACATGAACTTCATTACATTCATATTTAAATTTTCAGTTTCTTTTTATAACTTTAACGTCGAAATCGAGAACTCTGTGAGGGATTTGCGACCCTCTATGATAAATAGTTGACTGAGCTTTTAATCAGTTTTGTTTTTGGAGGAAATGTTACATTCCACAATAAAGTCCCTTTGAAACTTGCTATTTACAAGGCAAGAAATGTTTTTTTGAGTATCTTAAGATTCTTGTGAACCCTGAATAACTACGAGTTATCTGATAGAGAATGTCTGTCATAAAATTATCGCATGTTTAGACGTATATATATATATATATACATATTTATATATCGTAACATGTAAGTTTGTAACATTTTTTGTCATTTTTTTACAGCTAGAGGTGAATGTATCGATACAACAAGATTACATTTATAAGTGAACTTTCTGACATTTGATCATCACAATTCTTTGTTCCTACTATACACTTATTGACCTTATGTAAAAGGTAAACAGAAACAAATATCACATGCCTTTCTAGGATATATAATATTGAAAAATAAAAAAATTGCGACCTCCAAATAGCATATTGAATATTGATGAAGATTTTTATTAAATAAATTATACTTTAATTTAAAAATGATATTTTAGAAATTAATAATCAAACTTATAAATAAGAAGATGTGGTATGAGTGCCAATGAGACAACTCTACATCCAATTCACAATGTATAAAAGTTAACAATTATAGGTCAAAGTACGGCCTTCAACACGGAGCCTTGGCTCACACCGAACAGCAAGCTATCAAGGGCCCCAAAATGACTAGTGTAAAACAATTCAAACAGGAAAACCAACGGTCTAATCTATATAAAAAACGAGAAACGAGAAACACCTATGAACCACACCAACAAACGACAACCACTGAACAACAGGCTCCTGACTTAGGACAGGTGCATAGAAATGCAGCAGGTTTAAACGTTTTAACAGGCGCCAACCTTCACCCTAACCTGAGACAGTAGTGTAACATTACAACATAAAAAGACGCACTATAAAATATCAATTGAAATGGCTTAACTCGATAAAAAAGACATTTAAACAAAAACAAATAAACATACACTGAACGAATAAGTTTGAACTATGACACTATTACAATATAAATACAATTTTGAAATTTAGGTGCCTATATAACATAGACGATAAAAAAGAAGTAGGAACAGTGTCAAAAAGACAACTCTAACCTGGGACAAAATGGCGTTAAATAAAATAACGTACACAGGTAAATTTAAATATAATAAATTTTTTTGTTAGGAGTACGGAAGTAAACATTTTTTACAAAATTAATAAATTTGTTGTTCAGAGTACGAGTACAGAAGTGAAAAATTATCGTCATACTAAATACAAAGGTGGTACATATTAAAAATAGTGAGACGAGATATAACACAAAACAATTAAACATTGAATTACAGAAATGCATTACAAATTGTGTCAACAGGTCAAATTAACTCGAAAGTACGATTTGAGAGTACTCGCAGTTACTGAAAGCTAGTTAAAAGCCAAAAACAATAAACAATAAAAATTCATGCATCATAGACTAAAATCAATTAAAACACATCCCAGGGATTTAGTATTTTAAAGCCATGGACAGTCAAAGAAGACATGACTAGTGCAATGCCACAATAAAAGTATCGACATGCAGTAGGATCGTTAGGATTAAACAATATAATAAATATGTATCATGTTATATATAGATAAAGCAATCTCTAAATAGAAAATAAACGTGGATGTGAATTAATACATCCCAAAAACATTCGAAAAGAATACAAATTTAGTTATGTTTTAATTTGCTGATGACAAAATCGATGTTAGTGCCAATGTAAACAATTTTCAAAGATCTTATTACAACATTATTAAGATAACCTTTGGCAATACGTTTGTTTAAAGGTTCGATGAGTTTACACAGATCACATAGTGATTTCCGCGCTTTTAGTACAATATTACCGTAAAATTTAGGATGTGAAATACCGTTTTTAATAAGTGTTCTACAGGTACAACAAAATTTACTTATCAAATCTTTGTATCTATGAAAGAATTTAGTAAATGTTTTAAGTAACTTATGGTAACGAAATCCCTGACTTAGTTATTTACCAGTGATGCATTGATTACGTTCGTTAAAATCTATGACATCACTACACACACGGGCATAATGAACGAGTTGGGATATATAAACATCGTATGCTGGAGCCAAAGGAACATCGCCGTCTACAAAATGAAAGTTAACAATAGGGATCGAAAAATCGTCTCTTTTGTCGTAAATTTTAGTATGGAGTTTCCCTTTAGAAATTGAAATGTCTAAATCTAGAAAAGGACAACTACTGCTGTTTATGTTAAATTTATTTAAATTAAGTTCCTTTGAGTAAATTTTGATAGTATATTTAGAGAACCCTGGATTTTTTATCGAAAAAATATCATCAAGATAACGGTAGGTATTGTTAAATGTGTCAACCAAATGTAACAATGACGTGTCTTTACTGAGTTTGGCCATAAACTGTTATTCATAGCAATGCAGGAATAAATCTGATATTAAAGGGGCGCAATTAGTGCCCATGGGAATACCTACTAACTGTAGATACACTCTATCGCCGAAACGTACATATATGTTGTCCAGGAGAAAATTTAAAGATTCAATCATATCTTCACATTTTCGGTAAGTGTATCTAGTTTACTTTCCTTTTTCGTTACAGAAAAAGGCTTTAAACGAGTTACAGCAAATAAATGCAATGAGATTTTTCAAAAGACCATTTAATCAAATATAAAAACTTTTTCTTGATAAGATTGTGTGAAAGTGTAGTGTAGAGAGTAGAAAAATCATAACTGTCAACAGAATTAAAAGGACCATCAAAAGCACGTATTTTATCTAAAACCTCTAAAAAAAATTTAACACTCCAAAAATAATTAAATACAATTATTTTCATAAACTTTATTACAAAAGTTAATAACAAGTTCTTTGATATTAGTAAGGGAATTAGTTAGAAGCACTGACAGATTAGAAGTAGAACACTTACTAGTTGCGGAGATGAAACGAAATGTAAATGGTTGTTTGTGTAATTTAGGTAACCAGTACATAATCGGGACTTTCAAATGTTCGGAAGAGGCTTTAAGCTGGGTAGTGGCAGTGATATGATTGTTTACAATTTGACTCTCTGTGGAGCGTACGGACCTGAATGTAGAAGAATTAATAATTTCGTTTTGGAGAACTTCCGTGTAGTATATGCGTCACAACACCACTACATTATTGGCTGCTTTGTATGCCGGTACGAACACAAACCGCTTTGCGATTACTTGGAGTTTATTTTTTTTATTCTAGAAATGGGTATATCATGAACCCTATTATTCAGAATTGCCTCAAAATGAGATATACGAATATCAACAGTATTCATAATTTTATTCAAATAAATGTCTAAAGATTTTTTATCAGATTTTTGACGTTTACCTCAATTTTTACAGTAGACAAACAGAGCGTCTTTAATGACCTGACGACACAGTTTCCAATCTATAATAGATGGAGGACGATATTTAGGTCCTTTCGGTCTTCAACGATGTTGAGGTCTCCTGTAATGACATGACCATAGGGAACATATCTAAAACTAGATGTTTCACAGTCTCAAGTGGAAGGAGTATTATTTTCTATATTGACGTCTGATGTTACTGACGTATAATTAAAAAGCAAACTTCTGCTGGTTTTTTTGTACGAATACGAAATATAAGGTGGTTCTGTATTATCAAAATATGGAGGTATTTGGCTATGGATGGTAGAGTCATTGAATATACTAGATAAGTTAATAAAATCAATACCTCTATTTATATATTTTAATTTAAGAAAATGCCGTTTATGATTTTCAGGTTTATAGATTCTAGGAAACAGCCTGTGATTACAAAAGGCTGTAATAATACAATATATTCATACAACGGGCTGAAAATTTTTTTTATCACTCTCCACTTTACTTATTGGTATATGACCAAGTTTGCATAATAATTGATGTCTACCAATTTGTTTTATTATAGATAACAGATCAGCAAGTGTATAGTTTATACTATGTTTAATACGTAGATTACAGTTTTTACGTTTACCATGAGACCTATTATTTCTTATCCGTTTATCGACAATATTCATGACATCGATAGAATTTTTAGATATGTTCCCCTGTCCCAATATTTTGTCATTGAGACCGAGAGGAAAGGCTGATTGAAGTATTTTCATCCAAAATAGTTCGCGAACTTCACGGGATTTTTCAAATTGTTTGTGTGATCGTCGTGGTTGTTTCTGAACGGTTTCAAGTGGTTTGAATTTTATAAATTTTAGATTGTGATTATGCTTATCTAAATGTTGGTATATCAAACTTTTGAATTGTTTAGATCTTCGAAAGCGGTAAAGGTGCTCTTGATTTCTTCTGTAATATTCTTGTCCCGTCTGTCCCACATATTGAATACCACACTTCAAGGCTGGGTTCAAGTTACCAGATAAATAAGGTTTTAGGTTTTCAGGTAATGTCACAGGAAAATCAGAGCGAAAAAGCTCTCCCGTTCACTGTTGACCTAATAGTATTGTGAGAAGTTAATCTGGAACAGGTCAGTCATTTTCTGGCATTTCACGGGAAAATTTGTGGATATCCACATGCATTTTTGTTTAACAATCTGGCTGCAGAGGCATTGCCTCCTTTGACACAATTGTACACAGTGCTTAATGTAGTAGGATAATTTGATAGGCTGCTGTAGAATTTATATTAGAAGATTTTTAAGCACGTGGATATCCTAGATAAGTAGGATTGTTTTTCAATTTCTTTCCATCGCGTAGTAACATGCTATATAAATAGGGGTATATGGAAAATAAAAAGAATGGAGGTTGTAACATTGAATAAGGATCACGATTTCAGAATAAGAAATAATAGGCAAAGCAGTAAAGAACTCTTACAAAAACTGTTATAAAATGCCAGTTTAAAAGACTTACGTAATATAAAACAGACATGTAACAAAAACAGGGCAAAAACAGAGATTATAAGAAATCTAAGTAAAACCATAGCAGGGGGGCAATGATAAAAACAGCAAGTGTGGATGAGTATAAAATTGAGAATGGAAATGGGGAATGTGTCAAAGAGACAAAAAACCGACCAAAGAGCAGAAAACAGCCGAAGGCCACCAATGGGTCTTCAATACAGCGAGAAAATCCCGCACCCGGAGGCGTGTAGTTTACTTTAAGTAATGTTTTAAGTCAGTGTATTCATCCAGTTTAAGTCAGTGTAATTCACCAAGTACAATATAAATGGTTATTGATTATGCAAGATATTATGTTTTTTGTGAAATTTACTGAACACTTTGTTCATTCTAAATAAGTATGATGCTGTATAACACATGTAAAATAAACATTATGAAAGCATTTTTTATTGTTAAGCCAATATAACACATGTAAAATAAACATTATGAAAGTATTTTTTACATTAATTTCATTCAATCGTAGGTATAAACCAGACCCAGATAATACAAAGTAGATATTGTTTCGTTATTGATATGATTAAAATGACACTTTCTTAGTATACTTTTATAAATTATGAAAATCATTGTTAACCTTGGAAAATTCCACTGTTCTCGTTAAAGCCTTTTTGTGTTGATTTCCTAAACTTGTTATCTATTTGGCTCTCAATTTCTATAAATCTCGAAAATACCCGATTAAGACATCATTTCATTGCACAAAAATCTGGTAATATGCCATTTTTAGAATTAGTTTGATTGATTGGTGTTTAATGACACTTCAAGCAAAACTCACAGTCTAAGTCAATAAGATTAGATTCGATTGCACCTGCCACGTGCGGGGTTCGATCTCACAGCCTCAGTGTTGACAGGCTAGTGATACGGTAGTTCAAAATTACACCACTCGGCCACTGATGTCTCTTTTAATGATAAGAAATAGATTTAAAAATATGGTGTATAACCACAAACAAACACGTTTACATACAAGTGAATGCTAATCAAAATTATAAACTTGTGTACATAAAACATGTTTCACAGGGTCAGTGTGAATGTAGTCCTTGTTCGAAAGTTCAGTTGAATAAATCATTAGTGGATCTGTACGTAAAGGCAAAATACAACATCAATACAGATAAATCAACGACGAAGATTCGAAACACGTTTTATCATGTTTATGGTCACTTTTCAATTAGTGACAAATGCTTAATTCGTGTAATGCATACTTACATGTACACCATTGTACTAGTTTTAAATGAAAAATAATAATTTTAGTAAGTTTCATTTTTCAATGATTAAAGTGAATTACACAATCAGTCAACAAAATATTATTAGACTAACTTGAGTCGCAATCAAAACATAAAAATTTAAACTGTTAAAAATAATCTTATAGGGTATATATCAAATGCACTTGTGATAAGAAAATTGCTGCATCAAGTTTAATTTATTTTAATGCTTGATTACATCATTTTGACAATGTTGTTATATTATGACACAAAAAACTATCACATCAAATTTGAAGTTTTACCTTTACATTGTAAAGAAAACAACAAACACACTAAATTAATAGTTAAGATCATGAGTGATGGTGAAAGGTTTTAGTGTCGTCATATTTTCTTTACGATAAATCGACGATGCTTTTGATTGTTTGTTGCTTAAAACATACATTTGAACATTAATCGCTTTTATTACAACTACTCATATGAAGTTAGATTTCAATAATATGTAAATAATCCATTTTCTTGACATTTCAACATTTAATTGATAATTTTTATTATTTCATTATTTGTAGGTAAAATGAAGTTATTTCATATATAAAACAAAATTTTGAACATCATCTAATCATATATTTTTATATTTCAATCTATTCTCTATTCTATTTAATTATACACGAATACTGGCTTAAATGATAAGTAATATTGCTATCGTCCTCAAATATATATTGTTTTATGAACTAGGATATGTTTTTAAGATCAACTGAATTTGAAAGCAACCAATTATTTTTTTCACGATAAACTGAAACTAGGTAGCAGGGCAGTACATGTTTTATTATGTGCATTTTATGATAAAAAATGTTTTTATAGTGTCTTTCTTCATGAAAATGAAGATTAATCATATAAATGCATATGCTGTTTCTGAATGCTCCTTCTTTCTTCTGAATGTGTTGCTGCATTGGTAAGTTATGGTAAATTGAAAGCTCGAGTTATAAATCTTAGAATTATTATAATTGCAATGGGAACGATGACCTAAAGCTGCTTACGACTCTGGTGGATAGTTGTCTAACATCTCATTATAAATATTTTTGTTGAATTTGGTACCAAAACCTACCTTTATCCAACAATATTCTGAGAACATGATAAAGTACGAGTAACACGATACAGAATTTTGTAGACACCATATGTGCGTATCAATAACTTAAACAATACCAATTTTACTGCCCAAGATGCATATTTCGGCAAGTAATGGCTTCTCAATGATGCTCGAGGCAACATTTTTCCCAATTCCGTCCTCTTTTCCTCGAATGTGACCTACCGAATTAGCCTTCTTGGTTACCTTATCAACTCCAGTTTTTGGTGGGGTTTCGTTTGCTCAATCTTTAGTTTTTTGTTGTTGCTGTTGTTGTTGTGTTTTGTATACTGTTGTTTCTCTTTTAGTTGTTTTTTTCGTATTTTGCCGTGACATTGTCGACTCAATACAAGCGTTAAAGAGCTGATAACACCAGATAAGAAACAAAGTGATATTCAATAAATCCGAAACAATGCATGAGGAAGATTGTGTTGTCTGTTTATGTTCGACTTATTAGTTCTAATGTTCCTTTGGTATCTTTCGTCTCTCTCTTAAATCTTTTATTCAAACAGATTTCCAAAATTTTATGAATTTCAATAAAACAATATCTGCATTTTCATCCAATCACCGAAAGGAAATGCTGACTTCTGGGCTGGTGAAACCTTCGGGGATTACAAACCACCTGCAGATGTATCAATCAAGTAGTAATAACATTTTACCAAAAAAATGATTTCTATTCAGTAGTGTTCGAAACAAAATGTTAGTTATACCAAAGATGAGTCGATGCGCAATTATGAGGTAATGTCCATAAAGTGTAGCAACAATTCAGCCTATCAATGCTTTCGTTACACGATTCTTTTCATTGCTGATTGTCCCCAAGGGTGACTGGGGAATAGATCAGTTTTGTTTTGAAAAGTTCCTTTTGAACTTGCTCCTTGCAAAGCCAGAAAAGATATTTGTTGAGTATCTTTAGATTCTTGAGAAGTTTAGGATTTATCAAAAATATTTCATGTATAAAATCCAATCTTTGATTAAAAGAATGTTGTATTTTCAATAAAAAGTTAACCTAGTCAAAAGCCTGACATACTGTCTTCAATGCTGTCAATCCTAACTATGTCTCATCGTATCTCAAAAATCTTCGAATACATTAAACAAGACTGCCAAAGATCTGATTTTTACAAAAATCAATCATTCACTGTCTTTGGACAGACACTTGCAAAGTAGAGCTAGTTATGTGACAACCTATTCTATCGTTCAGAAAAGTAAGAAAAAGCACAATGAAAATGCACAATATAAAACCGATAAGAGAATACTAATACTATTCCAAAGAATGCTCACAGTTTCAGAAAGTTGATTGAGGTATAAAAAATTCTACAAGGAATCTTGAAACTCTAGTCAAGCATGATATGCCTGCATCATTCATCATAGTGTTCCAACATAAAGCCAGGTACACAACAAAAGTGTCAAAAAGACGATAGCGGATAAAGCTTATTATGTTTTCCTAATGCAAATTAAACAAACTTATCATAGATATCAGGCTTAAAAGTTTGTACACCAGACGCGCGTTTCGTCTACATAAGACCCCAGCTGACTTTCCTTACCTAAATTATGTATGATGAACCTAATAACAGTTTTAATCAAATGTCAACCACATGCTTGTATTGTCATATATATATGTTGTGTACAAATTGTAATGTTGTACAAATTATAATTTCTATAGAATTTTTGTACAAGTTATCAGTGTTTTATGAATCGCTTAACACAAATGGTTGATACAAGCACACAGTCGTTTGTTCCACAAATTTCTGTCATATTTCCATGACTACATGATACAGTCTTATACTGTGCATTGGTACAAAAAAAACTTTATAAAAACTCAAAAAGACTTTTTATGGATATGATTTTGGTATAAGGAGAGAAAAATAAAATAGAATTTAAACCATTCAGGTGTCCTTTTTCCAGTTTTAGGACAAGGAAAATAGCACTAAATGTTAGGTTGAAGTATATAAATTTGAATTAAAGAAATTAAGCTGATAAATTTTAGAAGATAAACTTGTATCACCTGGTGCAAAAGGTATGTGCCAAAAACTTATAACTTGTACAAAATCCCTGTACACATTATAATTTGTACAAACTTACATCTTGTACACAACATATACACATAACAACATGCGTAAGAGGTGAACGTATCGATAAAACAAGATTACTATGTCTGAGTGATCTTTCTCACATTAGATCATCACAATTCGTTGTACTTACTACACAGTTATTGACCTGTAAATAAAAAAAGTAAACAGAAACAAAAATTACATGCCTTTCTTAGATATATAATAATGGATGACAAAAAAAATTTGGCACCTATAAATATTGATGAAGATTTTATTAACCGAATCATACTTTGATTTAATTTGAGAAATTAAGAATTTAACATAGTTTATCAAATTGTTATTGTGCATATGATTTATGAGGGTATATAAATCTGTACTTAACTGTCAATCACCTATTTCATAATAATGTAAGAAGACGAGATTTGGAACTTTTTTTTATTTCCTAAATTTTAATATTACTATACTAATATACACTAAACTCCTTTACAGAATATGAAAATTCTGCCCGAAAAGGAGGATGGAAATAAAAATTATTACAATTTCGAAAATAGCATGATAAATTGGCTACAACTTTACAAGTACAACGAGGAAATCTGTCATATTTGTTTATAACCTGATATATCATGTACATGCACTTTTAAGAACTGAAAATAGATTGGCATATACTTGTTCTTGTTTCCTTGCAAATAGTCTCAAGGTTGAATAATTATTATCACATTTGATAATATATAAGACTGGGATGATTAGAAACTAATAGACATAAGATTCACGTATGCACACCTTTCATTTTTGTATAACATTCACCAGGTACATATTTTAAAAATACTAAAAACTATAAAAGGTTTCGGGACACAACAACCAAACTGGCCCGAACAAAATAACACTGCCTGGGTTGGGTTGGATTGAGGGGGATGGGCGGGGTCCTTATACCAATTTTTCTGCTGTCAACTTTTCATGGAAAACGATATTTCTAAGTCCTAATTTTTCTGCTTTTAAGCAGAATGCCTTGAACCCTACGATCAAGCTTGAATTTTTTTAAATTTAAACAGTACGAAATTTTTCAAGCCTTAGATTTAATGCTGTGTATCCCGAATTCCATTCGTCGTCTCGATTGTGTTCCTAAAATCAATGATTTTCAAAGAATTAATTGTATTTTAAGAGTTGATATAGTACATGTACATCATTTATCAGTGGACAACCTTTTTTGTTATGTGGATTAATAATGCATGTTTAGTTCCTAAATTCCTCGATAGGCTTCTCTGTACATAATACAAACAGTATGTTGTTAGTTGTTAATAAAGTCAACAGTTCTTCATTATGTGTATATAGGAGATAAAACAAATCTCAAATTATTTTATGTATTGGACACGAGCGTCTGGCCTACACAATTATAATCATCCTTTCGAACGTTTTACGGACACCATCACGAATTGGTTGACCGTTATGGTATATCTATTTCACAGATGACGACGGTTATGTTCCAGTTATCATAACGGTAGCAAAGTGATCGATATGTTGTAAATTGAATGACTGCAATACAACATTGATGTAGTCGGGAAATTAATTTATGATAATAAAGACTATTAAATAGAAAGGTATCACAAGAATTGCCAAAATACTGCACAGCACAACAGAACATATCAACCACCAACACTCCGAAAAATGCAAACAACCAATATGTTTACCTATCTAGACCATATTTTATATTAAACAAAACTGCATAGTGCAGCTACCAACAGGATATCAAAACAAACTTGATCAACGAAATAAAACATGGCAATAATTTGGAAAGCAGGGTTGAAATATGCTCGCTACTACAGGAAGCTAGCCAAATACAAAACAAGGAAAAGATAACAACGAGAAGTTTTGGACTTTATTTGTTACAAAAATATACTTGTCAATAGCCTATAGGAAAACACACCATCAAGAACATTCAACTCCAAAAATAAAACATCATGGATAAACCAAAAAATATGTAAAATGCTAAAGAAGAAACAAAGACTGTTAAACCAGGCAAAAAAAAAGACACAAATATGGACAAATTACAGAAAATTCGAGAAAGAACAGATTCAAAAAGCTGAAATACACCATATTCAACAATAATTAAATAAAAAAAACCATCTCAAAACCCTTCTAACAGTGCATATGGTCAAAGACTTTGCGATACAGTACTTCACAAATACATCCACAAAAGGATAGCCAACTTCCTAACAAACAGACAAATGAGAGTAGCACTAGAAGGTGAATTTTTTAAACGAGTCAATGTAGACTCAGGAGTACCACAAGGCCCAGTATTGAACCCCATACTATTTCTCTGCCACATGAATGAACTCTCTGATGCAGTAAAATCCTCAGTCCGACTACTTTCAGACGACTGCTTACTATATGGAAAAATCAACAGCCAGAAATAGACCACATCACCATCCAGCAAGACCACGAAACATTTAAGTATGGGACAAAAAAAGGGCGGATCAAAACATCAAGTAAATATTACCATCTAAGTGAACATATGCTAAAAGACACCACACTTACGTCGGAGTTCAAAAATCAGACGATCTACAATTGAGAAGACGTATAGCAAATACCAGCAAACAAACAAGTTCAAACTTTGGTTTCTTCAGACGCAATCTACCATATTGCCCAAAAGAATCAAAAAAAAAAAAAAACGCAAACGTATCCTAATAATGTGAATTTTGGAATATTGGGATATCATATGGGATCCATTTACAAAAAAGGAGATACACTAGCTAGAAAGGATACAAAGAAGGCATGTGCTTTTCATCAACTGAGATTAGAAATCCAGTGATGACGGATGAATCACAAAAATGCAAGGTTTAAAATTACCACCACTAGACGACAGATGAAAACAACAGTGGCTAATATTTTACTACAGACTGGTTGAGGGACACGGTACCAGCGATGCCGCCTTTTGACTACATAATCCTAAACCAAAAAAAAAAACGCCAAATCAGACCTTTAAAAAATTCAAGACTGTATTACGTCGAATATTGTGGAAAGACAATTCTGCATAAATACAAAAATAGTCAAAATCCAGTTGTCTCATGCTTTATCAGAACGACTGTCGACTCGAACAAACATTGAAAAAACTCATAAAAGATTCCAGGCTTATAATTTGGTAAGCCAGACGCGCTTTTCGTCTACTAGAAGACAGTATAGTGGATGCAAAGTCAACCGAAGCTTTTAAAGCGGCACTGTATAGCCGCAATCGGGACTAATTTCGTTCTCGGTCTACGTTGCAATGAAGCCAAAAATATGACACAACAATGTTGACTGTTTCTATTGATGTCAAAGCTACTTCAAACTCCCACGCTAGTCAATTTGGGAAAACACCAACTTCATATGTCGCTTTCAACAAGACGATAAGAATCTTCAACACATTTACCGCGATCCTTGTTCAGATTTCACCTCTGAGAAGTTCAAAACTTTGTGCAACCGCTGCTGGTCTGAATCTTACGGATTTGTTACCATTGATCTCACCAGCACCAAGGGAAATGGAAAATACAGATGCAAATTAAAGAGTTATAAGTCGTTTAATAATAAAGAATGAAGTCTACTGTTGTTTCAACAACTGCTCTATCGCTATTCATCACTTAGGGCGTTCGTTCCATCGTTCCATCGTTATAGAGATGGAGCGATGCAACGAACGCCCTATAGAGATGGAACTCTCACTCTATAGCGATGGAGCGATGGCACGAACGCCCTATAGCGATGGAACGAACGCTCTGTAGCAATGAAACGAACGCCCTAAGCGATGAATAACGATGAAACAGTTGTTAAAACAACGGGGTAAATTTTCATCGTCTTAAAATGTAAGTGGTTTGGGTAACATAGAACGTTTTCACAAACACCACTATCAAATAATTTCTAATCCAGCAAAACACTGGATTAGATATTATTTTTTTTCTTTTTTTACTTTCTAACAAGATCGTATATGAAAAATACTCATTATTGGTCTCTTTACTTGTTTTTAAACCTTTTCTTTTTGTATAGGTTGTACAAATGTTTTGTACCAAAGGTTTTTCTCATTATTAGGTCCACTACAGGCCCACACTTTAACCTCTTCCCCTTCTCTATTTTTCACAAAAATTTTACCTTTACCAAACTTAGTCTCTACTTCTCTCACCTCTACAATTTTATAAATCAATCCGATGGGAGTTCCTTCCTTTTCAAAATTTCATGATTTTGCTCCTGTACCCTTTTCTCAAAAGCGCTGAAATTCATTTTCCATATTTTCAAAATCATATCTTTGTATCAAATCCATATTTTTATTTTGATCAGTTGTCGTTCTTTTATTTTATTTCAATTTTAAAATCATTTTTTTTTTTTTTGTTTAAGAAAGGCCATCATGTTGTATATTTACTTAGTAACTAATTCAAACGCTGTTAGTTTAGCATTTATGTTGAACTTTGGAGGTAAGATGCTATATTTCTACTATAAAGTGGGAGGTGGTGTAGAATCGGCCTTGTTACACTACTATTTAATACGTGTGTCTCGTCTACATAACTCTCATCAGTGACACTCGAATTATAACAGTTCTTGTATCCATGGCGTTGCCAACTCGTTTTGGACGATGGGTTTGGATATCCCTTTGGTATCTCCGGCTTCTCTTTTCGAAGGCTAAATCAATTCAGCTGAAGAGCACTGAAAACCAAAAATTCAAAATCCTGTGCATTTTACAAAAAATGCATGGTGTTTCAAACGATTTGAATATTGTACGAGCAGTCAATTTTAGGAAATGACCGCACCAGTAAAATTTCATGTCAGTGCCGACTACTTGGATATTAATAACTAAAACTAATCAAAGATACAAGGATTAAAATGTATCTTTAACAAATGTGAATCAACAAACAAAGAGACATAATCTAAGGGAATCGCATGATTTCCTAACAGAAGGAGGCCAAGTGCGTCGACAGTCGACAGGGTAAGTAAAACGAACAAACAACAAATAAAACACTACACAGAAATAAAATATTTAACAACACAAACCCCACCATTGATGAACTCAGCCAATGTAAGAAGTGCTAATGTTTTGCATCAAGAACTTTGTAACATATTTTCAAATCGAATCCTTAGTTTTATGAAATCCTTACAGAATCAATTTGAGATAGGATTATATAATTATGATTATGTTCGGTTCAATGCAATTCAAATATCTCATAATAGATATATTTTAACATCTTGATGTAGAATACAGTATAAAAAATAGACATATGCCGATTTTGTCCACAAACAGGCAGAAGTAAACAAAAAGAACACTTTCCTTTTAACTTGCAAATATAAACATGTATGAGCTTTTTTGCTAGTCACCGCAGGATAATTTTGCAGAGGTGTTTTGTCTACTATCATATAACTACCCAAAGCGATCCCTAAAGTTGTCTTTTTGAAATTTCGCCAATAAAATCGCATTCAAAATAATCACAATTAAATTATCTATAGTGTGATTTGACTATGAAATCTTTTTCTTGACATTCAATATTAGGATTTTTCCTTGTAAATCCGCCAATTTGGTTTTCTATGAGGATAATTTATTAAACAATATTCGTTACTTTCCAGCAATATTTATGCAACTTATACGATGCAGTTTCTTGCACCTTTTTACGTAAAACGTTAACATGAGTTCTGTAATATTGCTTCGATATAATGAAGAGTCACATATGGTTTTTAAGAAGCGATCATCAATACAAACCACTAGAAATATTATTCAAACATCTGTTTTAAAATGAATATAATTTGCTTTGTTAATTTTCTTGGTCTTACCTTTCAACTATTAAAAAACCTCGAGTCTTCTGAAAAAAATGTAGATAAGTTAAACCAGCTCTAAGGGACCACTTCCGGTCATAATTTTGGCTCCACCACTTAAAATCCTTGTAAAGGAAGCAAAAATTGTTAGCGTTGCCAAAATGATTCTCTTGGGATTAAACATTTATTGATTATAAAAGCGAGTTAATTGACACGATAAAAGAAAGACAACAATGGCGAATGTGAATAGTATTTATTTAACGTAATACCTATACGAAACTGCCGTAGACTCTTATGTTTTATTGTTAATGTTCGAGATTGCATGAATTCTATCTTAACTGATGTGTGAGTATTCGTGATAAATCAATAACCATGCATACACACTTAATGTCAAAAAAGGGAAACACCAATGGAATTATATAACAGCCAAGATAAATTCATCCATTTATCCATTTAACTGAGAGCCAATTAATATATACGGAGAAAGGTTTCTTTAAAAAAAGATACCAAGAGAGCAATCATTTATCTTTTAAAAATATCAAAAGGTAACACCAGTACAATCATTTTATCAATAACGAAGTATTTGAAAACATCATAACTTTTCATTTAAAAGACAAGAGGATACAAAGGAGATAAAGGAAATTTGTAATGGACTCGAAATTCTGTAGCACAATAAAAACGACGATAAGACAGATACCAGTTTAAATGAAAAACTAAGTTCAGCAATAGGAAGTCCACTAAATATCGTGCTAAATTTAAACACTCTGGAAGGGTAGGCAATTCCTGTGCCACTAGTGACACCTATCGTGTTCCTTGTGATAGGTCGCAGTTGATGAAACATTTGAAAAGTATGACCAGAATATTAATATAGCTACAACAGCTGAAAGATATCAGTACATCACTTTTAATCAAAGTACTGAAGTTTTGAACATCGGATGACCGCAAGTTCTGGTGGATGGTCACAGGCACTTGTCTCAGAAAAAAATCATATCTCTATACCTGAAAGTTAGGTTAAGGTACATAGATATATTTGTTTTTCTGAGACAAGTTCCTATGTGGATGATGAATAAATGACAGGGAATTCAACCTCACCGTAATAATTATTATATTGTAGTGATATAATCATTTGTTATCAGTATAATCTGGTTTGCTGTTATATATTATATTAATATTTGTATAACAATTATATATATACCAGATCATCTCTCGAGATATTCTTCCGCATGATATATATATATATATTTCTCACGACAAAACATTTTCATATCATTTATCTATGTTCTAAAACAATATTTTCATGAATATTTATTGATGAAATTAATATATAACAAGCGACAAGGAATGTTATTTTGCACTCGATAAAGTCTTTGTATTTATACGATTTACAAGAAGTAATGGGTGCTTAAAAACGCAAGAGCCGTGTGCAGAATTTCTGCGCCAGCATAACACCGGAATGACCTCTTAAGGTCATCCGCTGTAAAAATGATTATTTTACGTAACTATCGATCAGGTGTATTGTTTTATGCATATCATACTATTTCGGAAAGATAAGTGACTGAATATCTTTCTCAAATCTTGCGCTAATTGAATAATACTTATTATAACTCCTCAAAATCTTTATGTTATTTAACGTTATGAGGACTTGCTTTTCAACAAAAAATCGGCATCCCCATGAGAACCAACTGTGCTCTTCTTTTTGCCGACTTTTCCCTTCATTAGTTTGAGACAGACATCATGCAGCATTATTCTTTAACTTCATTTTCCGCAGTATAGATGATGTCTGGTCATCGAACGCACTTGAAATAAAGGATACAACAGATGCAGTTTAGTCTGCTGAATATCTTGACTTACATCTAGAAATTGACAATGATGGTCGACGAAAAACAAAATTTCCCAATGTGAACTTTCCATTTCTACGTTGCAACATTCGAGCAGCGTCTGCATATGGAGTATCTATCTTCCAGTTAATAAAATATTTCAGAGCTTGTATTTCCTATCATGATTTCCTTAATAGAGGGTTGCTGCTTCCATGGAAGCTATTAAACGAAAAGTTCAAAATGGTGAAGTCATCCCTTCAAAAATTTTACGGACGCAATCACGAGTTGGTTGACCGTTATGGAATATCTTTTCAACAGGTTTAGACAAATATGTTCAAATTGTCGTAACCACATTCCCAACCTCTTTTCCTCGAATGTGACCTACCTAATTAGACTTACCACCGGGTTTGTACATACACGAGCAACACGACAGGTGCCACGTGTAGATCATGATCTTCTTACCCTTCCGGAGCATCTGAGATCACTCCGAATTTTGACGGGCTCGTGTTGCTCAGTCTTTTTTTTTTCTATGTTGTGATTTTTAGAATGTTTCGTGTCTTTTGGTCGTTTTTCGTTTATTGCCATATCATTGTTAGTTCTTTTGAAAGATCAATATACAACTGAGATAGCTGTATAGTTTTATGAAAATTCAAGTTAATTTGAAAAAGTAATAAACAAATTTAAAGTTAACTATCTGAATGCAGTCCGACTGCAAATTCTAGCTTTTTTTTACCTATTAATTAAATCCTTAAATTTGACAGCAATACACCAAACTAAATAATGACCTTTGATTCAGTAAGATCAATGTATAATTGAGATAGCTGTGTAGTTTTATGAAAATCCAAGTTGATTTGAAAAAGTTATAGAAATAATTAAAGATGACTATCTGAATTTAATCAAAACTGAAAACTCTTGCTTTTTTTACCTATTAGTTTAATTCTTTAATTTCACAGCAATGAACCAACCACCAAATAACCTGGAATTTTGTAAGATCAATATTTAATTTAGTTAGATGGGCTGATTCAGACCAGTCAAGACTAAATTTGATGGTCAAGAATAGTCAAGACTGGTCGAGACAGGTCGAGACATTGTAAGACTGGTCGAGACCATTTCAGACTACACCAAGATCATCAAGTAATGAATCAGACTTATTAAGTAAAGTCGAGACCAAAGTCGAGTACAGTTCAGTACAGTTAAGTACTGTCGAGACAATGTCGAGTCTAGTCGAGTAAAATCTGTGATCGACTTTACTGGTCGAGCACAAAAACTGGTCTTTTCAGACTCTGAGCAGTTTGTAGTGTAGTGGTTTGTTGGTGTGTGTAATATTTGTTTTTCGTTTATTGTTTTGTACATAAATCAGGCCGTTAGTTTTCTCGTTCGAATTGAATTACATTTGTCATGTCGGGACCTTGTATTGCTTGCTATGCACTATGGGTTTTGTTCATTGTTTAAGGCCTTACGGTGACCTATAGTTACTACTTTTTACGTCATTTGGTCTCTTGAGACAATTTGTGTCATTTGCAATCATACCACATCTTCTTATTTTTATAGAGATGTAATTATCAGTTTTTCAAATCCCAAATGGAACAAATCTGTAGCAATTGATATGGATACATATATATATATATATATAGATATAACTAATTGCCAATGAGACAACTATACAACAGAAACTATTGGATGAGGAAGTAAACCCCGTCGAACACCATTCAACAAAGAATAAAACCTATACTGTAAGCTATATAAGGCCCCTACAGAAACACAAATAGGAAACAATTCAAAAATGATACCAATGACGAAATTTATGCTAAAAGCAACGAAACCATTGATAACCACTGAAATGCAGGCTCCTTACTAGGAACAGGAACATAAACAAAGTGGTGGGATTTAACATGTTGCTGTGAGCAAAACCTTGCCCTAACCAATAAAATCAGTTGGAAAAGGCTTGACTCGGCATATCTAAACAATAAAAACCATAAAGACAAAAAAACACAAGGTAGCATTTATGGAGTACTTGCAGTTACTAAAAGCTAGTTCAAAGCCAATTCAGTCAACTTAAAATGAACAACAAATAAACATAAACAAATAGTTCGTTTAAAAACATCAATGCGCATTATCAGACACCATGCACTCATAACCGACATTTATCATTTAAACAGTGTTATCCACTAAACGTCGAATGTCCTTTCATTTAGACAAAAAACATCTTTACACAAACAAGAAATTACAACTTCGTTGTCAATTAGATTAATTTTTACAATAAATACTCATAGAAAAAATAAATGTAGTTCAGTTTTGCAAAGGAATATCCATTCAAGAATTTACCACAAGAGATTTTTTGTTTCCTATTGTTAATTTTCCTTTTTTCGATTGTGAATTTTCGTTCGCCCTTTCTTACGTTGAGTATATTGACCAACTCGTTCGCTGTCTGAAGTGACGTTTTTGATTTCAATGAACGTAATCTAGGTTTAACTGGTAATTAATAGAGGCAGGAATTTCGTTACACAAAATTACTTAAAACATTTACTAAATTCTTTTATAGATGCAAATATTTGGTTTCGGAAGTTTGACCGTACCTGCAGGAACAAAATAATACATCCTTATTTACGGCGATGTTGTTTATATAGCCTATAAATTTAGATACAATCCATCATTTGAATACACTTATATGTTGGCAGATTTAAACAGTGTTATAAGATCTTTAAATGTTGTTCTTATCGGTACACACATATTGAATTTGTTATTAATAAATTAAAACATTACTAAATATATATTGCTATACAGTTAATAACAATCATGGTTTTATATCCTGTCTAAACTTCTATTTTAGCATTGCGCAAGGGCAATTTTTTCTCATATTGTTTAAGGACGTCTGTAAGTTAAGTATGCTGGACGTGTACTGATTGATATTCTAGTATGGAAAATCTTGATTTATTTATAAGTTGTAATTGGTTTAAACTAGCTTTCAGTGACTGCGAGTACTCTTAAATCGGCTTTTTTCAAACTAATTTTTACCGTTTTGTCCCTAAGTTGAACTGTTACACCCTGTCCCAATTTAAGAGGCGTTGAGATCTCATAAACATATTCACCCCGACACTCTATGTTTATGTCCCTAGTAAGGACCCTGTAATTCCGGGTTTGTCGTTGGTCGCTGTCTATCATAATTATTTTTCGTTGATTGTTAGATTTTGGGTTTTCCTTGTTTGAATTGTTTTACGTTTTGTCATGTTGGATTTTAATGCTTACTACACGGTATGTGTTTTGCGCAATGTTGAAGGCCGTACTTGTTCAAGTAAGGGTTCATCCTGTCGAAAACTGAATTGTGCGCATTTTAATTGTGTTTCAATTTTACGATTGTATTATTTATATAAGCAAAAGGGGATGTTTGGGAACATAAAACTGATTTAGTCCTAACACATTTGTGCCTGTACCAGTTCATGCTATCTGAAACATATGTTGTTTATGGTTAGTATTAAAATTACCTCATGGTGTCCTTAGATGGTGTTCTGTGTGGTCATTTGTACTGTATAATGTTTTGATAACTCGAGTTATCTTTTTATGTACTACATGTATTACATTTGTCACAATTATACATATTACTTGATATAAACATTATATTTGTAGACATTATATTTTTGGCTACTCAATAAAGGCAACAGTAGTATATCCTGTTCGAAACTCATAAATCGATAGATATAAAAACGAATCCGGGTTACAAACTAAAACTGAGGGAAACGCATCAAATATAAGAAGAGAACAACGACACAACAAAAACACAACATTAAAATGTAACACACACAGAAACGAACTATAATGTAACAATGGCCATTTTCCTGACTTGGTACAGGACATTTTAAGAAAAAAATGGTGGGTTGAACCTGGTTTTGTGACATGCCAAACCTCCCACTTTTATGGCAATGTTAAATATAACATTAAAATGACAATATTACATGACAGGACTACAATACAAATAAATGGGAGAACATATAGGACAAAGAAACACACGAATAATAGCTAACAAAAGGTACTAGGTTTAAAATTTAATAAACGTGCGTCTCGTCCACACAAGACTAACCAGTGACGCTAAGATGAAAAAAGTTTGAAAGCCAAAACAAGTACAAAGCTGAAGAGCACCGAGGACCAAAACTTCTAAAAAGTTGTGCCTAACACGGCCAGGGTTTTCTGCCTTGGACAAGAACATCCTTATTATTTAGAATAATTCATGATTTTGCAAACAGTAAATTTTATAAAATGACTATATAATAGATATACATGATAAAACCGAAGTGGGGATTAACTACAGAATAAAAACGGATACATTACATACAACAACTTAATCCAACACATAAAAATACACAGCCGA
Source organism: Mytilus coruscus (assembly GCA_017311375.1). Taxonomy (NCBI): domain Eukaryota; kingdom Metazoa; phylum Mollusca; class Bivalvia; order Mytilida; family Mytilidae; genus Mytilus; species Mytilus coruscus. The sequence continues at coordinate 49,333,955 of CM029604.1, read as the reverse complement.
GTTAGCCAAAGCCTCAACGCACAAAGTGACTTCACATTTGAAATTCTAAAAAACACACAAAGTGACGTCACATTTGAATTTGTAAAAATATTTCCCAAAAATAAGATAGGATTAGGATTGATTCAAGATTAGATTTGTAATACACAGCAAAAAATGCAACGCATGTAAACGCATGTTTACCAGGAATTTACCGTACGTTTCTAAACATGTCAGAAACGCATGTTTGGAGCACCGTACCTTTAACGCATGTTTGGGGAACGTATAGTTTACATGCGTTTATGTGAAACATGCGTTTGAAAACACATGGTAAACGCATGTTTATATGTGAAACATGGGTTTGAAAACACATGGTAAACGCATGTTCATAAACCGTATGGTAAACATATGTTTGGATGATGGTTGCTTTACTTCCAGTGGCAGGTCAGATGCATATTCAGGTTATGAGATCATGATAATGAGAAATAAGCACTAACCCTGCTTTGTATTAGACTGACACCCTGAGACAGATTTTAAAAGTGCTAACTCACAAAGTAACAGTTTGCAGGAAGACATGTCACCCTACCTGGAAACAATATTCTGACTACCAGTCGATTCAGTCTTTGCTCTTACTATTTAATGATGCTTGCCTAGCAGAGACGCAGCTAATACCAGTTTTCAAGTCTTTGCATTGACTCAGCCCCTGTTTGAACCTATAATAACCTCCTGCAGTCATGGCAAGCACTATCAGACTAACTAAGGCGGTCTAACGTATGTTTGAGAAATATCATGTACGATATATGAACAAAACATGTCATTATGTGAATTATGCGTTTGAAATTAAACTTTCATGGTATCAATTCTATTGCACCATAGGGGCATTTCATCTGAGTGCAGATGTTTCAATCAATAAAGAATCTACAGCTATATAATTTGCACTTTGACCCTCAGGTTTTTTAAGATTTTTTGAAGAGCACTTATAAATTATATTACTAAGTTGAGAACAACTTAACAATCCTGTCAGCCTAAGTTCAAACCAATTTCTATGCATACACGTTTTCTTGAAATTGCAGGATTGATAATAAATTCTTGTCTGTGGTAGAAGAATATATTTTAAAATTTGTAAAGTGTATAATCAAATGTAATATTTCAAATATATTGTAACAAAAATAATTTAATTTCTTCAACTTTTTCTTTTCTTCAAACTAGTTTCTTTCCATGGCAGATTCTGAAATAAAGCAAGATGTAAAGTTTATTATAACAGCAACTAACTATCAATTTATCTTTATTTTAAAACAAGCAAAATAATTAAGTTAAGGTTAATATTACGTACAGTGATACATGAACATCTATGTCTATTAAAACCATTAAAACACATTATATCATTATTTAAACAGTTATCTTCTTCCTTCTCAAATGACTCATTAATAAAGGAAACCATTTCTTTTATATCCTCAACTGTCACCTTTCGAGTTTTAATTGATTGATATACTATGTCATTTTAAAGGTACATGTTCATGTGTCTTGTCTAATTTAATATAAACTCCTCATAATCGACTAGAAATTATAAAATAACTGTTTATATATGTTTTCAATTTTATTACTATTTTGTTGTTGAGAGTACAGAAATTCAAAAGTAATATCGTTATCCAACCTGTAGGACTCTGAACCGTGAATGTCATGCTGATGTGCAAAGGTTTAACGATTAAGTGCATTTTATCAAGCCGAAGTGCGATGATGGCATTGTGACACTTTCTTATTGATAGCTTTGCCGAATTGCTATTGTGGTTATGTTGAAGTGCGATGGATTACATAAATAATATTTTCAATGTTTTTTTACATGTTTACATGTCGATTTGGTCAAGGTAAATTCTATATACCACCCACTTCATTAAGTGGTGATATAATTTGATTGGTTGAGGTCACAACTTAAACATTAATATATATAAACTGTTTCCCAAAATTGATCGCCCTGAAGATCATAAAAACACTTTATTAAAATAAAGTATGTCAATAAAGGTTTTGATTTTGTAAATATTGCCGGTATTTTTAACGACCATTCTGTTAAAGAACAAATTCCTGGATATTTTGATAATACTGAGCTCCCTCTTATTTGTTATATTTACAAGAAATCTACCCGGAAATATGTGTTTAATTATAGCCAATTGTGTAAAGATGTTAATATCAGTGAAAATACACCTACTTCATGTAATTGTAGTAATTCCGAATACATTTATGGACCCATTTCCATGTTATAACAGGAGATCTTAACATCGTTCAAGACCGAGAGTTAAAATCATTCCTCAGTAAAGGACCTAAATATCGTCCCCGTCAATCATTAATTGGAATGAGTGTCGTAATATCATCCACGACTCACTCCATACTTACTGTTTAAAATGGATAAAACGGGAAAAAGCTGACAAAAATCTTTGGACTCTTTTTAATTCAGTAATGAACATAGTTGATATACGTATTCAATATTTTAAAGAACATTTTACTCTTAACAACAACCATAATAAACCTATTTCTCGTATCAAACATAAACTTAAAGAACTAGCCAAGGAATTTGTTTTGTCCCGGCCGATAAAGCTGCTAATAATATCATTATTGTTTGACGTAAATTTTACATTGAGGTTCTGAAAAAGAAATCACCAATTCACCAACATTCCAACTGACTCCATTTTCAGAAAACGACATCTGTAACAAACATAAACTTTTAGCTACCTCTTTACAAGCAGAACCAAATACAATGAAAGTCCCAACTATGTACTGGCTTCCGAAGCTACATAAAACACCTTACAAATATAGATTTATTTCGTCTTCAAGCCATTGTTCCACTACTAAATTGTCTATTCTTCTTACCAGTTCACTTGGTACAATCAAAACCTGATAATAAATTGTTCAAATAAGGCCTTTGAAAATAGTGGAATTAATTACTTTTGGAGTGTCAAAACTCGTTGGAAGTACTTGATAAATTGCATGCATATATTGGTGATTTTGAATCTGTTCAAAGTTTTGATTTTTCTACCCTGTATACCACATTGCCTCACATTCTCATTAAGAAAAATTCACACACCTAATTAAATGGGCATTTAAAAGTCAGAATGTGAATACATATGTTCTAACTCTTTAGGTCATTTTTAGTAGCAATAAACAAAAGAAATATGTCAATTGGACATGCTTTGATACTATATCTGCCCTTGAATTTTTACTAGATAATATTTTTGTTCGCTTTGGAGATTCCGTATATCGTCAGGTTATCGGAATTCCAATGGGGACTAACTGTGCACCACTTATTGCGGACCTGTTTTTGTATTGCTACGAGTTACAATTTATGACTAAAATCAGCAAAGACCCATCGAAACAACATCTGATACAAAAATTTAATAATACTTTTAGATATTTGGATGATATATTGGCTCTCAATAATGACGACTTCAGTATGTATACTAAAGAAATTTATCCTGTTGAACTTACTTTAAATAAAGCTAATACTAACAATGACCACTGCCCTTTCCTCGATCTTGATATCCATATCATTAATGACCTCTGAAATTAAAACATTGATTTTATTACAATTTACTGATTTTAATTTTAAGGATTATACACGTATGTATCCATCTTATGTCCCTATGTTTAGTTAAAATCACCTGTCTTTATAAGTGATTATTTTATAGTCAACTTATAAACTACACATATATTATAAAATTATAGCCTTTGTATGAGGTCGATATAGGGTTATATCAAGAGAAGCATATTGACTGTGGACAAGGCCAAGGTTGATGTGCTTCTCTTGGTCAATATAATCTCCATGGAAATGAGAAGTGCATATCTTACTTCAACTACATAACAAGTATTATTGACAAGTTTATCAAAAGTTATTTCTTGGTTCCTTTTAAACTGACCAAATAATGAATTTTAACAAATCTTGAAGACTTCGCCTCTTTCCAAAACAATATACCTACGTCTCACCTTCATGACTTTGCTATGGCAAGACAAAACTAGAGGCTCTAAAGACCCTGTGTCCTTAACCTTGCCAGGTCTACAATGCAAATTCAACAAAGGACTCTCCCACATTGCAGACGAGAATGGAATGAATGACAAAAGATCATTTAGTCTGTTTAATTTCTTTCTATCTAATTAAATTTTTGCTCAAAACACAAAAGATGGTATAAAAACCTATTTAAGGGCAACCACTTCTATATATATAGAAAGAGCGACAGTCTACAAGCTATAGAGCATATTTTGACTTCAGTTGATCTTGTATTGCTGATAATTTTGTGATTAACAGTGTCTACCCAGTATTTATCTATTATAATTATTATAGTATAAGGCAAATTAAATAAAATATATGGAAAACAAATGCATTAAAGGGCAATAATTCTCTTGGAGTTAGATGATTTCCCCATGTTGTCTTTAAATTGGAGATCTTGTCATGCTGATCAAATTTTTTCTGTACTAAGTTTTCATTACCATGATGACATTACAATTTTAAGATGAGGCAAAACGGGAAAAATTTTCATCAATGTTAGACTTGTGCTTGATTTTCATATGATGAACACATTATCTTTAATCAGTTTAATCGAGGTCTGGAGCTGGCATGTCAGTAACTGCTAGTAATTTATGTTTTATTGTCATTTTACTTAGTTTCTTTTGGTATAAATGTACTTATCCTGACATCGGACTTAGACCTCTTTTGAACAGAGATTTACTATGTGTTTGTTTATTCTACATGGCTAAAGGTATTATATATAGGGAGGGTTGAGATTTAACAAAACATATTTACACTGCCTGATTTTTGTGCCTGTCCCAAATCAAGAGCCTCTGTTAAGTCTTTTTATGTTTTTTTATTATAGTTCATTTATATGTTTTGGAGTTAAGCATGAAGTCAATTATCCTGTCAGACTTAGTACACATTTTGTTTGGGGGCAATGCAAGTTGAAGCAAGCCTTCAGGTACAGGATTGTCGCTGTGTTGAAGACTCATAGGTGGACTTCGGCTGTTTTCTGTCGTTTGGTTGGGTTGTTGTCTCTTTGACACATTCCCCATTTCCATTCTCAAGTTTATTATTTTTAGAACTTGTCTTGGTGATAATTTTTTAATTTTTTTCAATTCAAAGTTTCTCTCAATCTACATTTTGTTATGACAAATCCTATTAGTTGTTTGACAGTTCCGCCTCTATCAGATTTTCTTTATTATAACGGTTTTCAAAATAATAGACAAATCTTGCATTTCACGCTTATGTTCTATTTTTAGACATGTCAGCCATCTTGGTTGGCAGGTGTAATCATCAGACAAATTTTTAAACTACATGTAGATACCCTAATGATGATTGTGACCAAGTTTGGTTGAATTTGGTTACAATGTAGTAATTACGAGGAGAAGATTTTTGTAGAAAATAACAGAGGACAACGGACAGCAAGTAATGAAAAAGCTCATTGGGCCCTTTTGGCCAGTTGAGCTAAAAGAACAAAGCAATGTAGTGTTAAGAGAGCTTCCAATGCAATTTTATATAAAATTGACCAATTAAAAGAATAGTTTGTCACTGCTAACATGGCTAATTTTCAAACTAACCCAAGAATGAAAACTTTCACCTCTATGACCTCAAAATTTACTTGTAAGTCTGAAAACAAAAAATTATTTAAACAAAGGCATAACTTTTATGACATGTACCTTTCATCACACAATGTTTCGTTGGCTGCTACTCCTTATTTGCACATGAATCAATACAGCAATTTCAAATCCACTACTAGTATATATAATCTAGAGAGCATTGCCTCTAATGACTTCTGTTCTGTTGATTATCTTCTCCTACTTCTAACTACATGTACTTTCATTAAAAATGCTAAAAGATAAATGTTTAATTGCATAAAAGGAAGTTATAAAACTGTCAAATATGACTATACAAAAAGCATTTAATTATTTTAATGTTCTTATACATCATATCAAATCAATATAACAGTTTTGTGAATGAAAGTGGTGATACTGCAATCTTTGGGCAATAAAGGAATTTGAAATTTGAAGTTATACAAAGTTAAACTTTCAACGGAAAGCTTAATACAAAATTTATGATAAAGAGATGATTTTCATTTCCTATCGTTAATTATCCATTTTAGATGGTGACGTTCCTTGTCACCATCTTACGGTGTTTATATATCTCAACTTGTACGATTCGCTCGTGTATGTAACAACGTTTCAGATTTTAACGAAAGAAATTTATGTATTACTGAAAAATTATTACACCAGGGTTTTCGATATCACAAACTAGTCAAAACATTTACTAAATTTTATCATCGGTACAAGGACATCATTCGTAAATATAGCTCAACATGCAGACTTCTTATACGTTCAGGTATTTCACATCCAATCTTTTATGGTAATATTCTTTATAAAGCACTAAAATGTCAGTATTCACCGCAGAAGCTAACAAAACCTTTAAATAGACTTATTAAGAAGGGATATAGTTACGATACTGTTGTCAGGTCATTAAAGATTGCATATTTTGGCTTTAATATTGATTCACTTATAGGGTCTTTGCATCGGAACTAAACACATTTATTTAAAACCAGTTGTTGGCATGACACGGGTTATGCTCTTCTCATATATTTTATGATGGTATGATACTAAACCCTAACGGGAGGGATTGTGCCTGATATTCATATGATGAAGACATAATCTTTCAATCAGTTTAATTGAGGTCTGGAGCTGGCATGTCAGTTAACTGCTAGTAGTCTGTTGTTATTTATGTATTATTGTCATTTTGTTTATTTGCTTTTGTTACATCTTCTGACATCAGACTCGGACTTCTTTTAACTGACTTTTAATGTGCGTATTGTTATGCGTTTACTTTTCTACATTGGCTAGAGGTATAGGGGAGGTTGAGATCTCATAAACATGTTTAACCCGCCGCATTTTTGCGCCTGTCCCAAGTCAGGAGCCTCTGGCCTTTGTTAGTCTTGTATTATTTTTACTTTTAGTTTCATGTGTATAATTTGAGTTTAGTATGACGTCCATTATCACTGAACTAGTATATATATATTTGTTTAGGGCCAGCTTAAGGATGCCTCCGGTGCGGGAATTTCTCGCTGTATTGAAGACCTATTGGTGACCTTCTGTTGTTGTCTGTTCTGTGGTCGGGTTGTTGTCTCTTTGACACATTCCCCATTTCCATTCTCAATTTTATAGACTTTATAACATAATACCTTGTCTTTTCTTGCTCATGCTGGTGTCCATGTACTGTAATATTTCCCTTTTCTGTATCAAATATCCAAGAAAAACTCGATTTCATCAGGCCCATTGACATATAGCTTGTTTTTGTGGAGAAATGACCTCTGAAATTAAAACATTGATTTTATTACAATTTACTGATTTTAATTTTAAGGATTATACACGTATGTATCCATCTTATGTCCCTATGTTTAGTTAAAAATCACCTGTCTTTATAAGTGATTATTTTATAGTCAACTTATAAAACTACACATATATTATAAAATTATAGCCTTTGTATGAGGTCGATATAGGGTTATATCAAGAGAAGCATATTGACTGTGGACAAGGCCAAGGTTGATGTGCTTCTCTTGGTCAATATAATCTCCATGGAAATGAGAAGTGCATATCTTACTTCAACTACATAACAAGTATTATTGACAAGTTTATCAAAAGTTATTTCTTGGTTCCTTTTAAACTGACCAAATAATGAATTTTAACAAATCTTGAAGACTTCGCCTCTTTCCAAAACAATATACCTACGTCTCACCTTCATGACTTTGCTATGGCAAGACAAAAACTAGAGGCTCTAAAGACCCTGTGTCGCTAACCTTGCCAGGTCTACAATGCAAATTCAACAAAGGACTCTCCCACATTGCAGACGAGAATGGAATGAATGACAAAAGATCATTTAGTCTGTTTAATTTCTTTCTATCTAATTAAATTTTTGCTCAAAACACAAAAGATGGTATAAAAATCCTTATTTAAGGGCAACCACTTCTATATATATATAAAGAGCGACAGTCTACAAGCTATAGAGCATATTTTGACTTCAGTTGATCTTGTATTGCTGATAATTTTGTGATTAACAGTGTCTACCCAGTATTTATCTATTATAATTATTATAGTATAAGGCAAATTAAATAAAAATATATGGAAAAACAAAATGCATTAAAGGGCAATAATTCTCTTGGAGTTAGATGATTTCCCCCATGTTGTCTTTAAATTGTCATGCTGATCAAATTTTTTTCTGTACTAAGTTTTCATTACCATGATTACATTACAATTTTTAAGATGAGGCAAAAACGGGAAAAATTTTCATCAATGTTAGACTTGTGCTTGATTTTCATATGATGAACACATTATCTTTAATCAGTTTAATCGAGGTCTGGAGCTGGCATGTCAGTAACTGCTAGTAATTTATGTTTTATTGTCATTTTACTTAGTTTCTTTTTGGTATAAATGTACTTATCCTGACATCGGACTTAGACCTCTTTTGAACAGAGATTTACTATGTGTTTGTTTATTCTACATTGGCTAAAGGTATTATATAGGGGAGGGTTGAGATTTAACAAAACATATTTACACTGCCTGATTTTTGTGCCTGTCCCAAATCAAGAGCCTCTGTTAAGTCTTTTATGTTTTTTTTATTATAGTTCATTTATATGTTTTGGAGTTAAGCATGAAGTCAATTATCCTGTCAGACTTAGTACACATTTTGTTTGGGGGCAATGCAAGTTGAAGCAAGCCTTCAGGTACAGGATTGTCTCGCTGTGTTGAAGACTCATAGGTGGACTTCGGCTGTTTTCTGTCGTTTGGTTGGGTTGTTGTCTCTTTGACACATTCCCCATTTCCATTCTCAAGTTTATTATTTTTAGAACTTGTCTTGGTGATAATTTTTTAATTTTTTCAATTCAAAGTTTCTCTCAATCTACATTTTGTTATGACAAATCCTATTAGTTGTTTGACAGTTCCGCCTCTATCAGATTTTCTTTATTATAACGGTTTTCAAAATAATAGACAAATCTTGCATTTCACGCTTATGTTCTATTTTTAGACATGTCAGCCATCTTGGTTGGCAGGTGGGGTCATCAGACAAATTTTTAAACTACATGTAGATACCCTAATGATGATTGTGACCAAGTTTGGTTGAATTTGGTTACAATGTAGTAGTTACGAGGAGAAGATTTTTGTAGAAAATAACAGAGGACAACGGACAGCAAGTAATGAAAAAAGCTCATTTGGCCCTTTTGGCCAGTTGAGCTAAAAAGAACAAGCAATGTAGTGTTAAGAGAGCTTCCAATGCAATTTTATATAAAATTGACCAATTAAAATGAATAGTTTGTCACTGCTAACATGGCTAATTTTCAAACTAACCCAAGAATGAAAACTTTCACCTCTATGACCTCAAAATTTACTTGTAAGTCTGAAAACAAAAAATTATTTAAACAAAGGCATAACTTTTATGACATGTACCTTTCATCACACAATGTTTCGTTGGCTGCTACTCCTTATTTGCACATGAATCAATACAGCAATTTTCAAATCCACTACTAGTCTATATAATCTAGAGAGCATTGCCTCTAATGACTTCTGTTCTGTTGATTATCTTCTCCTACTTCTCTAAGTACATGTACTTTCATTAAAAATGCTAAAAGATAAATGTTTAATTGCATAAAAGGAAGTTATAAAAACTGTCAAATATGACTATACAAAAAGCATTTAATTATTTTAATGTTCTTATACATCATATCAAATCAATATAACAGTTTTGTGAATGAAAGTGGTGATACTGCAATCTTTGGGCAATAAAGGAATTTGAAATTTGAAGTTATACAAAGATGTTAAATTTGGTCAGTGCAAATGTGATCAAGGTAAAATGAACCCTGCTAGACAGACATGCATGCCTTATAATTTCATACACCAAAAGTTGACCTATTTTACAGTATCTAAGAAATTGACTAGTCTAAACATGCTAAACCAGGAAAACTTAACATTGACCAATGCAATGATCCATGAAAATGAGGTCAAGGTCAGATGTACCAGCTGCCATATAAACGTTTCATTTCACGTTTCAAACTAGCAGTTAGTGTGTATTAAAACCAGAAGGCATTTCAGAAAATAATATCCCACTTTAATGTGGTCCGTAAAATAGGATGGAAATATTGAAAATCTTAGAAGAAAATTTTTTTTTTTTAGGTTACATACAAGTACTAACAGAAACTTACTTACCAGGTAAACTTACTAAGTTATTGATCAGAGGTTAATTTAGGGGGAGAAGGGGCAGGACCTCTTTTGTGGGGAAAATTTGGTTGATTATTTAAGGAATTATTGAAGCATGACTGGAGTAGGCCCCAGTTTTGCAGTCAGTGCAACCCCCAATTTTTATTAAAATTTCTGGATCTGCCACTGTTGGTCAGGTGAAACCGGTCATTCACTACACCCAAAACAGTTGACTTATTGCTTACTTATTTGGAATGATCTATTTTGACTTTTATTTTACATAAACTAAATTCATATAAAATCAAACAGTGACTGTGTATCCTAAACTGCGTATGACCGACAAAATGTCAGCCAGAAATTTTCAGATTTTTAGTTGAAAATATAGTAGAAAAATGTCAAATTTCTTTTTCGGTCGGACAAACCCTATTCCAAATAATTGTGACGTCTTGAAAGGCTATTTTATTTTTTTGCTTTGACGCTTCACTATTGCAAAAAAAATTAAAGGATGTAAAAAGTCCAGAACATTTGATTAGTCTGTGCACAACTGTTTTAGGGTTTGTCAACTTTGTCTAGATCTAGTCCAAATGATGTCTTGAAAGGCTATTTTATTTTTTATTTAAAGAAATATTGAAAATCTTAGAAGAAAAATTTTTTTTTTTAGGTTACATACAAGTACTAACAGAAACTTACTTACCAGGTAAACTTACTAAGTTATTGATCAGAGGTTAATTTAGGGGGAGAAGGGGCAGGACCTCTTTTGTGGGGAAAATTTGGTTGATTATTTAAGGAATTATTGAAGCATGACTGGAGTCGTAATTTCTTTTTAATATAGTTACAAGACATGATCGATCCTTGAAATGGCTAAATCTTGGACTTTATGTATAAGTCTAAGGTTAAACAAGATATTCTAATTGTAAAATTTTCAACTCATGAACTATGAAAATACTTGCAACACTATTTCCTATATTCGGTGGAAAACCCACCATGCAGAACTTATATGTTCACATGTTTGTCAATATATATGGCGAATCAAATCAAATCAAAGTTTTATTTATTTTAATACTTTGCAATCATACTAAAACCCAATTTGCCACATGTTGAGCAGGAACTGTTTACCTTTCCAGAGTACATGTGTTCACCCATCTATTTTGGGGGTTCGTTTTGCACAATCTTTGTTTTTCATCTTTATCTTTTGGCTCTTCTCGTTTTATTGGACTAATGGTTATAAATTACCACTTTAATTGGTATCCTCTTTCGAATTAACAGTTAACAAAAGCCCTGTACCTGTATCTTTCCCAATTTTTTTTTTCACACATAGACTGGAGAAATCTGTCCAAAGTTTCACAAATACTAGGAAAAAAAACCGCTTGAGTGCGGGTTGAAGACTACTTTAAAAGTGTGTATGGTGATAACACAGCTTGGGTTCGTGTTTCCCAAACTGGTTTTATGCACTGATGCATTATGTTGATAGTTTTGATTAGTTTGTAAGTTGTTCTTCCATAGAACTCTCTGATGATTTAAAAACATTTCTTCAGTGGTGCGAGTTCTGTCTCTGTGTGACACGGGTGCTGTGAGAAAGGAGGAATTTACTAAGAAAAGAAGAAAACAATTTAATGAGTAAACACATTTTTTCGAGTTTGTTATATTTCTTCATTTTTAATGGTGGTATTTGGATAAAGTGATGCAAGTTGTAAAGAGAAATTGAGAAGGACATTTATTCCACATACGAAATTTGAAAGAAGTAATTAAGAGGTGTCTAAATTATGACATCACATGCATATGACGGTACTTGGTTGCTATTGCCAGACTGTCAAACTCCCAAGAATAGTTCTAGTAGCATGATTTGGCGGATTGAGGACATTAGATTGGCAGGTATAACGGTAAACCCATCTCAACCCATCAAATTTTGCATAAAACACAAGTAAAATAGAAACAGTTTATATCCTTTGCTTTAAAATCACACTAAAGAAGAAGTGCATATTATGATGGTAATATAAATGGATTATAAATCGTTACCCTTAATATTAGTAATATAAAGTAATATAAAATATGAAAACGTATGTTTTGAACATAAATATGTTTATCGGGTATTAATCAAAACATACGTTAACAGCCTGTTTTCAAACATATGTTAACCAGGTGTTACTCAAAACATGCGTTTACCAGTTGTTTTTCAGAACATATGTTTACCACATGTTTTCAAACACATGTTTACCAGGTGTTTCTTAAAACATGTGGTAAACATGTGTTTCACATGCGTTCATCAACGCATGTTTACCACATGTTTTTCAAACATATGGGAAACGCATGGTTTCAAACACATGTTTACCACCTGTTACTCAAAACACATGGTAAACATATGGTGAAACGCATGTTTACCATACGTTTTCAAAAACACCTGGTAAACATGCGTTGCATTTTTTGCTGTGTACTGACATTACATTTATTAATAACAATGAAAATTGCAATACTTATTAATATCAAATTGTGGTAGTAATTAGATAATTAATTGTATTATCTAGCTATGTCGGTGTTTCTTCTGAATCAAACTGTAAACCAAATATATCGTTTAAATTTCGTTGAACCAAACTAAAATCTAATAAATGAAGGGGGTCATTAATTATCTTTACCATAACACACGAATATAACAGAAAAGACGTTAAGACATTTGACAAAATCCGACGAGAATAACAAATATAACATCAAAATTAAATACATGAATTTGGGATAGAAAAGTACCGTGACACGTCTTATAGCAATGCGGTTTCACGTTCTGCAAAACAGTCACAATCGGGAATAAGTCACGTTCGGTAATTAAAAGATCAGACGACGTAATGACAAACCACAATCTAACACGTGGTAAAAATGTCCTTAGTTAGTTTGGAAAAAAACACATCGTATGGATCAACCATATCAATATCTGTTATTTTATCTATTCAGTTATATATTTCCAAAACTTGCTTTACTCATCAATATTTCCTTCGTAGACGGTTGCTGTTTATAATGAAGCTACAATACGAAGGATTTCTTTTGGTAAAGGTGAGACATCTCTTAGGATAATTACACGCCTCATTATGACAGTTAACGCAATTCTGAAACACATATATGATACCAGATTTGACTAGTCATAAATAATTCGACGCTTGCCACTTGTTCCACAGGAAGTCCATTAACACTTCCAGAGTACCTAATTTCCACCCGGTTTTTTGATTGGGTTTGTGTTGCTTGATTTTCTGTTTATTTGTTCAATTGTGTTTCCTCTATTATAATGAAAAACAAAATGAAAACAAGCAAATTATATTTTGACACCCTTTAATAGGATTTTTTTTTCTTCAAACTTCTGTTTCGTCCACCCTCCCTCTTGGATAACCGGAATGGTTTATTCTACTCCATGGTCTTAAATCCAGTCTAGGAAAATTTTGACAAGGTAAACGTGGGGCTCTAAATAAAAAAAGAAAAAAGTATAATTAACAGTGTATTTTGAACCGGATAAATGGCTTTATACAAAGACCCTTAAAAAGATGTCTAATAGAAATTGGTTTCTGAAAAATATCACGATGTCTCACGGCATACATATAATGAGACAATCACATAAAGTGTCAAATACAAAATGTTAAATCAAATGTAAATCAGTTTACAGATTGGTATAGCTGCCCTATTAAGATGTGTATTAATTTGAAGTACGGTCATGTAATATTTTAAAAATATAGAAGACTATTAAAATCATACTAAGTCAACCGAGCATTGATGTAACCAAAAACTAAATATAAAATATAATAATTGAGATGAATGTCGCACGTAGCCAAAGAAATCTACACAGAAATCATACAAATGACTAGGGTGAATATACCTATAAATAAAATTCATACAGTATGACAACACTAGAATTGTACATAGTCTATTTTGAAACTATGAAAATAGTTTAAAATAAACCAATAACCGCGGAACATTTAGTGTCTTAATCATGGAATTATAAAAATATAGCAAGTAATATAAATAATCCAAAATTTGTGACAATAAACTAGAAATAAGATCTAATTGAGTAATTACTAATACTCAATTGATTAAATATTGAAAGATATTCTAACTTTTAAAATTTTCAATGCAGTTTAGTATCAGTTATTAGTGAAATACATCATGAACAATGTTGAAAAAATTATATTTGTGAAAGGATTTGCAATTTCAATTATATAATGAATGCATTTATTAGATTTAAGAGAACTTATACAAGTTATGTCAGAAAGACAGTTGTATTGTTTAGTATTACTATTTAAATCATTGGTAAAATTCCTAAAATAATATATCGGAGACAAATAGTATTCTAAAGTTTTTGAAAATTTATATTATGATTATAAAGAATTACTGATGCAAAATCTTTATCAGGATAAACAATGCTTGAGATTTAAACAAGATCAATTGGAATAGTCATTTATGATATTTACTAAAAATATATTTACAATTTGATACTTTAAAGACATAATCAGATGATCGTATTTCGAATAATTATATTAATTATTAAGGTTATTAAATTTAATATTCTTTGACAGTTCAACATGATTGCTTGTTACATGATCAAAATTTCCAAAATTATAATTAATTAGAATTATTGAAATTATTACAGTTTCAATTTAATGCTGTATAGAATACATATACGAAAATTTAAGACATATCAAATTAATTGAGTTTATTAGCAGTTTTAATGTGTGTTAAAAATGTCTTAAAAGTTATGATTATTTAGATTAAATCCAATTCAGTTTTAATTTTAAATGTTATAGATTTCCAATTTTGAAACCTAGAATATCAAATTTGTCAAAACTAATTGAATTTATTACTTAGGACTTAACTCAAATGTCATTATCCTAAATTTATGTGAACTTTATTAGTTGAAATTTTGATAAGTGAATGATTTGAAGCGAAATAGATAGGAATAAATTATGTTTGTTGAAGTAGTATTATATCTTGACAGTAATGTATTATTGACATGATATTAATGTTGAATTAGTATTTTGAGAAATTGAATTTCCGAAGATTGGATATGTTAAAGATGGGAATTTGTGTCTGTATTATCATTAATAATAATCTTTAATGCTAACAAATAAATTTTGCACATGCTTGTTAGTGACTCTAAAATAGAATAATGATCTTAAATGTTAGCTTATCGTTTTAAATTACCATTTATGAATTAATTCTTTAAATTGTATGTTTCGAGTCTTAATAGATGAGCGTATTTTCACCTTACGATAATAGTGCAATTATGTTAGAGTATAATGTCACTTATCAGGAATTGTTAAATATGGATTGGCAATTATCAATTATGTATTGATTCGGTGTTGATTATAACATTTTTTAACACTTTCTTATAAAACTTGAATTTTTATTACCATACATATATTGTATTAAAAATAATAGATATTAAACAGAATTTATCTATTTAATAATTTCGTCATGACTAATAATTATAATGAATTGGGCATTCATTAAACTATTCTAAATAATAAAATGATATTTAATTTAGATTTATAGCTAGACATATTGTTGAATTGTTGGTGCATTCTAATAATTGGACTAAAATGATTGTATTAAAAATTATTCTATGTTTTAATTTAAACTGACGAAACGTTATTGATTGGTATATTCTTTATTTTACGTTGAACAATCAAAATTTCTTACAGATTGTACCAATTAAAATTATCATACCGAACATATCTGCTGAATGAATCAATTTAATAATACTTTATTTAGATGTCAAAATCTTAAACCGAAACTAAAGTTACTTAGAAAAAAATAGTTAAGGCTTATAAGATATCTTTGTAGAGTAAATTGTCGTTTTAAATAAATTACCATTGCATGTAAAAATAGTATGTTACTGAACAACCTACTATATTAAATTAGGAATGGCATAACTGATTTCAAGCATAAGTTGTGAAAAAATGACAATG
Organism: Mytilus coruscus; assembly: GCA_017311375.1. NCBI lineage: Eukaryota > Metazoa > Mollusca > Bivalvia > Mytilida > Mytilidae > Mytilus > Mytilus coruscus. The sequence goes on along the minus strand of CM029604.1, from coordinate 49,317,831 downwards.
TGCGATTTAACAGGAAACTTAGTTGGAACTTAATTGCAAGCATAAAAAAACTGATTGACGATTCAAACTGCTAATCTTAGAAACAGCTACTATACAAGTATGTTATCTATTGTAATATTGAAATTAATTTGAACAACTTCACTATTTAATGATACTAGAAGTGTATGACAAACTACATGTTACTTGTTAATATTACTAGATTAAACTAAAGACACACATTAACTTTCATATGACTTAAATAGGAATTTTAAATTTGTAAAGATTACTCGAGACCGTGATAATTTATGTAAAGCATTCATTGTGTGAAAAGTTTCCAAGAATTTCAGAGACAACTTTCATACATTTTAAATCTGTGAAGTGAAGAATAATATGGAATACATGTAATTGTAGTGTAAAATGTCAAAGTATCAATTAATTAAACATGATAATTTGTCAATTTGTTAAACAATTAAAATAAACTGGTTAGTTTGTTGAATAATAACTTAATCTAAAAACTTGAATTGGCATATTCAAAGCGCAAGCATTGCTCAGGCAATCGCTGTTGAAATCATGGTTAAATTTAGAAATTGTATGTGATTACTTATTTATACTATGCGATTAATTTTTAGTATATTTGTCAGTTTCTATTTTATCAAAGTTGAAATTTGACATGATGAAAGAATTTAAATCGTACATGCAACTGATATTGTCAATTAACTCAAATATCAAGTAGATGTTTGAATAGTATTGAAATCTACCAGTATATGTTATTGCAGTGCTATGAAATTATCATGTTTCTAAGGTTGCTAAGCTATCTCATTTAGCTGGATGTTTGAAATTTATGACAATGTATGTTAGAGTGTATTGAAAAATTTAGTCATCGTGATCAATTAATTGAATGAATGGCAGAATGATATGTTGAATTTTAGAATGCCAGATGTTTGTAATGTCATTGTATGACTAAATTCACTTTGAATTCAATTGAAATGATTATGACCGTGACAATTTATCACTGTGATCAAAATTCATGTAGTCATAAACTAAATGTCATTTTCGACTTTAAGAAGATATTGCTATTTATCATTGTTAGAGTGATTTGTAAAAGATTTGTCAAGTGTTCATTTCATTGCTGAAAGTTAATTGTTAAAGTAAAGTTTTTTGAAATCACTGTAAGTTATGTATTCAACAAGATTGTTGCATGCCGATCTTCTAACAGAAAGTTATATGAAATGGTATTACATATTGTATGTTTAAATTTTATACTAAACATTTATCATCATTGTTATAAAAATTGTAATGATTTGTATTACAGATGTATATGCAATTTTAATTGACTGCCAATGTTATTCTGATATGTTAGTATAAAATGATTTCTATAACTATTATTTTGCAGAATTTAAATTATTAGGAAAAATTTATACGTAATGTTACGTACAATTGTTTCATGATGTAACATGAAACGTTAACTGACTCGTTTTAATCACATGTGATATTTAGTATACATTACATTATTTTGTATTATAGACTAATATTATGAAATATAAATTTATCTTAGTAAAACATTTATTAACTTATTTATTTACTTAGTATATTGGACAATACAACCCAGGTTTTCAAGTTGTTTTGAATTGAACTGTTTGACTTATAATTTTTGATTCATATATGTAGATTTTCGATTGTTATCATGTTTACTTTATGGTAAGACTTATTATCAATTTCATCATTACAATTTTTATTAGTTTTTTTATTTGAATATTTATTCAAAACCCTATGACTATATTGGTTATGAATTGGTTTTGATTACGTTAAATTGTTATTATTTTGTAGTACTATCTTTACAGGAAGATTTAATTTAACAGAATGTCATTTAGGAATGCATAGTATAGTTACAACGTTTCTAAAGGTTAGTAATACATGATGATTACAATTGCGTCAGGTTCATTTAATTAACTGAATTGTGAATTATTTAAGGTAATAGTTATTCTTTATGTATTGAACAAGTACATATTTGAAGTGGTATTTATTATATGATATCTTAACCATTGATATTAGTTTGTGAAGTATGCTATATTTGTCGTAAAAATGTTTCATTTGATTTTAGCGTTTTAATAAATTAACATTGAGCATTTATGAATGCAATACATCTTTTGTTAATATACGTCTTTAATATATTAGTTTTTATTTAGTATAAATTAGTTTTGTGTTAAGTTGTGTTCAGAAATGTAATTTTGCTAGGTTTATTTGGAACAGAGTGAAATATTATCCGTTTAAGTTATTTATTAGTATGAATATTTTATAATGTGATATAATCATTTATGTATGTAAATATTGTCACGTATTCAACAGGAATTGGATATTTTTATGTTAAGTAGTTCTTGTATATGTGTTAATTATGCATTTTAATATGATATATGATTAATCATTATTTCAATGTTTATAAGTAATATTTCGTCAATAAGTTTAATGTATATTATTATATTTGTAGTATTTTCAACAACATAGTCATATGTAAATTGACTGTTATAATTTTAACCATTTTAATGTTTAACTTTTTATTGTGTTTCTGTTTGAATTGTATTTATGTTTTTAATCATTTATGTTCATGTTTTCGTTTTTATATCAGATTCTTTTTTTTGTTGTGCTGCATTTTAATGGTCTCATATTTGTGTTAGTTAGTTGAAATTCTGTTACGTACTATTACCTATGACTTTATCACGTTGTTACATCAGCGTGTATGCATATGTGTATCGTTTTCATTACCGCTTGTCTTTGCATTTACAGTTTTAGTTTTATTTGATGTTTATAGACATTGTAATATTTATTATGTTCTTTAACATTTTGATTAAATTTCTTTATTAAGTTGTTTTATTTTCACTGTCTAATATTATATCAGCATAAATTTTATGAGTTATACTCATTTGTTAATGTTATGAGTTTATTCTTATAGTACTGAAGGGTCTTCAAGTGTCGTTGTTACATGAACATGTTTAGCTGAAATTTGTAAACTGGTTTGGCTTTAATTTACATGACTTTAGGTGACAGACAATTGTGTAAAGCGTTGATATCACTAACATGGACGAGAATTTACACTGTAATCTGATTAGTAATATCTCAGAAATATATTAATCTCGTTTAATTTTCTTTATAATATTAACTTAACTTGAAATAGAAATCTAGATGAGCTGACCCATAATTCAAAAGTACTATAAATCAAGAAAATTATTGATCTAGAGTTAAATTTAATTTAAACAGACTGGAAAGTAATCATTAATCTTATCTGAATAAACATGTTAGAAAGAATATGTAATGTTAAAGTACATTTTCAAAGGAGGATACACAAGGTAATAGGCACAGGAAATGTACCTAACCATCTAAGTTAACTGGTTCTGTGACCTATCGAATACAACTTTTATATGCTAATACTAGTACATAAACTTGATGCGATATAAGAAATTTCTGATTTTTATAGTTAAATTACTAATGTTAAGCAACATTATTGGTAGCATGAAATAGGCTAATACTAATAAATACGTCATGAATGAAATTACGTCGATGCAATATATTTTAGTACTATTTATATTTTATTACGTCCAAAAACTAGGGATTGGGAGAGTAATCCTTTTGTATCATATGTGAAATTTGAAGAATATCTGAACTCAGTTAATACATACACTGAACGAACAAGTAGTAGAAGCTTAATCCGAGTTTAAATAAGTGCTATCATTATAGCAGAAAAGATGTCCAATGTATATCAGATCAACTTCTTAACCAGAACAGGAACATTATGCCTATTAAAAATGTAACAATATGATACAAATATTAGACAATACATATCAAACTAAAGATTAGAACACTTAATTCCTTGTATACTAAGTTGACAAAATCAAAAACAGGTAGCTGATTAAAAGTATTCGGAACAATGAAATTCGCTTCAAAGAACAGTAAGTAATAATTCAAAGGATAAGGATCGTTGATATTAAAATATTAAACTGGATATTCAGCATAATTCTAGCTCCATTAAGACTCTCGAGGACAAAAACAGCAACAGTAACCGTAGGCTTGTATTAACAATGAACATTAGATACAGTAAAACCCTGATGCATAAGACATTCCAAATTCCTATTATGACCTAGTTTATCAAATAACCATAGACTACAATGATAGAAAGATTATGCTGAAGCAAGCTCAAGAGAATCTAACAGCTAATTGTACAATTTAATAAGTAAACTATTTAAGTCAAAAAAATTCATGATAAAGTTCGCTAAGGACATCCATTCTTCTAATCACTTTATAGCATCACGATTAACCTGGTATACAACTTTGTTTACAAAGAAATAGTGTTACATGAATGAAGCCAATATAATCGGATTATCATGATATCTTTTTCAGTTAGTTGTATATAAGCACTGTGTCGTAAGTCGATTTAACAATTAGATACTCGTATTTAACATATGAACCATATGTAACCGTTAACTTGTTCTAATTAAGGTTTTAACTGTGGTTCAGTTAAGTATCCTTTGCATGTCTTTTTCATAGGTTTACTAAGAGATTCTTTTGAAGTTGATTCTTGATAGCATCTTACATCAATTATTAAGCCTACTGATCTTAACTATTTATTACAAATCTTGTTAGATATTTATCAGATCTGTGCTTTCTTTCTAATTCAATTTTACTCATAGTACTTCGAAATCGTGACTAGCAGACTATTTATAATACATTTTGCTTAGTTATGGCATATATATCATTTTGATATTAGGTTATCGTCAATTTCATTATTTTATAGGTTGATCAAAGTAACCGTTCATTTGAGTATTACTTAGGCTTATTGACTGTCTGTGTCTTGTAGTCTTTGACTATTTGTATTCTTGTTACTAGTTTTTCGGGTTACTTTTGACTCCAATCTTTACTGAGTTATGTGTATTCTATTAGTGTTAACTCCCCAATGTGTGCTGTTTAGGGCTGTCTTGAGTCTTATTAGTACTGTTTATTTCTGTTTTTTGTCTTGAGTTAGAGTACGTCCATTTTCATCTAGTATCATTATTTTAGGTCAGTTGACACCTTCGGGTTGGTGATTTGGTTTAACTACACGATAGTCTAGGAGCAAAATCTAATTGAAGTCCCCTTTTGAAGAATTGCTCAATCTATTTTGAACTATATTGGTGGAACAGAATAGCTGTTCATCGTTGATTCCATGCTTGAAACAAGAGTTGCGCAAAAGCATAACTAATATGAAGACGATATTCTTCAAGAATTCTTTCAAACGAAGATAGGGGTTTTGGAGAAGTTGCATTAAAAAAACTCCCTTTGTAGATATACCCCTACAACACCGAACAAACAATAAAAAGCGAATAATGAAATTTAGCTGAGAAAATATTGAAGCGAAACTCTTTCAAACGAGTTATTCAATTAGCCGTTTCAGAATCTAATTCATTCTGGGTAATATTTTCAAAAGTGTATATCAAAACGTTTTGACAAGCTTACAACGTCCCAAACAATTGAAATTCAGTCGAAGATGTGACGTTGTTTTCATTTTGAGGTACGAACAATGAAATTACCCATGGTTCTTTAAATTCTAAAACGGCGAATTTCAGTCACAAGTTTAGGGATCATAGATTTATTCTTCGAGGAAGCTCGGAGCATGCTCGGAGGATGCTCAGAACTTTTTTAGCAGGCTCTTCTCAGCAGTTTATGTGATAATAACTATCATGATCCATTAAGATGTCAATCAAATCTATAGCACTTCTATAATTATAGCACTTCTATAATAAGGAAAGTAGAGCATTATAGAGGAAGCTCAATTTACACCTGTGTACACATCTGGTCTATTCAAATAAATCTTGAATGAAATTTTACAAAACTATAAAATAGATTAGAAATTCTTCAATAGTACTGTACAATGCTTGGCAAGAAATATCAAGTCTTCACAGAAAGATAATGTTTTAAAATATTTTCTAATTGATAATCATTCTTTTCAATACAAAACAAATCAAATTTTATATTTGAAATATATATATATATATAGAGCTTAAATTTATACTATATGAAATTAAACATAAAAGTCACCAAAGACACAAACAATGGTAATAGATTGATAATCATTTGTTAAACTTTATATGCAATAGCAAACTTTAGTTCTTTAATAGAAAATGATGGCTACTTTGGGAAAAAGTTGCAATTCATAGGCTGGGTTGAAAGACTGTGCACAATATAATAATTATGATAAATTGATTTTAGTTCAGCAATCCTCTTTATCTTTTCCTTGAATAAAGTTTTTGATTTTGTTTTTATGATAATTAAATGGATTCAGTGGACCAAAAACTTTACAACAAAAAATTATACTTTGTTCTGGAATCCCTTTTGTCTTTTATTTTAAATTCTAGTTCTTCATTACATTGATTTGTAGAAAAATGTCAACTTATTTTTTTATATATCTCTTTTAAGCTTAATCAAAATGCAGAAAGTCATAATTACGTTTGATATCCCTGAATGATAATTGCAAGATTTCCATTTAATATAAACCTCCTTTCTCTATTTATAAATGTGAACAGAAGAGCAATTCATCATCAAATTGAGAAGTCATTTATACAATCTATTCTGCTGTCTGCTTAAAATTTAGAATTTTGATTCATTACCCTAATGCTTTCAGTCAATTGAATACCAGTTTAAAACATACTGTTATTTTATACTATAGCTATATATTATAACTGCAGTTAAAAGTCCTTTTTTAATTCATTTCAAGTTAGGAAAATGGCAGTTTATATTAGAAGTTTTAGTGTTTGAGGCCTAGAGAACAGGCAATTTTCTTGAATAATTTGCAGACTTGACTTATATATTCTAGGTCCCTCACTTACAAATATTTAAAGATGTATAGTAATTATAGTTCAATTGGTTTGCTTAAAATCATTTTTGATTCAGCATACGACTGTCATGACTGTAGGAACATGACAATAGGTAGTCACGACTATACCACTTAAGTTTAGGGGTTAAATTATTGTTTATCTACTATATATTAAATAATCTAATATCATCAGTTTCTATCTTATTTTTTGATAACTGTATTTAAAATTGGAATCAATTATTAATTTTGAAGATGTTTTTATTTAACAGCATACAGCATTTTAATATTAACAAAATATTTAATATGAAGCATAATAGAGGATGCTCTAAGATAATTATCCCTACTGAAACTGTAAAATGGGTTATTCCCTCAACCTATAATGTTTATACAATATATCATGCTGTGATATAAACCGTTGATAATAATATTTTGCATCTACACAGATTTCTAAACAGTATTATTGGACAGATTGCAGAGAGACTTGTATCAATATTTACTTTTAAATTGTGTGATCATATTTTACTTGTATAAATTGAATATTAAACAACATAAAACAAGCAAAAATAATGAATTCAACTCCAAACAACTGCCACAATGTCCTATACTAATGAACATACTTATGCCTAAAATTCTTACTAACTTTGATTTATGTTTTTTTTTTTATAATTATACTCATGAAGCTAAAGAGAAAAAAATTAATTAGTTTGAATATTGTAGGAAAAAATTCAGTATATATATTTATATTTTTAGGATCTGTTTTATATTGATAGTATGTACTGATAAAGGCCTACATAAAATGACTTTCTACATACAGGCGTTAACTGAGCTTCCTCTAAATTGCTTTACTTTCCTTTTGATAGAAGTTGTTTATATATATTAAAAAGTCATTCAAGAAAAGGAAATAGAGGATTGCTGAACTAAAATCTATTCATTTTACTCCGTTATATTGTCGAAATTCTTTCAAGGTGTAATACTACCAAAATATAGTACATTCAGTTTCAAGCCAAAAATGGTTAATTTTTTTTATATTCCATTTAATTTGACAGTTGTAGGAAATTAACCCTGCATTTCATTGCAGAAAGTTTTTTTTGGGGGTCGTTAACATGTATCTTGGGTGTTTTAAAGCAATAAAAAATTACTATTTGGTGTTGCTATAAAATATTTTGGAAATTTAAGGGAACATTGCTACTAACGCTGGTAAGCAGGAAAAAAAAGGGGGAGAGGAATTTGACTGGTAAACTTTTGGTGACTTTTAATATCTTATCTGCAATGAAAAGTTATGTTGTATTTTCACTGTAGTACTGGACAGGATAAAACTTCACTCATGTAGAGTATTTCTTTATTTAAAACATAGATAAATTCAGCACATTTAAAAAAAGGCAAATTAAACAAAGACTTATAGGGGAAAAACAATGGTATGTTAAATTTTCACTGTAGTAATGGACAGGATAAAACTTTACTCATGCCAAATATTTCTTTATTTAAAACAAAGATAAATTCTACACAATTAAAAAAAAAAGTCAATTAAACAGATACGTACTAGGGGAAAAAACAATGGTGATATTACCCCCTCAAACCAGCATTCCAATAATGAATTACAACTTTACCTAAAGTAGCCATAATTTTCTATAAAAGAACTAAGTTTGCTATTTTATAATAGAAAAACATATTACAATTGTTTAGTTAGGGGCATTACTTAAACTATTATTTTTCAAAATTACCTATACAATTTATGTTGAAAACGATGCTATATCATATATAACTTCTATTTCATGTATAAAAACACTTATTTTAATAATATTTTTATATGTGTCCATTCATTCAGGTTCTAATAGCTTTTACAAACTTTCACAGACATCTGGTTATTTTTCCCATGAAATATAAAACTAATTCTCCTGAAACACTAATTACCTTTCTAAGCCACGCTTCTGGGTCAAAGATTGTCCTCTTGGGACTATTAAAATATCATTTTCCTTTAAAATCTTAATGGTAGACAAATATAAATAGATGGAACCTTGTGATTTAATCAAGACTTGAAGTTATTTACAATGTGTAATCTAAAACAAAAACACATGTTCCGTAAATAATTATAAGTACTAAGTTTTTCAAAGATGTATCAAATAATTTATAAAAGTTATATTTTGTCCTTATTTTTAAAGTAACCTTTATCTCTATACTCATCTCACATTTGATAAATACTTAATTTTATTTAATAAAATTATATAAAAATTCTTAAAACTACATTTAGTCCATGCTTCTATTGACATTTTAAATAACTATTGAGTTATTAAATAATTTTTAAAACAATAAAATTTTTAAGTAACTAAAAAAATATAACTTGTTTAGTATCGCCCCTGTCTGTTGTTTGTGTCTTGATTACTTTTATGTAGCATATTTTATAGTATAAACTATATCTAAATTATATAATCTAATTATAAAATTTAAGAATTTTTATTATTAAAAAGAATGGTTATTCAATATAATAAGAAAATATTCTAATGACTTTTACTTTTGTGGAGACTTGACATTTCTTTCCAAGCATTTCACAGTACTGTTGAAGAATTTCTTACCTATTTTATAGTTTTGTAAAATTTCATGCAAAATGTATTTGAATACAACAGATGTTTACACAGGTGTTAATTGAGCTTCCTCTATTATGCTTTACTTTCCTTATTATAGAAGTGCTATAGATTTGATTGACATCTTAATGGATCATGATAATTATTGTCACATAAACTGCTGAGAAGAGCCTACTTGAAAAGCTCCGAGCATCCTCCAAGCAAGCTCTGACCTCCTCGTAAGAATAAATCTATGATCCCTTAGGGTGATTATATATACAATAAAATTGAGAATGGAAATGAGGAATGTGTCAAAGAGACAACAACCCGACCAAAGAGCAGACAACAGCCGAAGGCCACCAATGGGTCTTCAATGCAGCGAGAAAATCCCGCACCCGGAGGTGGTCCTCAGCTGGCCCCTAAATAAAATTGTGTACTAGTTCAGTGAAAATGGACGTCACAATAAACTCCAAAACATATAAACGAACTAAAATTAAAAAACATACAAGACTAACAAAGGCCAGAGGCTCATGACTTGGGACAGGCGCAAAAATGCGGCGGGGTTAAACATGTTTTGTGAGATCTCAACCCTCCCCCTATACCTCTAGCCAATGTAGAATAAAGAAACACATAGCAATACGCACAGTAAAACTCAGTTTTAAAGAAATCCGAGTCCGATGTCAGAATAGGTAACCAAAGAAACTAAGCAAAATGACAATGATACATAAATTAACAAAGGACTACTAGTAGTTACTGACATGCCAGCTCCAGACCTCAATTAAACTGATTGAAAGATTATGTCTTCATTATATGAAAATCAAGTACAATCCCTCCCGTTAGGGGTTTAGTATCATACCATCATAAAATATATGAGAAGAACATAACCCTATCATGCCAACAACTGGTTTTTGAATAAATGTGTTTATTTCCGATGCAAAGACCCTATGAGTGAATCAATATTAATACCAAAATATGCAATCCTTAATGACCTGACAACAGTATCGTAACTATATCCTTTCTGAATAAGTCTGTTTAAAGGTTTGGTTAGCTTTTGAGGTGAATGCCGACATTTTTGTGCTTTGTAAAGAATATTACCATAAAATATTGGATGTGAAATACCTGAACGTATAAGATGTCTGCATATTGATTTATATTTACGAATGATGTCCTTGTGCCGATGATAAAATTTAATAAATGTTTTGACTAGTTTGTGATATCGAAAACCCTGGTGTAATAATTTGTCAGTAATACAGAGATTTCTTTCGTTGAAATCAAATACGTTGTTACATACACGAGCGAATCGAACAAGTTGAGATATATAAACACCATAAGATGGTGACAAAGGAATGTCACCATTTAAAAATGGATAATTAACAATAGGAAATGAAAAATCATCTTTTTTATCATAAATTTTGGTATTAAGCTTCCCGTTAAAGATATAGATATCAAGATCCAGGAAAGGACAGTGTTCATTGTTAGTATTAGCTTTATTTAAAGTCATTTCGGCAGGATAAATCTCTTTAATGTACATACTGAAGTCGTCATTATTGAGAGCCAATATATCATCTAAATATCTAAAAGTGTTATTAAATTTTTGAATCAGATTGTTTCGTGGTGCACAGTTAGTCCCCATGGGAATTCCGATAACCTGACGATATACAGAATCTCCATAGCGGACAAAAATGTTATCTAGTAAAAATTCAAGGGCAGTTATAGTATCAAAACAGGTCCAATTGACATAGTTCTTTTGTTTGTTGTTACTAAAAAATGACTTAAAAGAGTTTAAACATATATATTCGCATTCCGACTTTTTAAATGCCCATTTAATCAGGTGTGTGAATTTTTTCTTAATAAGATTATGAGGCAAAGTGGTATATAGGGTAGAAAAATCAAAACTTTGAACAGATTCGAAATCACCAATATAAGCATGCAATTTATCAAGTACTTCCAACGAATTTTTGAAACTCCAAAAGTAATTAATTCCACAATTTTCAAAGGCCTTATTTGAACAATTTATTACCAGGTTTACTAGTAAGTAGAATAGATAGTTTAGTAGTGGAACAATGGCTTGAAGACGAAATAAATCTATATTTGTAAGGAGTTTTGTGCAGCTTCGGAAGCCAGTACATAGTTGGAACTTTCATTGTATTTGGTTCTGCTTGTAAAGAGGTAGCTAAACGTTTATGTTTGTTACAGATGTCATTTTCCGAAAATGGAGTCAGTTGGAATGTTGGTGAATTGGTGATTTCCTTTTGTAGAACCTCAATGTAAAATTTACGTCAAACAATAATGATATTGTTAGCAGCCTTATCAGCCGGGACAAAAACAAATTCCTTGGCGAGTTCTTTTATCTTATGTTTGATACGAGAAACTGGGCTATTATGGTTGTTGTTAGGAGTAAAATGATCTTGAAATGTTGAACACGTATTTCAACTATGTTCATTACCGAATTAAAAAAAAGAATCTAATGATTTCTTGTCAGCTTTTCGTCCTTTTATCCATTTAGAGCAGTAAGTACGGAGTGAGTCGTGGATGATGTTACGACACTCATTCCAATTAATAATTGACGGGGGACGATATTTAGGTCCTTTACTGAGGAATGATTTCAACTCTCGGTCACGAACGATGTTAAGGTCTCCTGTTATAACATGGGAAATTGGGCCATAAATGTATTCGGAATTACTGCAATTTCATGAGGTAGGTGCATTGTCACTGATATTAACATCTTTACACACTTTGCTGTAATTAAACACATATTTCCGGGTAGATTTTTTTGTAAACATAACAAATAAGAGTAAGTTCAGTATTATCAAAATAGCCAGGAATTTGTTCTTTAACAGAATGATCATTAAAAATACCGGCAATATTTACAAAGTCAAAACCTTTATTGACATATTTAATTTTAATAAAATGTTTTTTATGATCTTCAGGGCGATCAATTTTGGAAACAATTTAGAATAACAATATGCAATTATAATTTGGACGATTTCATACTTAGGACTGCAATATGGAATTGTGTTGCATTCCTCCAAAATTTGATGTAATCTATAAACAAGCAAAGAACAGAGCTTGGTTAATAGATAATGTCTACCGTTGTTTTTTGAAATAGAAATTAGGTCCGAAATATTTGTATTGTTATTACGAAATTTTCTTTTATTGTGATTTATTCTACGCCCATGAGAACGGTTTTTATGAACTGTTTTAGAAACTATATCCAAAATGTTAACACAATCTGTTCTAGATATATTACCAATTCCCATGATATTGTCATTAAGACCGAGAGGATAGACTGTCTGTAATTTTTTAATCCAATTTAATTCAATTATTTTTCGTGATCGTACAAATTTTGAATGAGATTCCCCAGGCTGCTTATTAACTACTTCTAAAGGTTGAACTGTTAAATACTTAAAAGGATGATTGTCCTTCTTAAGGTGTTGATAAATGATACTTTTGAATTTATGGGGTCTTTTAAAACGATAAAGGTGTTCTTGCGTGCGTTTAGATAAATATCGTCCAGTTTCACCTACGTACTGAATACCGCATCCCGGTTATTGCATGTGAGTAAATATATAATACTGTTAGTTTTTCAAGTGATATCAGTTTCAAAATTTAAGGAAAATGTGCGACCATTTAACGTGGACCTTACCGTATTATTGGTGGAAAGACGGGGACATGTAAGTCATTTTTTGGCTAGACACTTATAGATAGAAGGGTAAGTCATTAAGTACCCGACAAAATACGTTAACAACAAAACTTGAGAACAAAAAACAAAAGACAGGCTATATCAGGGTAGCGCCTGACGTCTGACTTAATAGTAGAAAGGGGCTGAATAGTGAAAACTGTGTTAAATAAATATTCCTAAAGTGATGAACATAGAGATGTTCTCGCTCGGACACACACTCCATTAACTAGTATATTATAAGAGCATAAACCTGAAGCGCGGGGAGGCACTCTACTGTATCAACACGGCACTAAAGACAAACTCTGTAAAAAATAAAAAAATGTTTACAATTCGTGGCTAATAAAACGACCAGAAGACGTAAATTGGTATATTTTTTTTGTATTTTGAAGAAGAAGAATTCTGCTTCTTGTTACCAGTGTTCTACTTCCAAAATCCGCAAGCATATCTCAGTAGAAGCAGCACATACCAATTTTCAAATACTTTGTTTTGCTTAGGATTGTGCCAACAACCTTCCACACTCGAGTGAATGACAATTTCACTAGAAAAACGAGGCGGTACGGATAAGTATGAAGAGATACATCTATGTTTGTACGATTGTTAAATTCAGTCTTTGGTTTTCCTAGGAAAAAAAACACAAAACAAACTGGTTTATTTTGTTTTTACTTTGAAATCAAAACTTTGACATTTAAAAAAGCTTACCTGGAGGGCATCCGTGGGAAACACCAAAGTCGGATCTTACAAAAGGCATACAAGTTGTCTGGAAATCACCTGGCGGAGTTCTAAAGGGAAAACACTCTGGTCTACAAAACAAGGACAAAAAAAAAACAAATACGTGAATACTGAAATATTGAAATACTGAGCTGTAATTGTTTTAATGTTATAAATTTTAAGTGTCTACTTTTTATTTACATTCCATGTACAAGAGTTATTTGTTGGCAAAATTGTCGCAAACTATCAAAATTAAATTAAAAAAAAACTCGAACATTTACATGGTACAATGGTTAAGTGTAATACCATATACCTAAAATGTACATGCATAGCCTTGGTGTATATTAGTGCGATATGAAAACTCAAAACAACCAGTACATAAATCAGTTTGAATTGTTTTGCATATGTTATTTCGGGGCCTTTTATAGCTGACTGTGCGGTATGGGTTTTTCCTCATTGTTGAAGACCGTACGATGGCCTTTATTTGTAAACTTCTATGTCATTGTGGTGTCTAGAGGAGAATTGTCTCATAGGCTATCATACCACATCTTCTTATTTTTATGTTATGTTCCTGAAAAAATTTTGGAAGTGAAAAATGTCAATGCAAGCTGAAACTGAGAAAAAAGTGAAAAATGTCAAGTCGGAAGTGAGAAATGTCAACTAAGAACCGAGAAATGTCAACTTGGAACTGATAATTATTGTCAAGTTGGGTTTGAGAAATGTCAAGTTGGAAATGAAAAATGTACAGTTTGATGTTGACAATTATCAACTTGAGATCTCACAAAACATGTATACCCCTCAACACCCCCTTCCCCGCCGCATTTTGCGCCTGCCCCAAGCAAAAAATCACTCGTCTATGTTAGTCATGTGTGTTTTAAATTTTGACTCATTTGTATGTTTCGGAGTTTAGTGTGGCGTTCATTTCGCTGAACTAGTATACATTATTGTTAAGAGGCCAGCTGAAGTCCGCCACTTGGTGTGGGATTTTCTCGTGGCCTAGGCTGTTTTTCTGTTCTTTGTTCAGGTTGTTGTTAATTTGACATTTTCACCGTTTCCATTCTCTATTCTATGAAATGACTTGTCAAGTATGAAATGAGATATTGTAACACCAGAATGTTGCTGCCGGTCTTTCGTACAACTGTGATCAAGTTACTATTGCAAATCATTGGTTATTCACAAAATATTTCTAATGCCTAAAGTGTATTTTCATACATTAACTGAGAGAATTTTACATTTCTGCATTGTTATACAAATCATGTTGTAGCTAGATGATTTTTGTAACTAAACTAAAGACATGGTGATTTGCAAATGTTTTAATTTGCATAGACTGGCACAAAAAGAATTAGGTTAGGTACTGGTTATTTGATTTTCACCTAAACCAAATGTTTTGTTTACATGCATGCATATTAAACTTAAATTACCTGACAACCGGAACATTTCCAAGGCAGCAATGTATATCTATGGTACCATCTACACCATCTACAAATATGTAGTACAAACAAATCTCAATTACACAAACAATAATCATACATGAAAAAAAAAATGTTAACATTGACCTTGAATACACATGTGGGATATGAGGGATACATGTACATGTATCTTTACCAGTTGATAGAGTGTATTTGTAAACAACCGACTTGAGTACACAAAGTGTTCATTTCTATTAGCTATAGTTTTGAATTAAAAAAAAAACCTAAAAAACACCGGGAAATTTTGAAACCCTAACGTCGCAGTGCTATCGGAAATGATCTGTTCAGGATGTCTACATGTAGATCACATGAGAAACATGGTCATCCAATTTATTTGTTATTCAATGTTTACTTATTTTGTGTTATATCTCGTCTCACTATTTTTCCTACCACCTGTGACGAACTATGTTATGTGATTTTTGTTTTATTAATTATTTGCTTATTATTCATGAAATGGAGCTCACTATCTTATATTCATGGCTTATAATGGTATGTATAAATTGCACCCTGATTGACACACCACTCATTCATTTACGCGCCAGGTAAATCATGTGACAGGTAACACATGGTTTTTTATACAGGTAAAGTGGTTAGGCAGAGCACACCTAGATTTTGATGTGAACAGACGTTTAGTCTGCTGCAGTTCAGTAATATATTTGGTGATACCTCAGAATTGTCAGTTCAGGACATGGAGTTTCACAGGACAATATAATGAATTTGCTCAGGTAAGAACATTTATTTATATTTTTGACGGTGTTATCATTTACTTGTCATATTGGCATATCAAACAGACCCAGAGACTATTCATCACGTGGCGGTCGATTTATGGTGTGATATCTTGTTTTCGCTTGATTATAAATTTTATTTGGGGTTCAATTATTTGTTTCAGGGATTTGTCCATGCAGTTTTATGCGCAGTTTTGAAGCGGCAGTATTTAAATGGGCAGACAACGTACGTCCCATTTATTGACACATATCTTCCCAAATACCAGTTACGAGGTTTAGCTTAACGTATCATACAACGGCCAGTATTTATGTTATGAGGCAGAAATTATGTATTTTGCGTATACAGAAGTTGGTGTTAGCTTTACCGGAAGTTGGTGTTTGATTTACCGGAAGTTGGTGTAAATTGTTTGGTAGTTCCGTTTAATTTGAGAAACCGGAAGATATAGGTGAAATATAAATTGCCAGATTTATTATAGCGTAAATGCTATTTATATTCATGTTTTGAAATATGTTTAAAGGTTGGTCATTAAAAATGTGATGATGATTTCAACCGGTAGTGTCATATCAATAGAAAGTGAAAACATAGTGAGCCATACATCTTATTGATGTTACAAGTGTTATACAAGTCAATATTAAATCAGTGAAAAGTTTAATAAAGTGAAAGTTTAGATTAAATCAATTTGAAAGTACTTGATGTTCCAAGCAACGACCTAGATCTTGACCGCAAACAGAGTGTATGGTAGTAGCTGTGATGAGATATTTTGCTGTTTTGTTTTAATTTTTACAACTAACATTTTAGTTGTGTGTATTATGTTTGAATTGTGACTTTTGTTTGTTTGTAATCATACTTTCATTTGCATGTCCATTTATTTGTGTTCATTTGCATGTTGTAATTGTGTTTAGTTTTGTTTGATTTTGTTCAGTTTAGTTTTAGTAAAATATTATTTTTACTTTTGTTTCTATGTTGGCCAACTGACAATCCGATTATCCTACGTCTTTACACCACCTTTGATGAGTATTTAGTATGAAGATAAATTTTCACTTCTGTACTCGTACTATGAACTACTAATTTATTTATTTTGTAAAACATATTTCCGTACTCCTAACAACAAAATTACTATATTTTAATTTACCTGTGTACGTTATTTTATTTAACCCCATTGGTTAGAGTTGTCTTTTTGACATTGTTTTGCATCCCCTTTTCTATTTGATTGTATTTATATTATGTCATAGATCAAATTTATTCGTTCAGTGTATGTTTACTTGTTTTTGTTAATATGTCTTTCTGATCGAGTTAAGCCATTTCAATTTATATCTTATAGTGTGTCTTTCTATGTTGTAATGTTACACTACTGTCTCAAGTTAGGGTGAAAGTTGGCGCCTGTTAAAACGTTAAAACCCGCAGCATTTGTTTGAACCTGTCCTTAGTCAGGAGCCTGTTGTTCAGTGGTTGTCGTTTGTTGATGTGCTTCATAAGTGTTGCTCGTTTCTCGTTTTTTATACAGATTAGACCGTTGGTTTTCCTGCTTGAATTGTTTTACACTAGTCATTTTGGGGCCCTTTATAGTTTGCTGTTTCTGTGTGAGCCAAGTCTCCGTGTTGAAGGCCGTACTTTGACCTATAACTGTTTACTTTTACACATTGTGACTTGGATAGAGAGTTGTCTCATTGGCACTCGTACCACATCTTCTTACTTCTATCATATACATACACAAAAAAAATATGTATAAATGAAGTCATAGCGCAAATCTTTTCGCTTTAAATATTATTAGTTTTTTTTAGTCTTTTAGAAACAATACTAAAATTTACCTTTAAGTATAGGTGTTGATATGAAATCGTGGTCAACAAACTGTCCAAAATGAGTTAAGGATACACTATAAATTCTACTTCTAGGAGGTGATACACCACCATTGTGAATAGCGTTAGATATGTCACGTGGACTAGGAAGGAGGGATCCTCCAATCACACTGCGTATACGTGGAATAGAGCCAGTGTTAAATGCTACAATGAAAAATATATGTCAAACCTGCGTTCTACAAGTATATCAATTTACATGTATACACGTTTCAAAGCGCATTGAAACCAGGAGATCGAAAAGTAAAAGAACACAAAGAACATAAAGCTGAACCCATAATAAACAAGAAATAACTGGTATATATGTGAAATATAAGCGATGAAATATTGCAAACTTATTTTATATCTTTTAATTTTTCATTACTGTCGAAATAATAAACTTACGATCTCCGTATGTAGGGGAAAGAAATCTTGCTTGATTTGTTATAGAAGCTCCCCATAATGGATTGAATAAGTTGTTGCAAGAGCCATCTGCTGTTCGGTATCGGTCGTTAGGATTACATACAGGGCGACGAACTGGACAGTATGGAGCAATCTGTCTGCTGAATTCAGCGGCGTCGGGTGTTGCACCTCCAGTTCTGTAATTTAATGTATTTTATATGCGACAGAAGGAAGCAGATAGGATGCAAGGCTTTGGGGTTTGGCGCAGGAGTAAATCTTTTTTGTTACCTCTAAATTTCTGTTTTGTTATATCTTTGGATTACTGCCTCATTTTCACATACCATACATCTTTGTTATGGGTATTCTGCTAAGACTGAAGGGGATTTAAAGAGTCTTATATTCACTGAATATTTATATAGAATTAAAGGTTCTCATACATGTATAAGCAAACATTAATATGTCAAGCATATATTTATGTATGTACTGGTATATTCCTACGAGGGTACAGTGGAATCCGTGTACACTCCCTGTCGGGATTAATGGAGATTTGTCGCTTACATATTTACAACAGTATAATTTACAATGACAATCTCCACCACGAGACAAAGGGAGTGCTAGGAGACCGCTATTAATCCTCCCGAGTTTTATACTAAGTTGTGAATAAATTAAACAGAGAATATCAAGGAACTGCCATTAATGCTTATTCCGAATGACAAAACATCAAGAGAAACAAAAGAGAACCACTGAAGAGGCTTAAGGCATTAAACAATGGCGTGACCATATGGCAGGGTTCAACCAGTTTTTATAACCTCAGCTATCACCGACCTTCCTTAACCTTAACACAAGACAAACTTTTCATCTTAACACTAAAAAACCTAGTAACCTAAACTTGAAGCAAATGAATGCTCGAGGCGAGCTACAAAAACTATATTCGGAGAAGCAATGTCGATAAATTGCGTTGTCAAATACTAATACAATAACGTCAATAAAGATAAATAGGTTGCACGCACCTAAAAATAATGTTTAAGGGATCCCATATCCTCGTTTTAAATTTCTCTCGCTTTCCTAACGACCCGTCCAGGGTATATATAGGAGACACTGGTTTCCATCAGACCTTTTGGTTGTATAAATGTAAAAATATGAAGATGTAGTATCATTGCCAATGATACAGCTCTCCACAAGAGACAAAATGACACAGAAATTAACAACTATATGTTACCGTTAGGCCTTTAACGATAAGCAAAGCCAATACCGCATAGTCAGCTAAAAAAGACCCCGAAATGCCAAATGTAAAACAATTCGTACGAGAAAACTATCGGCCTAATTTATGTACAAAATAATGAACGAAAAACAAATATGTTACACCCCAACAAACGACAACCACTGAATTACAGGCTCCTGGCTTGCGACAGGCACATGCAGAATGTAGCGGTGTTAAACTAGTCTGAAGGCGACAACCCTCCTTTAACCTGGAACAGTGTATATCTGTTTTCAAGGTGTCAGAATAAATATTCAAATATATAAGTCACTGGATGTTCAGTCATTTCATTTCTTCCACTTATTATAGATCTTACTTTGTGATTTGAACATGCTCGCTCGTGTATGTAACAACGTAATTGTTTTTAACGAAAGAAATCTCTGTATTACTGAAAAGTGTTACACCAAGGTTTTCGATATCACAAACTAGTCAAAACATTTACTAAATTTTATCATCGGTACAAGGACATCATTCGTAAATATAAATCAACATGCAGACATCTATTTACTGCAGGGTTTGTTGCTCGTGCTGTGTGGATGCAGTAGAATGTGTCCCCGTGCTTGTGGTGTATGCCCTTATATTTTTCAATTATGGGTTGTTTACCTGTGAGAGAGCTTACTGTTCGGTGTGAGCCAAGGCTCCGTGTTGAAGACCGTACTTTGACCTATAATGGTTTACTTTTATAAATTTTGACTTGGATGGAGAGTTGTCTCACTGGCACTCATACCACATCTTCTTATATCTATCTTATACGTTCAGGTATTTCACATCCAATCTTTTATGGTAATATTCTTTACAAAGCACAAAAATGTCGGCATTCACCTCAAAAGCTAACCAAACCTTTAAACAGACTTATTCAGAAGGGATATAGTTACGATACTGTTGTCAGGTCATTAAAGATGGCATATTTTGTTATTAATATTGATTCACTCATAGGGTCTTTGCATCGGAGATAAACACATTTATTCTAAAACCAGTTGTTGGCATGATACGGGTTATGTTCTTCTCATATATTTTATGATGGTATGATACTAAACGCCTAACGGGAGGGGTTGTGCTTGATTTTGGAGCTGGCATGTCAGTAACTGCTAGTAGTCCTTTGTTAATTTATGTATCGTTGTCATTTTGCTTAGTTTCTTTTGTTACCTTTTCTGACATCGGACTCGGACTTCTTTTAAACTGAGTTTTACGGTGCGTATTGCTATGTGTTTGTTTATTCCAAATATATCTAGAGGTATAGGGGGAGGGTTGGGATCTCACAAAACATGTTTAACCCCGCCGCATTTTTGCGCCTGTCCCAAGTCAGGAGCCTCTGTCCTTTGTTAGTCTTGTATGTTTTTTTAATTTTAGTTCATTTATATGTTTTGGAGTTTAGAGTGACGTCCATTTTCACTGAACTAGTACACATTTTTATTTAAGGGGTCAGCTGAAGCCCGCCTTCGGGTGCGGGATTTTCTCGCTGTGTTGAAGACCCATTGGTGGCCTGCGGCTGTTATCTGCTCTTTGGTCGGGTTGTTGTCTCTTTGACATATTCCCCATTTCCATTCTCAATTTTATGCTTAAAATATTTGTCCCTGGACCTTACGCAATCAACAACCACTATCATTTAATCGACTTTGTCCTAATATTGGGAAAGAAAAAATACATTCACAATTGGTTTAAAAAGTGTCCTTCTTATCACAAGGTTTAGCTCTTTTGAAACTACACGTCCTTTTGGTTTTGAAAACAAGCAAAATGAATACATTGAAAAAAATTCTTTCAGCATTTTCGTGGAAGAAGCACTATTAAAACCCATACATCGCTCTCGTGTTTAAAAAACTTTAAAGAAAATCTTACGCAACACAACAATTCATTTACATATACATGTATCCAACTGAAAATATGTAAGCAATTGAACACGTGTTTATTTTCAGAAACCCCAACTATTTGATTGACATATTCAATTAATGAAAAGTACAGTAATAATAAGTTCCATACTGGAACACTTCACAAATAAACGTATTTAGTGCACGAAAAGCGTATATGATTTGTAATATTAATGTGCAATGACACATGCTCGAAAAGCGTATATGATTTGTAATATTAATGTACAATGACACATGCTCGAAAAGCGTATATGATTTGTAATATTAATGTGCAATGACACATCCTGTGTCATCGCACACTAATGTTACAAATTATACACTTTTTGTGCACTAAATAAAATAAATTTTTCGGACTGTTTAGCGATTTGTTAATTAATATTAGTGTAAACTTGTTTTATTGAAAAATTCGTTAAGTATTACTATACGAAAGATACACATGATACAAGTAATTAACAAATGGGATTAGGAAAGAAGAACAGTGGTCGTATATAAATCAATGTCCCTCTCCTTAAGTTAAAAAAATAAAGTTACAAAAGAATATTTACATGCTGAACGGCAAACGAATATGTACGCAACAAAATATATATAATAAATACAATCAACTAAAAAAGTTCATACACAAAATAGACCAGTGGGGAAAAGAAAGGTGTTTAGAAAAGTGACATGTTATTACCATTAGGGACAATATTTCGAGGAGTGAATAGAGGTATAAGACTGTAGATCTATTGCTTATCATAATATAGTTTTGCACAGCTTTGAATATCAGTTTGTTTAATCTACTGTAGGCTATCTGATATAATATTTTGCATTTTGATAAATAGTGTTCAATTGTTGATATTTCTCCACAAACACAATTTTCAGGATTATATCAAGTTTCTCTCGTAGAGAGGTTTGTCGAGTCCGATACAGTTCGTTCTTATTTTTGCATGAATTATTTGATAAAACCATGAAAGCACAATAATAAAATACAGGTTTAATTTCACGTTTACTTTTGAAATTTTGAAATAATTTTTGAAGGCGAGAATGGTTGGATTATTTTGTAGTTCAACAGTATGCGAGTTCCAGAATTTCATTGTTGTGGATTATTATATGGTCCGGCACACAGTTATCGTCCTTTGATTTTCGATAGAGTCCCTAGTGTGGACAGTGTATAACTTGCAAATTTTTTTCATACACCTTCAAAATTTATATCTTTATATTTGATGCATAAACTAGTAAGTAGGGGGATGAAATTAAATGTACAAAAAATTTGGGGCCTGAATTTTTAGGTAAAGTAGTGATTTGGTCCAGTTTGAAAAGGTCAAAAATTAGTATGTCGAAATCTGTCAAACTGAATTACAGACCCCTCAACATAAAATTATCCATATTTTAAGTTACAGCCAAAAGACTTTTCTATAATTTTGATATAATTTGTCCCAAAAGTAGTATACCACACTGTCAAAATCTTTT
The DNA here is from genome assembly GCA_017311375.1 of Mytilus coruscus. Classification (NCBI taxonomy): domain Eukaryota; kingdom Metazoa; phylum Mollusca; class Bivalvia; order Mytilida; family Mytilidae; genus Mytilus; species Mytilus coruscus. Next base: position 49,295,065 of record CM029604.1, on the reverse strand, counting down.
TCGGCTAGAGCAGGTGCGATTTTTTTAATTTGCGTTTTTTGTCTATAAGAAATGCACTACGAAATAACTGTGTTCTCGTGCCATATAGTAAATTAGGCGATGCTAACCGTGTCCCTCCAGTCACCATCATTGCTGCCTTTATGTGGACGCATTCTATTTTATGAATTGAAATTAATGTAAATGTATCACACACTACATCTACACATTCAAGGATTGGCCTTATATAAGAAAAAATAGTTATTCTTAAGTTTTCTGATTTACACTTGCTTTGACATAATATCCTGCAACACGTATAATTTCTTAACTTTTAGTGTAAGACGAATGCATGATAAGTTTTCTATCAACGTTATGGAGTTGAAAAAAAAAATACATTTTTTATCGGACAAGAGATTTCACAGCAGAAAGAACTTTGGACTGAGTAAATAGCATTATATAATTTCAATTTACTTCATGAAATATATATATAACATTTCAATTCAGAATCGTAATATAATTAATTTATTTGTTGCATTGATATTATATTAGTAACACATGAACTGCGACACCTTTCACAAGAAATCTAACGAGAAAAAGTACTCGTAAGTCATGAACATTTCAGTACAACTAACGATATATTTGCCGTAAGAATTTTTTGGTGAAAGGAACCCCAGATATTTACTTAATTAAATGCTAATAAATTTTAAACAACTAGAACGAATAGATAGTCCTTGGACTAAAACATTAATATGTTGGTCCCAGTTCAGTCCAAGACTTTAAAAGAATCCAAAATGAAAACAACACTTTACAAATTTCATGCGTCCGAAGCGCTTTTCTTGATTTACCTTCATCAGGAAGAAACCCTCAAAGCCGAATATGTGAAAGCCTAAGATGAATAAGAACCGAAACAGTTGAATATCTATATGACCAAAAAAGACCTAAAAATAATTGCCAAATCCATCAATTGCCTGCAACTAAGTTAACAGAAATTCCTCTGACTGATATGGCAATCGGATAAGCACTTTAAAATTTAGTCAGGATAGCTATTTATATTTTGATGAAAGAAATGGAAACTTTACTTCGAAATATCTGTAAGAGTAAATATTTATCAAAAACACTTCTGGCTGTTACGGTAATGTTAAATATGCAAAGTTAGTTCTAATGAAGACACATATCCACAGCAGATAAACCATAAATACAAAGAGAAAACTACAAAACAATGGATTCCTTGGTGTGGACGAACATGAAATATCACATGGTTAACCTGTTCACCTCTTCTTTATCTAAAATATCCATCTTGTTTGTTGTTATCAATCCCAGTCTAACTTGATTGATTGATTGTTGGTGTTCAATGCCACTTTCAACACTATTTACTATATCGTGGCAGTCAGTTTTTATTGGTGGAGGAAGCCGGAGTGCCCGGAGAGAACCACCGACTTTCGGCAGGAAAACTGACAAACCTAGTCAATTAAGATTGAATTAAGATTGATTTGTCATGGAAATTTACGAAAATGTCCCTTGGTTATTTGTATCGTTGGAATGTTGTCTCACTTTCAGATACCCTCTATCTCTTTCATATTCAGTATCAATCAAAACTGTCAAATATTGCTTAGCGTGATACATTTGTACTTGAATGTCTATTTTCATGATTCGGACGGTGCATACGAAGTTGTAATATTTAAGTTTTGCATTTGTTCTTATGTATTTCCGAATTATGGATTACTTAATTTATTCTTTTACTAGTATTAACTTTTAATTTTCAATATTTAGGTCATTGAAAATTCCATCAACTTTTCAATCAATTACAATTGAAACATCTTAATCAAACATATAAGAACCTTGCAGCAAAGTTAGCGGTTGCAGTCGTTGATATATCTCCCGCCGCGCCAAAAGCTGCAACTGCCGCAGGGGCTTCTCTTCTTCTACTGAACAAAGCATGGATAGAGACTGGGTTGTCTGCTACAGATCCCGATCCTGGGGCGGCAACTCCACCAAGTCCACCACCAGGTCCACCACCAAAGCCGGCACCACCTCCAGCAGGGCCGGCACCTAAATTAATATGCTAATGTAATGTCTGGAATGAATGCTAGAATACATAATATGGATATAAAATGTAGTTTTAGGAATATACCTTTAAAAGGAGTAAACGAATTATTGTATTATTGCATAAATGATTAAAAACACTTATTTGTTTCTTATTTCATCAAAATACTAATTTATAGTTCATATATTATTTACCAAGTACACTAGGTCGTCTGCCACTCACTTCCGTTACAGCATCAGCAATTGCTGCTGAAATGTCTCCAGGACCTTGCGCGCGTGCGAATAGTGTCGTCTGAACAAGAACATATAGAAGAACATAACAGAGGCCATTCATTGTAAGTTTCCAAGAAATGGTTTGAATTTCTGTAAAATAAACATATAATAAAACAAAATCGGCTTTTCTTTTTAGGTAAAACACTTTCTATTCATCACAGTAACCACAAAATGCACATCAAAAACATCTCGATGAATAACGATTTGAAAAATATGACATATCACGCCAAATGTAAAAAGTAAAAAAAACATATATTCGTCAACAATTAGTAGTACTTTCCAAACAGGTTAAATCCATAAAATAAAATAAAAAAAGTACTTTCCAAGAAGGTTAAATCCACAAAATAAAAAAAGGAAAAGATTGATTCCTTGTTTATTGTTAAATGATTTACAATGAGAATTGTTATTTTAATTTCCCGCAAAATTTAACGTAAACTCCCCTTATGTTATGTGTTATACATGAATCGTCATTTTTGTCACTGAAATTTAAGAGATGTGACAATTGCCCCTGTATTTGTTATAATCAAAAGGTCAAAATTAGAAAGTTGTTAAATCCTACTGGATATCGGAATATAAAGAAGTCTGCGTAATTTTTTTTTTCAATTTGACATATTTCCATAAAATTAAGTTTTATTTAGCGCAACAAATTGCTTTTGAAATCAATTTTGCATATATTTCTCGGTTTTTTTTTTTACATTTTGGCATCGACGGACATGTAAAACCAAAGTGAATTAATTTGTATCTGAAAGACAATAACTTTAGTTTTATACAATTTACCGTTAGTTAAGATTGTCCTCTTATACAAATTTTCATAAATACTTCTTTGTTGAAATCTATAAAAAAAAATGTTGATTTGAGCTTTATTTTGGCGTGTACAATTTGGTCAATGATATTTGAAATGAACCACAAGATCATCAAGGTACATGTATGAAGCTGTGATACTGTAAAACTTTGTTGAGATTAAAATACTTTTAAAAATGTTCATCTCAAGATATATTTTCATGGGGACATTGGCCTTAATTTTTTCTACTCAAATTATTTTTTGTCCCTCAACGCTAGATAAAAGTATTTATAGAAAGAGATATATTCAAACGTGTTCAATATGTGACGACAACGTAAAATTTGCAATAGAGTTACGTGAAAAAATAACCGAAACAAAATTTTGATCAGCAGTTATGTCATCATATAGGTGTGAGAATATCATATGAGAATGTAATATTAGTCTCGCAAAGGACGGCATGACAAGAAGTAGTACTGTCGTTTTCGGACAATATAGACAGGACTACATAATTTCTTTCGTTCATAGGTAAAACGTGGCAACCAGAAAAAAAACTTTTGGTTGTACATCAAATAGAACACATTACTGTAATATTGCCATAGACAGTCTACTGAAAGCTAATGTTAAATCGACCGTTTGTCTCTTTAAGTAGCCTTTGGTTATATGACTCAAATTAAAACTTCACGGGTGGATATTCTGTAAAGGAAATTTTCTTATTCCGATCAAAGCTGACACAAACATTGCATGGATAAAAAGAGACAAATTTCTAATCTATATGAAGGATTGAATATAAATGATCCGAAACTAATAAAACCGATTAATCGTTCTTTTCTGATCAGAAATGGCTTAAATGAATTAGTATTAAAAAGATAATGTAAAATGCTCTTCAAAGTTTTTCTCTAATGATATTACGTCTTTTGGAGATGTTACTAATTTGGAAAACTTGTGTTTGATCCATTTGTCATTTTGAATAATAAAATTTGTTAAAACAAATATTTTAAAGAAAAAAAAAACAATTATCTAGGTATTATTGTTTACCAAGAGTTTTTAATCATATATTTATTATCAAGATCTAAGCAGTATGGAGCTCTTTCCGTACCATGAAAAATGAATATTTTTGTTTGCAGAATTTTGAATCTGGTGCACTTTAGTCTACAAAGCCGTGCGCCAGATTTTCAAACTCGTTTGCAATACTTTTTAACTGATGTCCATGACTTTATATTAGGTGCACAAGAATATCAACTCGTGCACACGATTTAAAAATAATGCGCACGACTTTGAAACTTGTGCGCACGACATTGAACTGGTGCACACGACTTTGAAACTGTTGCGTACGACTTTCAATCTGTTGAGCACGACTTTAAACTGGTGTGGACGACTTTTTAATGGTGTGATCTACTTCATATCTTGTGCGCACGACTTTATATTCTTATGCATGATTTTCAAACTGTTGCGCACGACTTTCAAACTGGTGAGCTCGACTTTCCATAAAAATTTAATTATGTTTTCATATATCGATATGATTCAAATATGTTTGTTTTGTGTGTTGGAATTCGGATGAAGGTTGGTATGGCAGTTACCTTGTATATACAAAATAAAAGTGGACAACAAAAGTTTAAAATATACCATAAAAACTTAAGCAAGCAGGAATAGAAATACAAACATGATATAAACAGTTTCTCGGATTAATTTGCATTTCTCATGAGTGCAATTCGGAACCACCTTTTTTCAACGGTAGAATCATCAAACTTGGCAATAATGTACCTCTGAGGATAGGTAAAACAATAACAAAATTATTTTTGATATTGCTCGCCTGGTTCGGCAATAATTATATCTTAACCTTGTTATTGGGTATATCTGTATAGTCATATCTTTATCGCCATTGTTTGCAGCATTGTGGCATTTGATTTCATCTAAAGTTATCTTATGACACTAATCTTTTCTTCATACAGACGTTTCTGTACGAGTTCAATTTGCAATGTTTAAGCTGTCCATCGCTTCTCCCTCTGTTAAAGTCCGTGATATAGAAATATTTTTAAAGTAACTATATGTATCAAAATAAACGCTTAACTAATCGACTCCGACACAATTTAAATTGCAACAGAAGAAGTCTTAATTGTTGGCTTTCATAATTCAATCCTAACTTCTTTAATAGGTCATTGTAGTTAGTTTACTGTTTAATTAAAAAATACTCAGGTTGATTATCAGCAAGTTGTATGTTATTAATCATTAGAGACTATATGTTGTCAAAGAAGTCAATTGTAACAAAAACGAATTTTTATGTTTATATAAAAAAAAACAACAAAAAAACGTGATTTTTTCTTGTAAATACATCATTTAAATCTAGATTAAAAACCATAACCACACAAAGAAAATAAATATAAACATGGTGGTGAACATATGAACGCATAATCTATTATGATCATTATGCACTCAATACAAGATTCATTATATGTGGGAAACATCGGTATTAATGAAAACTTTAAACCTCTATTGAAAGGAAACTGGGGTGAATCGACATGTCATGCACTATTGGACATATATTTTGCTTTCAATGAGGATCTGAATCGGGAGGAGGGGTGACGTTCTTCATTTCTGTCTTCCCTTATTGTTTATGGCATTTTTCTCCATTCCTTATTTGTTTACCCATTATTCTCTTTTTTCACAAATATTTTAGCACCCAAATAATTAATATTCTCTAGCGATTTGCCCATTCTCTTTATTTATAGATATTTTTATCTTTTCTGTAAACCCCATCCAGATAATTATCCATGGGGAGTCATCTTATCAAAACGATTAAACTTGTAACAGAAAAAGTCAATAGGCTTTCGTAATCTATTGTACCTACTTTAAGTCCTTTAAGTTCATTTAATTTGAAAATTTATCCTGATTCTCAGTTTCCTCGAATTTCAACAATTAACAAATCACATTGAAATTTATCATGAAATGAACTGTAAGTTGTCAAAGCAATTAATTGTAACGAAAACGTTCTTATGGGGAGAAGCCCTTGCGACAAAAGTATCTAAAATTTATAGAAATTTTAAAACTATCAATAATGATAGAGTTAAATCAAAATAATTGTTGACTGCTGTACCCTAATTTTAACATTTTTACCTAATATAGATATAAGAAGATGTGGTATGAGTGCCAATGAGACAACTCTCTATCCAAGTCAAAATTGTCTGTTTGTTTTGCTCACACATTGTTGTCAATATATTTATGCAACTGTCAAACAAGTGAGAGGTTTACCTAGCCATAAAACCAGGTTTAATCCACAATTTTCTACATAAGGAAATGCCTGTACCAAGTAAGGAATATGACAGTTTTCCGTTCGTTTGAAGTGTTTGGGCTTTCTATTTTGCCATTTGTTAAGGGACTTTCCGTTTTAAATTTTCCTTGGAGTTCGGTATTTTTGTTATTTTACTTTTTATTATACAAGAGTTGGTCTTTACAAATACCAAATATGTGATCTTCTTATATTTCTGAATTGATGTTTTATAAAAATGTTAATTATATTACATACACTTAACTTATATACAACCTATTGATATTATAGTTGCCAGTCATATATTTTCTGTATTTTAATACAATGTCTTTACCGATTGCTATAATTGCGCTTGTGCTAATAAATATTTCTCTTGTCTATTTTCTCGCAGGAACTTGTTTGTTTTTTGTTTCCAAACGAATTTAAATGACCTTTAACATGTGCGTTTGCTTAGTATACACAACAATTTCATGTTATCTGTACCATTTTAACTAGCTTCGCTCTAAAGGAGGTACCACTTCCAATGCGCCTGGAATATCGTCAGATGTATGGTCTTCAAATATGATGGGAATTGTGGAAATCTAGGGTTATCTGTTAAAATTTGAGATTTTGGTATACTATACATATGTCTTACACAGAAAAGAATTAAAAAAAAAGAAAGATAGAACCAGAAACAGAATGAACAACAGGAACTACACCGCATACCTTTGAAAATGGACTTGAAACATAAGAATATTATACCAAAATTTCAAATTTTCTACCTGTTAACTTTCTGAACTAATATTTGTAAACCACATGAATCACATTTAATGTACTTTAGTGTTTAGTTCCAATCTTTAAATCTTCACGAAGACGCCACTCTAAGTAGTGAAACATGTCGACCAATATAAAATAATAAATTTGAGGTTATTTTTGTGTTTTGTGTTTTGTTTTTACTTTCATTATATTTAATGAACACAAGTTCAATTTTAAAATGAAACATAGATTTAAACCTTAAATAATTATGAAGAATTATAGTTGATATATATCTCCCGGCATTTATTGAAATAATGTATGTTTAAATGCTTTAGTTTAGCGAAATAAAGACTTGTATCTAATATATTAGATTCTTATTTTCAAATAATGACATGTTGTGGTCGTTCAATATATGGTCTAACAAGATGGACAAACAAAAAACATATGTACCAACGTGACATTTTGAATGTGTACATGGTGGTAAAACGTCCATAACCTATGAACTAACAGACCGATAGCGTTATCAAATGGACATCCTAATGTTTTACATAATACACAAAGTTCATGCAATAATATCGATATATAGTGGTCACTATACGATATTTCTTGTTCTGCATGACACAACACTTCATACAAAATCATTACTGACGTGTCTTATGTAATTATATGGTCCTTTACAAGATCTGATTGCAGATTTTTTTGCAGGAACAAATTAAAAGCCTTTTTCTGCTATGAAAAAGGTGAATCTGCAAGATTTACTGTGATACGATGATTAAAATTGTATATTTTTCCATGAAAAGATCTATGTACATTTCGACAATAAAGTTTATCGACAGAATGTAGGTATTCCAATGAGCATTGTTATGAATCACAGTTCATGACCAAACTCACTAAATTCCTTCAACTTCATTTAATTGACAATTTGAATACCACTTACAGTTATCTTAATGATGTTTTTGCTTTGAACGAACACGAGTTCTCGTATTATGCTACGTAAATTTGCAATAAGGAAGGTAAGTTAAATGCATCTTATATCAACAGTTGTAAAGGCCTCATTTATATTTCGATATTTTTGCTTCAAACAACTGCTTAGGACGCTGTAACAATAGACTTGTCGGATGTGTACTGATTAATACTTAAGTCTGGCAGAACATTGTTTATTTATTCTTTGTAATTGGCTTTCAACCACAAATGTAGCTTTAATTAACTGGGACTCTTAGATCGGTAATTTTTGACTTCCGTTTATATATTAGTTGTTTTTGTGCTTTGTACCAATTAATGAGTTAAGCAATTTCCAACTTGTGTTTACAGTTTGTTTTTTATGTTGTGCTGTTACACAACAGTCTTAGGTTATTGAAGGGTTGAACGATCACAAACCCTGCCACATTCTTTATGTGCATTTCCCAAGACAGGTTCATGTTAATCGGCGATTGTCGTTGGTTGCTGTCATTTTTGTATTTCGTTTTTTCGTTTGAATTGTTTCACATTTTGTCATGTCGCGGTTATTTATAGCTTACTATACGAAATGGGATTTGCTCATTGTTAAAAGCAGTATGGCGACCTGAAGTTGCTTTTATCTACGTGATTCGAACTTATGTGGATAGTTGTCTCATTGGTAATCATACCTTTTATATTAAGTAGACCAATGACGACATTTACTGGCAAATATTCGATCTTACTTGATTGCAAAGATCTTACTTGACGGCAAAAATACACTCTTACAAGATTGTCAATACCATAAATGTTTTTACATAACTCTTGCAAATGCCGCGTAAAGATTAGCAGAAAGATATTTTTTTTATTAGAAATGAGTTTTTAAAAGATTTTACGAAGAAGTCTACATATAATTCAATTTGTTATGGTTTTTCTAAAAAAATAAAGAATATCCATTTTTAAAACATTGAAAATTGAATATGTAGTTAACGTACTCAGTATATATTATCCTCTTGTCAAATGCACTGTATGCAGATCTTCCGCCTCCGATATTACCATCCGTCCAACAGTCAGTACATTACTCTCATCATTTGAAAGAAATATTTTATTTTCAAATTCTTATCAATAAGATTTGCAATTCCATAAGGTAAAGTTAAAATTTTAATATTGTAACCGTTCTGTTCAGGCCGTTTTCGGTTTTTATATAATATGTTATATACACTCAAACAAAAGTTAACCACCACCAGTTTTTGCAGAGGTGTACCATTTTAGAATTAAAAAAGTAATTATTTAACAGCATGTAGTTATAAGTCTATTGATATTTGATGAAAACTCTAATCGTGAACAGTATGTATTCCAAGGTACAAGACTGAACCATATGTTTGGTAGATTTTTATGCTCATTTCTGTTACAGGAGAAAAACGACAATAAGAATACCAGTAAAAAGTTTCAATGTGCATACTATTTTCACTATTTGTAAATGCAGAAGCAAAATTTTACTGTCCATGCATCTTAATATTCACACATGTACTGTCATTTAAAACCCCGATAGTCAATATCAGGTATACCCTTCGCGTTTCCGGTACATGAGAATCACACGTCTTAGCTGTCACCGAAAAAGAAGCCGACGTTCAAATTGTGGGAACTTTTGGCATTGCTGTACCGATGCATTCCTCAGTTTAGCAAGTTGTGTGCATCTTGGTTCTTACTGATTGGTTTTTTGTCGATGAAGTCACACTTTTATTCGATTTGATTCATGTCTGTTGACATGATGGCTGGCCATGGTATAATGTCAATTTGTGATACAGTCCTATATAAAATTTCATCATTTTTTGGTACTTTTGATAATTTAGAATGCCGTCAAGAATATAAAGAATCAACTTGCAATCATGTGAAAGGCATCTCCATATTGTAACTTTACCCCCACCTCTCCAAAACGCTATTGTTCCAAGATCATTATTGTCCATGTGGACCGCGTTTTTCTCTCCCCAAATACGAATGTTACCGTCAACCGGTTTCAAGAGGAAACGTTTCTCGTCTGACCAATAGATTATTCTCCAATGGCGACTATTCCATTGGTGATGGTTTCTAGCCTACTGCATTTGTTCCCTACACTGCCTTACAGTAAGTTCTGGTTGTTTGATTAGTCGGTGAGCCGGAGGGCAAAAACTAAGCAGCCTGGGTGATACACTTCTCATGTTGTTCCAAGTCAGTAACACAAAAATTGTCAATCACGTGTTTTAAAAAACCGTTTTAAACAATCAAAATCGATTCAGTAAAAAATTCTCTGTATCTACATTTTCAGAGGAAACACTCTGATTTTAGAATTTTTATTTAAAAAAAAATATTCTACGATAATTATCAGATGAAACACTCTGATCTTTATATTTCCCGGGCTTGTGTTTCCTATCATGATTTCCTTGATAGAGGATTGCTGCTCACAAGGAAGCTATTAAACCAAGAGTTCCAAATGGTGAAGTTGAAGTCATCCTTCGTAAATTTTACGGACGCCATCACGAGTTGGTTGACCGTTATGGAATAACCGTTTCACAGATGATATCGGATATGTTCCTTATGTCGTAACTACAATACCCTCCCTTTTCACGAATTTGACTTACCGAATAAGACTATTTACCGGATTGTAATAACATAAGCAACACGACGGGTGCCACATGTGGAGCAGGATCTGCTTACCCTTCCGGAGCACCTGAGATCACCCCCAGTTTTTGGTAGGGTTCGTGTTGCTTAGTCTTTGGTTTTCTGTGTTGTGTCATCTGTACTATTATTTGTCTGTTTGTCTTTTTATTTTTGGCCATGGCGTTGTCAGTTTGTTTTCGATCTATGAGTTTGACTGTTCCTCTGGTATCTTTCGTCCCTCTTTTGAAGGAAGATTTTCCTAGAATTCGTGATAAAATTGAGAATGGTAATGGGGAATATGTCAAAGAGACAACAACCCGACCAAAGAGCAGAAAACAGCCGAAGGCCACCAATGGGTCCTCAACGCAGCGAGAAAATCCCGCACCCGGAGGTGGTCCTCAGCTGGCCCCTCAATAAAATTGTGTACTAGTTCAGTGAAAATGGACGTCACACTTAACTCCAAAACATATAAATGAACTCAAATTAAAAAAAACATACAAGACTAACAAAGGCTAACAAAGGCTAACATTGTTATGGTACGATAATTCAACACTTCATCTGAATGTTTTATGACGCCACATTGTGTATGTGCCTGTCCCAAGTCAGAAGCCTGTAATTCAGTGGTTGTTGTTTGTTGCTGTACGTCATATTTGTTTTTCGTTCATTGTTTTGTACATAAATCAGGCCATTAGTTTTCGCGTTTGAATTGTTTTACATTTGTCATTTTGGGGTATTTTATAGCTGACAATGTGGTATGGTTTTCCTCTTTGTTGAAGATGATACGGTGACCTATAGTTGTAAACTTCTTTGTCATCTGGTCTCTGGTGGAGAGTTGTCTCATTTGCAATCATACCACATCTTCTTATTTTTATATTTACGACATATACATGTACATATTTTGATGTTTTATTACATTATCTCATTTGAATTTAGGTTTTCTTAGAATTCATGATAACATTGTTATGGTATGATACTTCATCACTTTTTCGGAATGTTTTATGATGGCTTACGACATATACATGAATATTTTGATGTTTTATTACATTATCTCATTTGAAGTTAGGTTTTCTTAGAATGCGTGATAACATTGTTATAATACGATAATTCAACGCTTCTTCCGAATGTTTAAATATTGCTTACAAATAAACTCAGAATAGATACCAGGATTAAAATTTTTACGGTAGACGCGTGTTTCGTCTGCAAAAGACTCATCAGTGCCGCTCGAATAAAATAAATTAAAGATGCAAATAAAGTACGTAATTGAAGAGCATTGAGGACCTATACATGCTTATTTGTATGTTTTATTACATTATCTCATTTGAAGTTAGATTTATTAAATGCCTAATATATCGATTTATTTTACATTTCCTCGTTTCATTTATCATTTTCGATCATTTTTACTGCATCAGCATTGTCATGTTATAATGAAGTTATTTATACCAGTAATATCGTATGTCAGACATAAATTGATGTTAAACATTAATATTCAATTAGACATTTAAGTATTTCAAAATAATGAAACATGAATATTCGTTTGAATGATTGATAATTGTACTTTGTCCTCAAATACAAAAGTGTTTTTATAATTCTTGGAATTTGTTATAAACTTGTCATAATAGAAAAAAATCAACCTAAAACTAGATGTTATGAAATACGATAGTAAAGTGGTCGATTTGTTATAATTTGAACGACTGCAATACAAAATTGATTTAGTAGTGCCTTTCTTTATAATGAGAAAGACAAATAAAATAGCTGAACGCATATTTTCTCTGGGATATTGTTGTTCATTTGTATGTACTGCTTCTAGGATAATATTGTCCACAAGTGTTCTTAGTTTAATAAGCAGCGTACACACACACACATTTGTATGAATAGCACATGGTCTTCAGAGAACAAAGGAAATCACATGATTTCTACTTCTACTTCTAATATTACGCGGCCACCATTAAGACCCGCAGAGTTCAGCCACCTTTGGGCGCACATATAAATAATTTATAAAGAAAGAGAAGATTATGCTATTCATTCTATAAACATGAACAATGATGTTAAAACATTCTGAACGGTTTTATATGATGCTTTGATATAAGGCTATGCTCTAAGATAAATCACATTGCATAGTTTATTACATTTGAATTTTTGTTAATAGATTAGTTATGATTCTTTTAATGGGACAATCGCTACGAATTAGAAGTACAATATGAATTTGTTTTCGTTCCAAACATTTAATTTATAAAAGCAGAATATAGAAACAATATTTAGCTATTAGTAGTCAGTTTGGTTTAATTTCGTCAAATGAGTCAACAAACATCGCTGATGTATCATCGACTTGCAAGTCAATAATTCATTCATTAAATAGAAACGAATGTCAACATTGAAAAGCGAAACAATCGAGACACAATGAGTCACCATTTCTTTGACTGATCCGGCCCACAAAAAAATATTCTTACACCAGTAAAACGATAATATACATATATTTGTAATCTATAACATAAAATCAAGCAGACCAAAAATATCGTCATTTTACGATTGCAAGAGCTTGACTGTCTATTTATGTTTATATTCATATTTATGTTTGTATCGGGTTAAATGACCGTCGCCAATCTTCGGAGGTCATCTCGATGGATAATTAGATGACGTTTTAGTCTAAAATACGCACGAAATGCTGATACATTATAACAAATCCAAGTTTATAGTTTCTTTTGGACTTTTTGTAATTTCAATATACGATTTAGTATGTTCTAAATCAAATACGATAATTTAAGTAAAATCGTTTAACATAAATTTGCGAGATAATGCCCTTAAAACTATTTATACTCAATGAAATATGTGCAATGCGTATAAACTATAATAAGGCACACGAACGAGAATATTCAAGTTAAATTCACTCATAGACAAAACAGAATTTAAGTAATATATTAAGTAAATTTATACACCCAGTACAATTATATGGTTATTAAATATGTCAGATATTCTGTTATTTGTGGAACCTCATAACCATTTGTTAATTCTTAATAATTATAATACTGATAAGCCAACATCATACATGTAAAATAAATATTTTGAACAGGTTTTTATATCAATTTCATTCTTTCCCAGAAATAAACAAGACTCGGGTAATAAAAAGTAGCAATTGCTTATTGATTAATTGGTTATTGATTAGATAAAAATTTAACTTCGTTAGTTTACTGTTTATAACTTATGAAAATCAATGTTAACCTTCGAAAATTTTGTTTATTTTCGTTAAAGCCTTTTTGGTTTTGATTCTCTTAATTATTTATTATTTGACTTTCCATATTTTGTTTTAAATCTCAAAAATACCCGATAAGTTTTATTCCAAAACCACGTTTCATGTCTACTGAAAATGGTATCTTACTTTTAAAGTTATCATTATTTGCTCCAAAAGTCTAGTAATGAGGATGTTTTAATGATTAGAAATATATTTAAAAATCGGAGTAAAATCAGAGTGAAAAACATTAGAAACAAACCATTTTAGTATGTAAGTCTAAGGCCGCGTTCACACTGAGGCTAACCAGGTTTGAAACAAGTTTAATTGAATTTTAAACATTAATCAAAAAGTATCAATAAGTTAATTTTGAAAACACTTGAAGATGTTAGTTGTCTTTTGAATATAAATTGAATGCGTGTTAAACAATTGATATTTTTTTATTTCGAAAATAAAAACATTATAACTTTTGCACACGTGTGCAGTGTGAAAAGATCAGTTGAATAAATTATTAGTGCATCAGTACGTAAAGGAAAAAGACAATATTAGTACAAAAAACTCGACGATTATGATTTGAAACACGTTTTATAATCACATGTTTACCAATTAATAACAAACGCTTAATTTGTTCAAGTTTTAATTACATGTACATCATTGACCAAGATTGTAATAAAGTAAAATGTTACACCATTCAAGTTTCAACTTTTAATAAAATAATGAAAAAGAAAAATGTTACACTATTCAAGTTTCAACTTTTAATGAATAAAAATAAATTACACTATAATCAACAACAGATTGATAGACTAACTTAGGTCTGTTATCTGTTTAAACCAATCTTATAGGGTATATACCAAATGCATTGTGATCAGAAAGTTTCTGCATGAAGTCTGGTTTATTATCATGCTAGATTTCATCATTGTGGCAATTGTGCAATGTTACCTAATACTAGCGTTGAAAAACTGATAAAAACAAATAAGGAGTTTAGTCCTAATATGTTTCGAAATTTAAATTTCAAATAGATGGACATTAAATTTGGCCAAATTTTTACTTTTGAAATTTCAAAATGTACTATAATTGTCATCTGCATAAGACAGTAAGGCGATAAATTTCAGTAAAATGCACGACTTATTGTGTCATTTATATAATTTGAGTACCCTAATGTAAAGGCCTTTAAGAAATTCTTTAATTTATGCTGATTAATTTGTCTTTACTAATTAAATGATCAACTTTATAGTAATATTAGTGTAATCAAGCTGTACTTCTTACATAATCAAATTACTTATTGCAAGCATTATAGTAATGAAACTGTAATTTTCTCATAAAGATTGAACATTATTATGAAAATTCATAATTTCTAGATAAGAATACTGAAATAATATTTACTTGTTGCATAATTATATTAACTATCATGTAATTTCTAAATTCCAATTTAGTATTTGAATTCTATTTTATGAAAAATATACCAGAAGAATTTCTGAGTAAAGAATAGTACTTCTTCATGAAATTAATAAAATTCTTATAATACAATGATAATATTGTTATAACAATATTTTATTACACTATTAACAGGAATCAAATGAACATTAATAGATCCCTTTAGTATTTAGTCTGAAAATCAAAACTATATTCAGAAGTGAATTTTAAATTAAACTATATGCAAGATAATTAAGCAAATTAAAGCTAGAAATAGAAAACAGGAACTTTAAACTTAATAATCATAACCCAATTATCAAATAGTAATTAAATTTATAAATACAATAAATTATATGTCGAACTTATTGTAATAAATAAATTATAAAATTTGTAGAAGATGTAATATTACATTAATATCTAATGGAAAAATCAAAATAACTCGAGAGTACTCTAATCATGAACTTTTTATGAAACCTATATGCTACGATTTCCGTAATTTACACATAATAATTTACATCTTTTAGTATATTCTGAAAATCAGATTATGATAGATCTTAATATCTTACAAAATCATTCTTGTTTGTCATGTCTTATGAGACATCCGAGATTTCCAAAACAATAACAAATCAAAAATTTTGTGAGAACTGTAATTCACAGGAACATACCCTTTCCAAAACTTTTGAGCCTTAATAGTTAAAATTAATTATTTCATATAAAGTACACAAATATGTCATTTATTGGTGAACTTTTCAATTAGAAGAATCTTTGATGATCTGCAATACGAAGTTAAATATTTAGTTTAGTGTCATTATATTATGAATTAGTGTACGTTATAATTAAATTAATTCTTTCTAGTATTGAAATTATCTAATGTTTCTTTAGTAATTTTTAATTCAAATTCATATTTTCTATCAATGAACTGTTAATCAAATATTAAACTTTACAATTAGTTAGTCTATGAATGAATAATCTCCAAGCGATAACTCCTTCTTTATAACAAGCATGATAAAGTTTGATCATCGTCTGGGGCAATCACCAATCACAAACGCTACCTCCGCAGAACTCTTTCAAAATTACTTGTAATGTCTTAGGCGAAACAATGATGCTAATGTAGTTTGATTGCTTAAAAGAAACTTAATGTGATTTGATTATGGTAAATTGATTTGGTAAAATCAACACGTTATTTTTTCAAAAACTATTTCATACCAGCACTGTTAATCAAGAATTGTGTAGAAGATCAGAATCATGGAAATGATCCGTTGGAAGTTACTTGTAAAATAACGAATTATAACTATTTAAAATTATGCAATTTAATTCTTTATATCTATATATACAAAACTTTAAGTACCACTTCTAAGATACATCCAAAAAATCTATTGTTGAATAATACTTGAAACAGAATTAATAAAAAAGTTAACTAATATATATTAGTAAAATTATGATATTATTCCTTATATAATATTAAATCTTTATTTAATATATCTATTTTATATCTATTTAATAAATGCATTTTCAAACTCATTTCAGATTGAAACAATATGACATATTTCACAAATTAAGAGTAAATCCTGCTATGAAATAAAGTCGAAGTTAAGTGAATCATGTTAATCAATAATATAGTTAGCAAAATTTTGTTCTTGACAATTCTCAAATTTTTCTTTTGGAAAATGTTTAAATCGATGTTTTGAGTAAAATCCTTTTATTTGATGGAATCAATGAATCTGTCATTATACAAAAGTTTATACATCGATAAGTTGCCTATACAAGTATTTTCATAATTGTGTATGGCAAATTAATGAAAATCTAGATTATGTCTTGAATTGAAATTTGTCAATTAGAATATTTCTAAATAAAGTTCTCAGGTATTATTCTACTAAATATTTAAACGTAATTAAATATTTTATAATAAGCATTAATATTCCGACATTTGCTGAATTTTTTGTCATCTGAAAATACTTAGTTACATTATTATATATTGTAGTATACAATGTGCATTAATATTGTCGAGATCAGAATGTCTGTTTAAATATGGCTTTACAATTTGTCGTATAGTAGATGAACGAGAAATATAGTTGTATAATGTGACAAAATTTGTTTGAAGTAACTACAATTAAATCTTCATTAAATATTTTAAGAAATGGTAATTCTGATTTAAATTTTATTTTCATCATAACCTAAAAGCTACATCAAAGAGCATGATAAAACGACTTAAACTTTGTTAATATACTGCAAGTTAATAAATTGATATACTAAAAATCAAATAGCAAATTTTGTATCAGAGTTAAATCATTAGTATAAAAATATAGAGAAATCTAATATCGTTAAAGATCGCTTGATCAAAATGTTGTCTATCAATTAAATTAAATAATAATTTGTTAAAGTTTTTAAAACTGAAAAATCAATTATTGGTTATCTAATTTGTAAAATTGTACCATATTTAAATGAAATTAAAAAGTGACCGTTTATAATGATTTTTTCAAATATGGATGCATTACTTTAACCGGAAGGTATTTTCGTGAAATTTTTTTTGTCAATTACAAAATGCTGATAGCAGATTTATAAACGTTCAAGATTATATGTCAACATATTAAAAATATACGCTCAACATGAAATAATATGCACAGTTGCAAACTTCTGTTGTTAGAATTAACTTGTTGTCACGACTTGTAAACTGTGTGACATTTGATATTGATATAATCTGTTAGCAGACTTTAATTGTTAAGAGATTTAATTTGATTACATAGTTTATCATATTTATTATCAAATTTCATATTTGCATTTATGTATCCTATAAAATGATGTTTATGAGATTGTAAATAGTTTTGGTACAATCGGAATTGATCAACTTGAATATAAAATAAAATGACTTAAAGTCAGAATTATTGCATTCGTTAAGCAATCGACACTTTAAAACTTGTTACGATTGGATTAACTGATTTAAATGTTCAATTATCATTTGTTCACGGTGCATTGCTTAATTTTGTGGATCAGAATCTTTTTTCATATCTTATGATATATTTAGACGATTAATTTATACTTATGATCAATTTCGCTATAAGCTATTTGTCATTCATTCATTTAAATTATGTTCCTAACAATTTTAGTCGTTTACGAGTTTCTTAAGTACAATTCAATTTAAGAAATGTCCACAAATTCTCCAAATGGATACGATAAATTAGTCTATATGATTCAACTAATAAAGTCATTAATGATACTGATTGCAAAAAACTTTTTGTATACAATTATTTTAAACTTGAACAATTTCTGAGTAATTATAAAAACAATTATTTAATTTTGTAATAAAATTCATTTACAGAAATTATTTGTATGTAGATCATTTAACCATTTGAATTTATTATATAAATATACTAAAATTTTTTTTAAAATATTACTGTAACAATTTCATTATATCGATCATACAGTTGATTAATGTCGAGATAAAAATTTATTATATAAGAAACTATAATTTAAAATGATACTGAACTACTTATGAAACAAATTGATTTCAATAGATCTAATGAATTAGTTTTAATTATTCATATTTAAGATTATTTCATTCTTTTAAATTTTTCATATCTCATTAATATTCCTAGTTGTTTTTAATTTACTAATTGTTTAAATTTAAATCCTATAGATATTTTTATATGATTATTTATCAAAACTGATTAACTTAGTAAAATATAATTGATATTTAACATTAATCTAAGAATTAAATTTAAATTTTTGAACTCATATCCTTAATTTCATTCAACAATGTTATTGAACATTTCAATTTCAAATGCAAAATTGAATATTTGAACTACTTGTTTACAAAATGTAATGAAATTTTATGAAACTTGGAATATTTAACTATTCATAATTGATATTAAATACATTTAATAT
Source organism: Mytilus coruscus (assembly GCA_017311375.1). Lineage (NCBI taxonomy): Eukaryota > Metazoa > Mollusca > Bivalvia > Mytilida > Mytilidae > Mytilus > Mytilus coruscus. Next base: position 49,275,907 of record CM029604.1, on the reverse strand, counting down.
ATAGTTAATTTATGTTCATGCATTTAATAAATTTATTGTTTACCTTTAATTTTTGCAAAGGAATTTCACCATAAAGTTTTTTCACATTTCCATTTTTAGAATTATAATTTTCTTTGTAAACCTTCAATTTTCATGGGAATCTTACCAAAGAAAATTTCCTTTAGTTATCTTTCATTTTTTTTAAAGTTCCGCTTTAAATTTTGATTCTAATTTTGAAAATTTATTTTTATTTAGTTTTTCAATACAATTATTCAATCAATTTTTTAAAGTTTTAATTAAATTTTCAATAAATGTTTAAGTTGCAGTAATTTTGTATTAAAAAAAATTTTGGCAAAACTTAAAATTTTTTTTTAAAAACTTCAAGTGATTATAAATTTTTATTCCTTTAAATTTTCACAATTTTGTTTCTAGAGTGTACATTCGGCCCTTCACGGAATTTCTTGTTGAAATTGTTTAAATATTATGAATTGGAAACAGTAAAATTATTTTAAAAAGTTAACAAATTAAAAGAAAATGGGAAAGAATGAAAACAGATCCATACCTTTGAAATGGCTTAAATAAATTTTACAAACTTTTTATTTAATTTTTGAACTAATTTTGTCCATAAATTTATTTTAGTTTTAGTTCAATTTTAATTTTACAAGACCCACTTCTAATTTTAAAATGTTTATAAAAATTTGTTTTAATATTATGTTAATTATTAAATGAACTAATTAATTTAAATTAACATAGAATTTAATTAATAATTGGCTTTTTGATAATGCATTATTGTTTTTGCTTTAAATATTTTCATTATAGTTTTACTTATAATGTTTTTTTCAAAATAATGACCAAATTGTTGCTTTAAGATACAAAAAACTAATATGCAACGGAGTTTTAATGACATTTAATGTTTAATTAAAACAAATAAGGAATAAATGGAATTTTTTTTAAAATACATCTTATTCAAATTTCTTCGTTAAAGATACCTTTCTGCCAAATAACCAAATTTCCGAAATGTTAAAACATGTTTTAACCATTGAAATTTTTACAATTAAATTTTCCTTTGATAATAGATTTTATAATCAGAAATGAATTTAATGAAAATTATTTTAATTACCAATTTTAAATCCGAAAGTTAATAGAAATTGCATATTGAAAAATAATTCTTTTGTTTTTTATTATTTAATGGAAGTTAATTTTTAAATTTTTAAACCCATTATGTTTACTTAATTGCAAAATTAAGTTATACTTATTCGATTTAAAATTATTAATGCTTTTTTTCAATAATTTTACAACCATTTAATTTATTAATACTTTTGGTAATTGTTTCAACACTTGTACATTAATTAATTTACTTTGTCGTTACTTTAAGATTTATCGATCATCATTAGATTAACGTTTCACAAATAATTTTTCATTTAAATTTTTTCTGTTAATGATGACATTTCAATTATGCTTCTTTATTGTTTTCAAGTATGATCAATTTTCTTGTTGCGTCATTTATCTTTTTCTTCAATTAAAATTTGCCTTTTAACTTATATGAATATTTTCTGTTAAAGTTATTAAGTTGCTAATTTACGACGTTTTTAGTGCCATTGGAACAATTTTAAATAAAATTCAATTATCAATAATCTTATTGAGTTTAAAAAATATACCTTACAGTTTAATCTTAAATTTTTACCTTAAAAGTAAAATAGAGAAATTTTTTATTAGAAATGAGTTTAAGAATTTTAAATCATATTATTCAATTTGTTATGGTTTTTAAATAAAATTATATTTGATTGAAAGAAATTGTTGTACCGTAAATTCTTGTAAATTTACTGTTATTAATCCGGCCATTTAATCCGTAACACTTTCACATTAAAGAAATTATTTATTTAAATTTAAAATTTCTATCGTTAATGTTTTGGTTTCCTTTTAGTCCTTTTTTAATATGTTTTAAATGTTCCGTTCAGTTTTTATTAATTTTGATTAATCAAACAAGTTAGTCTTACAAAAGAAATTATGCGGACTTTTGTATTAAATGAATTGATTTAAAATTTTTAATTTATTAATTTTTATTACCTTTGACTTATATTCCAAGAAATTTCCAATTTTAAAGATATGACTAATTCTTTTATATGATTCACTATTAATTTACTGTAAAATTTATTTATATTTGCTTTACAATGAAATTTACTCACCTTAATTAGCTGGAAAACCCGTAGTCAATACAAATTTTCTTCTTACTGACCCTTTAAGTTGCCGAAAGATAACCTTAAATTGTTTGGAAATATTTTCGAATTATTTTCAATGTGGTTTTTTATGAATTGTATTTCTTAAAATTTATTGATTTTTAATTAATTGTTGTTAAAATATTTTCATGTAAAGCATTGATAACCACCCCTTTCAAACCATTTCAGACTAGTCATACCTAAATTATCTTGCAAATGAATTTCAAATTTCAAAAATTTCTCAACCATTATTCAAGCTTATATGGAATTTTCAATAATCGTACGTTCAATTTGTTCGTTTAATTATCAAAGCGACCCATAATGGTAAACCTGTTCCTAAGTTAAAAAAATTTGAGTTTTTGTTTATTGTTGTAAAATTATGTAACTTGATTAAACACCTAATTATTTTAAGAAACTTTTGTAATTTCCGTTAAAAAACCGTAAATTAAAAAATCAATTATTTTTTACCGGATTTATGAAATTTGTAATGTTTTATAAATCATATCATGAGTTATAGTTGTCCAATTTTTCTTTTTGCTTGAAGTATGATTTCCTGTGCTGAAGGAAAATGTCAGTTGTTGGTGGTGCTGGGAAGTTCAATTCCATAGAGCATACCCATTAGGGTACTACATATGTTCATAAAAGGTTGTATAATGTCAATGGATTTATTCTTTGTATCCCCTGTAGTCCTTCATCCATAAAGGAGTATATAGTTGTACTTGTAGTGGACATTCTATTCTTTATGCTTAGGCTTTTTCGTTACTGTCTTTCTATACCCAGGTGTTCAATGTTTTCTGTTTTTCATTGATCTCATCGTTAAAAAGCTTAAAATTTCCTTTTCTTTTTCTTTTTGTAGATTTAGAAAATTTCTGTTTTTTACTGTTAATCTTAACTCTCTCATTTGCAGTGCAGTTTTCAATGATACGAAGTTGAGTCAAGACATCACATTCTGAGCTTGCCCATAGCACGAAGACATCTGCGCATGTGAGACACTCCACGTAATTGGTTCTGATCTTAAATCCAATGTTTGGGGTTTCAAGTGTATCCATCATGTTCTTATTGTAAGCCATATAGAAGTCAGGAGAGAGAATCCGTTCATGTTTGACTCCATGTTGATTTATAAAAGGTTCTGAGATACAGGCATGAGATTTTACCTGTGTTCATTTTTTTTTTTTTTTTTTTTTTATACAGTCCTTTTATCAATAATCAGGTTGATCCTGAATTATCTTGCTGGTAAAATTTTCGTAATAAGTGTACATAGTCTACAACATCGAAAACTTTTTTCAGCGTCTAGAGAAATCAAGATGAGACACTCGTTTTATCCTTGACCTAATCAATTAATCCGATGATTAGAGCATCAATATTAATTGAAGATACACTCTTTATGAAACCTTTTTTTAAGTTCGTTTTGATGTTTATTGAGAGTGCCATCGATCCTAGTTCTAATACAAAGTTATAATATTTTGTATATAATAGATGTAACAGTAATGCCTCTGTAATTTGATGGTATTGTAAGGTCTTTGTCTTTTTTGGACTGGAGTATAACACTTTTTTGATAGCATCAGGATAATGTTTTGTTTAAAATATTTATTGAATAAGGTAGTCAGGTATACTGCTAATTCTGATTCATCGTAAATAAGGTGCTATAAAGTTAAACCACCCAAATCGCTGGAATATCATCGTTTTGGTTCTTGGTCAACTGTAGCTTTTTTCCTGTAGTAGCTTAAGATTCCTAGGAATCAGCATGTCGTTTAATGCTTAGCATATATGGTTCTATTTCACAAGTGGATATATCTTTCAAAGACAGGTTACATTTTATATATTGACATTTTCTATACTGCTAATACTTATAGCTTTGTATAGCTCTGATGTAACATTTTGACATTGAAAGTTTTTTTTTTCATAGGTGACACAGATGATAACTTCATAGTTGTCCATGTTATGATTTCTGCGTATGATGCACAGGTTTGACAATCTTGAAAAGTTATTGTTGCATTATCATGTTCTGCTCTTTTTTTTCTCATTGAGATCAAAATATTTGAGTTCGAAATGGGAGAGTGAGAAGCACTATCTAATCTCTTAGACCCATTATCGATTACAGAGTCATGTGTTGAAGTCCTATCTATTTGCAAAGGGTTACGTGTGATTTGTGTAGTCAAAAATGAGTTACTTGATTCATGTACATGTAATACCAAATCTATTTTATTCAGAACGGTTTTGATCGCAGTGTTTTTAGAGTTTCATGTAGATCTTTTCTAATAAAATTACCTCTGTCTCTACTATATGCTTCCACGGATAAAGCTGATTTGTACATATTTAATCTTTACGCTTGTCTCCTACCAATGCCGATGTTAGTGATAGGTTTAATACTGAGTGATTATTATACAAAAATATTGATTTTGTCTCTTTTGAAATGAGATATAGCAGTTAACTTTGTCGACTGTTCGTAATATGTAAGGGTTTGTTTATAAAACACCAAGAATGCAGCAGGAGTAAATTTCATTACAAGGGTCCTTTTTTTAGTCAGCCTGTACGTACGCGTCTCACTGATCGATACCACCAATGATTTTCTGGACTGGTTTAGCTTAAAGTTGTGTACCTAGTAGTGGTTGTTATTCCTTAATTAATTTTTTTAAAGTGGATTAACAAGAAGGTTGAATTTGGTCTCTGATTTTCTAACGTGCCTTATGTTTTGCGATTGCTAGGCTGGTGTATATCTATGCGGTGTAATCTTTTATATAGATTATATACTATACTGTGAAAGTACTTTAATTCGTGGGTATCAATTTTCGTGGTTTGAGCAACATTTACATGTTCGTGGGTTTTTAAATTCGTGGATTTTAGTTTCCAAAAAAAAAAAAAAAAAAAAAGGAAAAATTGAAGCCATTAGAAACGAAAGTTACAAATTGTCTGGATTGAAGGAAATTGCAAAGTAAACATTAACCCGTGTAAATCGTAGTGATCCCACTAATTAACCCGAGATAAAGTGATCAACAGATTAAAGACCATCAAAGGTGTTAATTGGGCCATAAACATGTCACCTTAAGAAAACAGTTACATAAACAAATGCTATAAACGTATTTTGAATGGTAAAATAATTCTTATCAAAAGCAAGCCCAGCATGAAATTATTATTTCCTATACGTACGAGAATTATGAGGATATAAAATGAACACTTTATCATAGCATATCAATACCGGAAATCTGACTTTGATCGATCAAAAATATTTTTTTACGAGAATTATTAGGATCAAAAGTTGTATAGTTTAGGTTTTAAATGATTAAATGGGTATAATCCTGCCTGCAGTTGAAGTTCATGGTGCGTTTGCCCTGTGACTACTATCATAGTATTCTCAGATTTGGCGATATTCAATATATTCTCTAGATCATATCAGTAGTCATACATAGGGATCTTTCCATGTCTTGATATTTGGACAACAGTTGTTTTATTTCGTTGGACACTTAAATTCGTGGATAAAGTCATCCACGAAAACCACGAAAATTGGTTCCCCACGAATAAAAGTACTTTCACAGTATATAGATTCAGGGGACAGCAAAACATTCTTTACTTTCTTGAAGCTAGTGTATCTTGTTTTTGTTGGTTCTACCTCTATTTAAGTTAAATTATAGACGACAAAACGGCTTCACTGTCTAAAGTATTTTCTTGGATAGTCTGGTTATTTTAGTAGTTCATAGTTTATATAGGAATGCCACAGTGTGCAGAGAAATGCAATGCACATGATGAATTATTATACAAAGTTGAGCTGAATCTGTATCTATGAAGTTGTTTTATTGATTAATATGTTTGTCACATATATTACACAGTGGACAGCAGAACTGTTAACATTATCAAATGTAATGGTTGAACTATAATACAAGGTCAAGCTGAAACTGTATCTATGAAGTTTATTTTATTTTTTTGTTTCATGTTTGTCACTAAGGTTACACTGATGACAGCAAAACTATTTTTACTATCCAATGTACTTGCTTTGATCGTATATCAATTTTAGTCGTTCAGAGTTTGCGTAGAAGAACACCCAAATTTCGAGATGAAATGCAATGAGTTATAATACAAAGGTCAGCTAAATTTGTATAAATAAAGTTGTTTTATTATTTAATATATATATATATATATATATATATATATATATATATATATATATATATATATATATATATATATATATATATATATATATATATTGTCACATATGTTACACAATGAACGGGAAAACTTTTTTTACTATCCAATGTATTAGTTGAAGTAAAGTACAAGGTCAAACTGCAACATTATCTGTGATATTGTTTTTATTATTAATATGTGTGTCACAAAGGTTACTCAGTGGAATATGTATGAAAACGTGCTGGAGCACAGAAGAGGTCCTATGAATTATAATGCAAGATTCAGCTGAATATAAAACTGTACCTTTGATGATGTTTGTGTTATTTAATATGTTTGTCACAGATGTTAAACAGTAGGCAAACAAAACTGTTTGTTACTGTCCAAGGTTAAGGTTGAAATATGATAAAATGTCAAGCTGAAACTGATGTTGTTTTCATTGTTCTGTTTATTTGTCTTTGTATATTTTTAACCTTTCCTGTTTATTCCCTTTTGGCGTGGGTCGGTATTTATACATCCCCGAGTGTGTTATTGTGATATGGTCATATTTTGCATTCTTGTCTGTCATTTTTGCTTATGTGCTTTGTCAAAAGAGTGTTTATATGCCATTTTGCTCTTCTTTCTTGACATAATTGTTTATTTTTATAGTTATTAAGATTATAACACAATATATAATGTTGACTGCTGTACCGTACTTTTTGACATTTTTACCTATTATGTCTGTTTGTTTTGCTCACAAATTGTTTTCAAGATATTGGAATTCTATGCGACTGTCATACAAGTTAGAGGGTTAGCTAGCTATAAAACCAGGTTTAATCCACAATTTTCTACATAAGGAAATGCCTGTACCAAGTCAAGTATTTGACAGTTGTTTTCCATTCGTTTGATGTTTTGAGCTTTTGATTTTGCCATTTGATAAGGCACATTCCGATTTGAATTTTCCATAGAGCTCGGTATTTTTGTTATTTTACTTTTTATTCAAATTATGTAAAGAAATGCTCTAGTGCAGTGATAAGTTGTTATAACACAGTGGATAGCAAAACTGTTTTACTATCCAATGTATTTGTTTGGATTGTCTGTTAGTTTTAGTTATTTAGGATTAGCTTGGAACCTGTTATTTTTTTTAAATTGCACTAATTGCATCTGTGTCTGCGACGTTTTTGAGAAGCAGTCGAACACAATATGTCTGCCAAAGCATTGATACAAATGGTTTGCTATTAACGGGTTGGGGTTATCCCAATCGAAGTAGACAAGTTTCAGGTTGTAGTTGCTATGTGTCTTTTCTCTTTGTCCTTTGTTGCCTTTGTTGGACGAGTTAAATCTAGTGAGAATCTAGGAGACCGTGCTGTTGAAGTTGCGAATAAGGATGTTTATAGAATCAATTTGTTTAGCAAGCTAAGGATCATATTCATAAAAGCAGTACGGGTCAGGATAGATTTTTAGATGAATTATATTCCACGATTGAGCATAGTGAGATTTCAAGTAACGTTACTCTGAGAATGTGCTTCTTCCTTGAGGATTTAATGGCAAGAGTATTGTCCTCGAATTTATTCTTAATATACTTAATGATACCAGCAGTCTTTTTGAACCGAAGTTTTAAGTGTTTGTGTTTCACAACTTTAAATGTAGTGTCATAATTCCCGAGCCACACACATGTGTTTGAAACTTTTTGTTCTTACGTTCAGATGGTTCCTGATCCAAAGGATAGAGTCTCTCAGTCTAGAGCTTGACTGGTTAATGAACTGGATGTTAATTTTTTTATAAGTTTGTAATATCTGGTTCGATATACGAGCCCTTACTATCTGAGAGGACGACTGGTATAAATTTCTGCGAAAGACCAGTAGTAAATATTTTTCTGCCATAAGCTTCTTCAAATGTAGTCATGTGAGCATTCTTGCTTAGCAAGGATAAGTAAAACAATTATATAAAGGGAGGGTACATTATTTATAAACAATAATTAATAAAAGAAAAAAAAATTGAAAAAGGTAAATGTTAAAGTTGTATGTGTTATACAAATAAATATTTATAAATGTACTTACTTTACGTTAATAAAACACGAAAGTCTACATAAAATAACTGGTTTTTAGTACGTTACTACTTTATATTTGAATACAAAGAATGCAAATAGGGGGCAGCTGTGCTAGTATCCTGTAAATTCTCAAATTTCTTCTCTGTGAAAAGATCAGGCCATGCCTATCAACGTCAACCGGTTTTTTTTTTTTTTTTTTTTTTCATCTTGATTATCAGCCTTGGGCAATATCTAGAGTAAACATAATTGTCATATTACATGTTTATTTGAGGACATCTGATTTATTCTTTACTACTTGTACATAAGTATAATGTTTTATTAATGATTTATTATCCATTTGAACTACAATGTGAGTTTGTATTATTATGTATATTAAAAATGAAACGTTATAATTTTATTCAGTACGACCATAGAATTAAATCAGTTTGTTAAGATGCATGGTCCAACAAACACGTTTCTGTATTAGAACATACTCACCCTTCTCGTCCAATTGAAAATAAGTATTTTTCCTTCTATTTTTCATAGTACATGGCTTCCCATACACTATAAAATGCTGTACTTAAAGGACTTTTCATTTTAGATTAATTATTATATTAAAACTGCACTAGCAAAGTGTTCAATCCACTGAGGCAATGTCCATAAGAAAAGAGCCCTCCCTCCCATTGAGGGAATGTCCATAGCAAAAGAGTGAGTACTGTTGGTTGTCTAAGACCAAGAGAATAGAATAATAAAAAAAAAACACATTTAATTTTAAAAGTTGAGTTTTGCAAAAGCAATATAATTGTACATATATGGAAAAATACAAAGAATTGAAAAGTGTTAAAAGGTGTAGGTAAAATATTACTTAAATTTGTTATTAAACCAGACCTTCGAGTCAATATTATACTATTTTCTTAAGAAACAATTACTGTTGAAAAATGAAGCAAAGGGAATTTTTGAGAGAAAAAAACAATACATTTATCAATAAAAAAGTAAGCATGTTATCTTGGAACTATCGTAATGTTAATATTTTTTTATTATAAGTTATCTACAGTTGTCCGCCAAAAGTATATGTAAAAACAAAATGGCCGCCAGTCGATGTAAAACTGCAAACGACAAAACTGAAACTATTGAACAACTAACAATATAAAAAATCCTACCTTAATACTTTGTAATGTTTCCTTTGTTCCTCATTACTCGTAAAATCCTCCTAGGAATGCTGTTATACAACGATTTTCAGTAAATTTTAGTTAAATTGTCCCATATGTCACGAATTTTACTTTCTAGGTCTTTGGTATTATCTATGTTCTGAGTTCGTTTTTGCAGTTCCCTTTTCAATAACCACCAACAGTTCTCAATAAAATTTAGGTCAGGACTCTGAACTGGCCTGTTCATGCTTTTTAACCCCATTTCCCTAAAAAAAATCCTGAACAGATCAGGCTTGATGGACGGGGGGCATTGTCGCCTTGAAAAACGTAGTCATTATTGGGAAAATGACGAACAATGAAGGCATTTATGTTCCCTTCGACAACAGTCATATTTCCGACACCATGGTAAGTAATACATCCCCAGATCGTTAAACTATACTTGCGTTGAGACGGAGGGCAAATACAATAGGTCAAACACTCTTCTCCGACATTTCTCCAGATACTGACATGAGACTACCTTACATTCATCGCTGAAAATTACTTTACTCCAGTGTGCATTAATAGTTTTATGTAAATTTCCTCTGCACCATGCCATGTCGATCTCACGGATACGAATATTTTTCTTTATTGAGCGCTTATGGAACCCCTCAGCATGCAATTTACGTTCAACTTTTCTTTTAGAGAAAGTTCGATGGATGCATTTCATTAACAATATTAGTAATTTCAGATAAATATCTACGGCGATGTTTTTAGACAACTTTCCCATGTCCCGGTCATGAAAGGATTTCGGTCTGCCAGATCTACGAATGTTTTCAATATCACCCGTTGTTCAAACCTCTTTAAAAAAACTGTACACGGTACTTTGTTTGATGCCTGGCAACTTGATAATATCAATTTTTCTGTAACCTGCATCATTTAATGCAGCGAGACAACTTTTGATCAGTTCTTTTCCCTTGCGACCCATTTTGTTTACAATAGCTACAGCGTAAATGCAGACTACTATGGCGTCATCACGCACGTGTCACATGACAAGCACAAGTCATTCTACAGAATAACCTATATATACATGTTCATTGTAATTCCGATTGCGACATGAAAACGACGCTAAAAACTTGATTACCTAACCGTGCCATGACAGCAATTGTTAGTTTTACGAAAGTTATGGCGGAGGACTGATAACGAATTTATCCCCGGTCTTAGTCCGATGTTTTGGGGGGAAATTTGGACACAAAGTGTAACGTGAAAGCAACGTTTTTTTTTTGTTTTTTTTTTTTTTGTATCATTTAAAAAAGTTTTTATCGAAATTTGGAAATTTGACTTATGTTTTGGGTGTGTAGTTGGAAGAACCCTACAAGTAGTACAACATAAGACGTTTTAAATACGGAGACAGAGAAACTATAGAATAAATCAAATATGGCGCTCAATGTCGCAAGCGTTGTGTCATAGACGGCGTGACGTCAACGTGGATTATTTGCATTTTTAGGTCGGGGATAATAAGTTTTATCATTGTTAAAAGCATAATTTGATACAAGTTTCGAATTTAGAGATAACCATATTGTATTTGAAGCTTTGCGGACGTCCATCGGTAGTTTTACTGTCGCAAATTTAGTTTACCTGGCGACGCGTATCAATTACAATTATCCTAATGCAAAATAAACAAATCATTCAATTTTAGTCAATATTTTGGTGTTAAATTTTAATTAAACGAAATTCCACGAAATGATGTTATCTTCTTTGGCGCCTAAACTAGATGACGTCATAGGTATGCTTCCGGCATCAAACGTAAACACCGGGCGTTTTCTGGCTTCTTGTCCGCTTCAGAATGTGATAAAATTTGATAAAAAGAGGATTTCTAGGTGCAAAATGTGAGTTTTTAGCGTATTATTGGAGAAATTACATGTCAATACATTCCGGAATTCAAAATGTCAGCTTCCTTAGTTACAGACAGGGAGATAGAGAATTTTACTCTTATTGCCATCCAACCAGAACCATTGATACAAAATAATTGCATTAGAATAGCTGATTTATCATTGTGTGTTTTGTTTAAAAAAATAAAGGAAATTGAGAGATATATAAGATATATTTAAAGGATTGAAGACTACACGAAGCAGACAAACAACTCCATTTTCTCAACAGTTTATCCCTTTTTCCTCACAAAACTATCCCAGTTCTATTTCATTCCATATCTTGAAATTATTAAATATGATTCAATACCTTTTATTAGCTATGGTAACACTTTACATATTGAGGTTTGATGAATAACAATGGGAAAGAATAAATTTTTAATGTCACTCGAAGGTGCTAATATGTTTTAAATTGGTCATACAATACTTGGTCATGTTTTGTTTTATGAACATTTAAAACCCTTGGCTAAGCCTCGAGCTTTACATATTAATAAAACATTACCAAGTATTTTCTAACCTATAATTAAACTTCACAGAAACGCTAAAGCCAAACCTTATAATGTCGAAGGATGTCATGATAAACTTCACTATATCGTACGATATAACTATACATTAAAGAATTGTAGACAACGTCTTTGAATATCAACTTTATTACCGGTTATTCTGTAAACCGGTCCAGGTTAACCGGTTGAAAGGACTTGAAAGATTATTCGAATAACAAATCAGTTGAAATGTTTAATATGACAAAACCAGTACTTAAAAGTCCGAAGAGCATTTCTGATATAGTACGCTTGTTTAACGATTTCATATGGCAGTGTGTTTGTTGTCTGTAATACAATGGAAGTACGTTATTGACGTGCATGTATGTATATTCCATATTACCTCATTGGTAGTACCGACATATATCAGTTATCATAAGCATTTTCATTGACTGTTTTTGTTTATCATTATTTCTCTCTATCTTTTGATATTTCATAAAAACTGGAAGGTTGAAAATAAACTCATACTTGGTACCATTCGTTCGAACATCCGGGAGCTATGTAATCGATAGTAATCGCTTTGTCCGTCCTTCCGTCCGTCTGTTTGTCTCTGGATTATAGTTTGAGTGCCCTTTGTTTGACAAGACTGAAACGTATACTTATTGTGAATTTGTTATATTCATTGTTCCTCTATTTCAATCAGTATATAATTAATCTATGTCTTATTGAAAGTAATCCCTCTGAGACATAATCTTCAATTTGTTGAAGGTGGTCACTATATGGTAAAAGAAGAAGAAGACAATACAACTGACGTGCAAATTCAATTGTGACGTCAGCCACGTGTACCCCATGTTTTGTTGCAATATTAGAACATGGTTTCGTTTACAAAGCAAAAAAGATAATCATATGAGACAACGCCAAATTAATACCTCGTTCGTCGGATTCCCCGCGTGTTGTGAAAGGTCGACGAGAAAAAAGTACTTTTTTTAAAAACCCGCGTCCATAACGGAGCCGCGCGCGTCCGTCTCTAAATTTATGTAACAAGAATTTTAATCAGTTGTGCGTTTGAAATTAACGCCTTACAAACACGGAAATTGACATCAATAACGATCTAGATCTAACATTAACAACGTTTATTATTGCCAAATATGACATGATATATATTCTAAACGTACGACGTCATGAGTGGAATATTTATAGTAACAGTGGAAACGCAGGCAAAGACCTTACTGCCAAACACAGCAGTGGAATGTGATTTAGACAATTCTTTTACCGTTTTGTTTGAAGTGCTCCTTGCACCGCCACCGAATGGAAAGACCCACCCAAATTATGATAATATAACATGCATAAGAATGAAAGAAAATCCCGAAAAGGTGTAACATACAATGAAAGGGCGCACAATGAAACTATTATAATTTATACTTTTTTTTTTATCTTTCAGAATAAAAGGTTTTTTCCTTGAATCTTTCATTTGTATTTGCTAGGATCGTTACAAAGTCATAAAGCATAGAATTTGACAAGCAAGTTTTTGTGGTAATTGAATATAATATATACATCAATCAAACTTTACAATTTACAAAATCTTCTAAAATAAGAATTTGTATGATTGTCAATCAGACAAACTTTCCACCAGAGACCACATTTGTTGAGTATAGCAACCAATATGGCAGTAATGAGTAAAGTTCAAGGTATGGCCTTCAACACAGAGCAATATCCCGATATACATAAAGATTTAATTGCAATTAAATTCTTAAGCAAAGCAATGACTAAGAAGTTATACCACCATTGTTTTTCTCCTATTCCAAAAAAAAGTGCAGAATTTATCTTTGTTTCAAATAAAGAAATATTTGAAATGAGTTTCATCCTGTCCAGTACTACAATGAAAATTTCACATAATATTTCATTGCATATAAGATAATAACCAACACCGGAAGTAAACCAATCAAATTTCACCCCCTTTTTAGCTCACCTGGCCCGAAGGCCAAGTGAGCTTTTCTCATCACTTGGCGTCCGTCGTCCGTCGTCCGTTGTCGTCCGTCGTCGTCGTTAACTTTTTACATTTTGAACTTCTTGTAGAAAACCACTGAATAGAATGAAACCAAACATGGCATGAATGTTCCTTATGAGGTGTTGACCAAGTGTTGTTACTTTGTAGCCGATCCATCATCCAAGATGGCCGCCAGCGGGGGATTTAGTTTAACATAGGACCCTATGGGAAATGCATACAAATGACTTCTTTTAGAGAACCACTGAATGGAATGTAACAAAACATAGCATGAATGTTCCTTACAAGGTGCTGACCAAGTGTTGTTACTTTGTAGCCGTTCCATCATCCAAAATGGCCGCCAGTGAGGGACTTAGTTTAACATAGGACCCTATGGGAAATGCATACAAATGACTTCTTTTAGGTAACCACTGAATGGAATGAAACAAAACATAGCATGAATGTTCATTAGGATGTGCTGACCAAGTGTTGTTACTTTGTAGCCGATCCATCATCTAAAATGGCCACCAGCGAGGGACTTAGTTTAAAATAGGACCCTATGGGAAATACATACAAATGTCTTCTTTTAGATAACCACTAAATGGAATGAGATAAAACATGGCATGAATGTTCCTAATGAGGTGCTGACCAAGCGTTGTAATTTTGTAGGCGATCAATCATCCAAGATGGCCGCCAGCGGGGGGACTTCATTTAACATAGGACCCAAAGGACAATACATACAAATGTCTTCTTTTAGAGAACCACTTAATGGAATGAAACCAAACATGGTATGAATGTTCCTTTTGAATTGCTGACCAAGTGTTGTTACTTTGAAGCCGAGCCATCATCCAAGATGGCCGCCAGATAGGGACTTAGTTTAACATAGGACCCTATGGGAAATAAATACAAATGTCTTCTTTTAGAGAACCACTCAATGGAATGAAATAAAACATGGCATGAATGTTCCTTATGAGGTGCTGACCAAGTGTTGTAACTTTGTAGGCCATCCATCATCCAAGATGGCCGCCAGCGGGGGGACTTCGTTTAACATAGGACCCTATGGACAATACATACAAACGTCTTCTTTTAGAGAACCACTAAATGGAATGAAACCAAACATGGCATGAATGTTCCTTATGAGGTACTAACCAAGTGTTGTTACTTTGAAGCCGATCCATCAACCAAGATGGCTGCCAACGGGGGACTTAGTTTAACAAAGGACCCTATGGGAAATATATACAAATGTCTTTTTCTAGAAAACCGCTTAATTAATTGAAACCAAACGTGGAATGTTTCTTTTGAGGTGCTGACCAAGTGTTGTTACTTTGTAGCTAATTTGTCATTGTCCTTATAAAGTCATTTTCTACATTTCAATGAATTTATTGGTAATTTCTGTACACTTTACAAAAGTCTTCTGCTTTTGATTAAATTACGGGGCCAATATTAAACCAAATTTGGCCTCAATCATTATTAGGATATCTGTTATGATTTTTGTCTATTTTTACATGATTTCCAAAACCAAAGTAGAATCAGGTGAGCGACACAGGCTCTTGGGAGCCTCTAGTTTGTCTCGCCTTGACGGAGTCAAAAAGCAAGACATAGGTATGTTGTTTCCAGCTGCGGCGACGTCAACAATGTATTAATTTGTGATTAGGTCAGTTTATGGAGAAGTTCAGAACCACTAGGGAAAGGTCAATGATATTTAATATGCAGTTGCATAAGCAATGGCATATCTCATTTCCATGGAGGTAATTTGGTCCCATCCCCTCAGTCATGGTGTTTTGACTTTGAAACTTTGGCTTAATTTACATGTAATAGTTTCTGATTAGGTCAATTTAAGGGGAACCACTAGTGATAGGTCAATCATATTTAGTATACAGTTGTATTAGAATTGTCACATCTCATTTCCATGATGATTGTTTGGCTCTGGCCCCGCAGTGATTGTCTATTGACTTTAAAACTTTTGCTTATTTTACAATTTTAGTTTGTGATTAGGTTAATTTATGGGAAAGCTCTAGTGGTGGGTCAATGATATTTGATATGCAGTTGTATTAACATTGGCACATCTCATTTCCATGGAGATTATTTGGCCCAACCTCCTCTGTCATGGTATATTGACTTTGAAACTTTTCCTTAGTTGTCAAATTCAAGGAATATTTTTTTCGACCCTTTATCCGGACGTGACGTACTATAATTTGGTGGTATTACACCCTGAATTGAATGTACTGAATTGTTCCTCTTGTTTAGTTAATATATGAATAGCATCTGATGTGATGCATTTGAATACAAAGTAGTATAACTTGGTGTGGTTATTGAAGGACAACCCTTTATAAATACACCCATATGTATAGTTGTACAAATGTATATAAAAGCTTTATACATGCATATATGCTTTGCATACGTTTATTTGAAACAGCATACCATTCTATCAGTGCCTGTCTCAAGTCAGGAGCATGTACACAGTTCACTGGTTGTTGTTGGTTCATGCTTGTCAAATTTGTTTTTCGTAAATTGTTTTGTTATGAATTAGGTCGTTAATTTTGTCAATTGATTTGTTTAATATTTTTCATGTCAGGGCCTTTTATAGTCGAATAAACAGTACGGGTTGAAGACTGAACAGTTGCCTATAATTGCATACATCCACTTCATTTGAACTTTGGTGGATAGTTGTCTCATTGGCAATCATACCACATCTCCTTATTTTTATAATACATCAATTGTAACTTACATCAAACATGGATGTCTGCCTGTTCAAAGCTGTTGCACTTTTTCATGTTCAGCAGGATCTTTATTTGAGCAGACTACACAAAGTTGTAGGTTTTGCTACTAGTTAAACTTTTTTGTACTGGTAATGTTGTGAAAAGTTCAACAGGGTGTTGGAAAACAAATTGAGAAGCAAAGTAGGGTAATATAAGAACTAGGATATGAGATAAATAAAAACATGAAGCACTAAAACTGTGTAAATTTCTGATCGCTCGCTTGCATAAAGTGCTTTTCTTAGATTTTATTTTTTTAATATTTCAAAAATAATATCGCTCGCTAGTAAAAAATTCTTTCGCCTGCCAAAAATCATATTTCAGAAAAAAAAACACAAATAAAAAAATTTCGCTCGCTCGCTACACTTTTTCAAGGAAATGGTCCGAAGAACTAGAAATTAATTTGATGTGGCCTTAGAATTGATTATAAACCCCCAAATTGTGTTGCTCATCGGAATTTCTTGAAACAGGGTTTCCTCCGAGGAATTTATCAAATCACCCCAAATCTTAGTTTTGAATAAATTAAACAGACTTTCAGAGATCTGTAATGGTGCCAAATTACAACAAATACCTATCCTTTTTAAATATGATAGGAAAAACACTGAAGAGGTTCTTGAGTAACCTAGGAACATGTGGCAGCGTTAGACTAGGCTGGTCCTCTCCCTTGCAACATACGGGTATCTCAGACACCCTTGTTGTCACCAAGCCAAACAGATAAAGGACAGGGAACCAGTCTAGCGTTAAACTTGCTGTTCGAGATATCGATCATCTACTCTTAAAAAAACAAACAGTAGAATGCATATCCTAAAATCTAAATTTTAATATTTGTCAAAGTACAAATAGTAACCTTTTAATTGTAATTCAATAGTTTTACCATGGAACATTAATGATTAAACAATTAGTATATTATGATGTTGATGTAGAAGACTCTCTTTCAAATATGAAATAGAAGATTTAAATGTGTAATTAAAATTTGAATACCAAGCTCATTTACCAATCAAAACATCATTGTTACAATATTAACAACTTAATATCATGGTAGAACAGAAAGATTTTATACATGCAAATAGATTGATCGATTGATTGATCGGTGTTTAACGCCACTTTCAACACTGTTGTGCTATTTCGTGGCGGTCAGATTTTATTGGTGGAGGAAGCCGGAGTGCCCGGAGAGAACCATCGACCTTCGGTAGGAAAACTGACAATCCTAATCAATTAAGATTGGAGTCGAGTGCACCTGCCCCGTGCGGGATTCGAACTCACAACCTCAGTGTTGACTGGCTAGTGATACAGTAGTTGGACTACTTAGACCACTCGGCCACCGATGCCCCCATGAAAATAGAAGTGGGCTGGTTGATCGAGTTAACCATGTGCTAACTGAACAAAGTACACTCTAAATGTTTTGTCAAAAACATATCTGGTTATCTAAACGAGAAATATACTTATTTCAAAACTGTAATTAATTTTTCATTCATAATGTAAAACATCAAACAAAGATTCCATGAATAATTTCATTTGTTTTTTTTGGTTTGTGAATAAAATTGCTTTTATTCCTATCATATCCATAATTTATCACAGACTGGAATTGAATTGCGTGGTTAAACATATCAGTCAAATTCTAAATTAAAAATTAATATCTTATTCTTTTCATTTTGGTCTGAAAATATGTGTCATTTATTGATAATCATAGCTTCAGTGAATGTGATAAAGCATCAGGTAAAGTAGATAGTCTAGTTATATATGCATGGAAAGCCATTTATTTTTGGGCGCTTCATAAAAGCAACATAAAGTTAACCAAATCGCATCACATTGTCATATCTTACAAAATCATTAAATTTTATACGAATATGTTTTGTATCATTGATATATATATAGGCAATACCTTTAATTGTCATACAGACTTGCTGTAATGGTAAATTCTCCATTTAATCATTAAGTTACATTTGGTAAACTGAAACTCGATATTTTTTCACTATAAATTATAAGAAGATATGAGATGAGCTTGACAATAACAGCAATACGTTGTGTTCCATGACATCTTTGTGTCAACATGGAGCATACACGATCTCACAATTTAGTTAGCTTGAAGACTCGTAGTCGTTTAGTTGGCTTAATGGTATCCTAGTTAATAAAATGATTGTTAAGTAAATTTTGGAGGCATGCTTTTATTTGAATATTGATGATACAATTTAATTAGGATTAGCTTGGAACCTGTCAATTTCAAATTTCTTTCATTGCATCTGTGTCTTCGACGTCTCTTCTTGGTTTTTGTGAAGCAGCCGATCACGATCTGTCTGTCAATGCGTTGATACCAAAGTTTTGATAGTAACGGGTTGGGATGATCCCAACCTAGGAAAACATGTTTAAAACTTAAGTGGCTATGAGTCTTTTCTCTTTGTCCTTTGTGGCCTTTTGTTGGACGATTTAAATCCAGTGAGAATCTAAAATTGCGAATAAAGATTTTGATAGCCTCAATTTGTTTATCAAGCTAAAGATCATATTTATAAAAGCATTGCAGGTCAGAATGGATTTTTAGATGAATTATATTCTACGACTGAGTTTAGTGAGATTTCAAGTAAAAAGTAAAATAACAAAAGTACCGATCTCCAAGAAAAAATCAAAACGGAAAGTCCCTTATCAAATCGGAAATTCAAAAGCTCAAACACATCAAACCAATGGATAACAACTGTCATATTCCTGACCTGGTACAGGCATTTCCTTATGTAGAAAATGGTGGATTAAACCTGGGTTTATAGCTAGCTAAACATCCCACGTGCATGCCAGTCGCATAGAATTAAATTATATTGACAACAAATTGTGAGCTAAACAAACAGACATAATAGGTGAAAATGTCAAAAACTGGGTATAGCAGTCAACAATGTGTTATAACCTTAATCACTATAAAATAAATAACTAGTTCAATAAAGAAAAACAAAATAGCATATAGACACTAAATAGACAAAGTACATAAGCAAATATGAAAGTTAAGAATTCAAAAATGACCATAGCACAATAACAAAATGGCTGGATGTATAAATGTTACTCTTAGAATGTGCTTCTTCATTGAGGATTTAATGGCTAGCGTATTGTCCTCGATTATATCCTTAATATACTTTTTTTACCAAAGTTTTGGGTCTTTCCAAAATTGACTGTAGCGTCACAATTCCCGAGCCACACATACACGTGTATGTATTTAAAACTTTTTGTTCTTTTGTGCGATGGTTCCTGATCCAAAGGATAGTCTCCCAGTCTGGAGCTTGACTGGTTGATGAACTGGATGTTAAGTTCATCTACGTTTGTAATATCTGGTTTGATATACGAGCCCTTACTATCTGAGAAGAGGACTGGTATATATTTCTGCTAAAGACCAGCAGTATACATTTTTCTGCCTTAAGCTTCTTTTATGTAGCTAATGGTCATGAGAGCCATCTGGCTAAGCAAGGATAAGTTGAATAAAGGGAGGATATATTATGTTAAAACAATAATTGATAAAAAACAACTCCGGTATTTATATCTATGTATATGTGTGCCTACATGACGTAAATTAAGATTGATTGGAAAAAGTTAAAGGTAAAGTCGTTTGTGTCATGTTTTGTGCAGGATATCCGGTTTATTTTTACTACTTGTACATAAGTATTAAGTTTTGATTTGTTATACATTTAACATATAAACTACAATGTGAGTTTGTATTATTATATAAACTAAAGATATAACGTTAATTTTTTTCAGTTCGACCATAGAAATAAATCAATTTGTTAAGATGCATGGTCAAACAAACACGTTTCTTTATTAGAACATACTCACCCACCCATCCATTTGAAAATCCTTATTTTGCCTTCAATTTTTCATAGTCCATGGCTTTCCATGCACTGTAAAATGCTGTACATAAATAACTTTTCATTTTAGATTAATTATTATAGTGTTCTCTTAATAACTGTACTAGCAATGAGTCAATGTCTATAAGAAAAGAACCATCCCTCCCACTGATGCAATATCCATAGCCAAAGATTGAGTACTGTTGGCTGTCTAATTTTATAAATAAAAACAAGAGAATAGAACAATAAAAATAAAAACCATTTAATTTTAAAAGTTGAGTCTTGCAAAAGTAATAAAATAGTACATAGATGGAATAAGAAAAAGAATGAAAAGTGGTAAAAGGTGTAGGTAAACCAGTACTTTAACTAATTAATATATCAGACCTTAAACTCAATATTATAACATTTTCTCAAAACAAGTTACTGTTGATATATGAAGCAAAGGAATAAAAGCCCTGTTCATTGATAATTTTCTATGTTTTCTATGTATTGTGTGCGATTTTGTCCCATGTACATTTACTGCATATCCTCTCATTTTCCAAAGGGAATTTTTGAGAGAGAGAAAAAAACAATACATTTATCGATAAATAAGCATGTGAAATTAGAGCTATCGTCTTATTATTAATTGATAAAGTTTTATCATTATTAAAAGGATATACAATATTTTGAATAGCTGATTTATCATTGTGTGTTTAGTTAAATGAAAGAAATTGAGAGAGATATATAATTCATAAGATGGAATTTTACTTGAAGCAGACAAACAACTCCATTTCTAAACAGTTTAGCTTTTTTCCTCACAAAACTCTCCCAGTTCCATTTCGTTCCATAGAAAATATAATATCTGATTTACATACCTTTTATTAACCATGTTAACACTTTATAGTGACTCATATCGAAGTTTGACCAATAACAATTGGAAAGAATAAATTTGTAATTTTACTCGAAGATGTGAATATGTTTTAATTGGTCATACAGTACTTGCTCATGTTCTATGGACATTAAAAAACCTTTGGCTAAGCCTCGGGCTTTACATTTATATAAAACAATACCAAGTATTGTCTAACCTACAACTAAACTTCACCAAAACGCTAAAAGCCAAACCCTAGAATACCAAAGGATGTCATGATATACTTCAATACATCGTACCATAAACTAAACATTCTCAAAGTATTGTAGACAACGTATTTGAACATAAACTTTTCTACCGGTTATCCTGTTATCCAGTTAAAAGATTATTTGAATAACAATTCAGTTGAAATGTTTAATATGACAACACTTGTACTAAGTCCGACAAGCATTTTTAATATAGTACGTCTTAGTAATGATTTTATATGGCTGTGTTTTTGTTGTCTGTAATACAATGGAAGTATGATATTGACATACATGTATTTATATTCCATATTACCTCCATGTCAGTACCGACATGTATCAGTTTTTAAATGCATTTTCCTTGACTGTAATTTGTTTATGATTTATCTCTCTGTCTTTTGATTTTTTATTAAAACTGGAAGGTTGAAAATAAGCTAATACTTGATATCATTCGTTTTAACATCTGGGAGCTATGTATTCGATAGTAATCGCTTTGTTCGTCCGCCCGTCCGTGTGTGTGTGAAACAACATGGATAATAACTTGAGTTCCCTTTACTTCACTAGACTGAAACGTTAACAGATGGAATATATATTAAAGAGGAAGAAGCCTATTGATGTTTAGGTTTGAAGGTTACTACCACTGTAACTTCAAACAGTTTTATTGTCTAGAGTTGATTTTGTTCGGTGGTATCCCACTACGAATGATTTGAATTACAATTATACAAGTGAAAAATAAGCAATAATAGTACATATATAAATAAAAAAGGAGATTGTGTGGTGCGATTGCCTATAAGACAACTATTCACCATAGTCTAAATAACGCGGATTTAGTGACATGTTTATTTGTCCATTCATACATACTAGCATTTTGAACCCTTGATATAAAATGTTTTTTCTCAATAAGTTTTCAGTTCCAAGAGCATTAGTTGGCAATGCCAGCCATTTCGTCCTTTACCAGAAACAAGAGATTTAAAAACAGACAAATGTTAAAACAATCTTAATTGTTTAAATTCACTGTTCTCCAGGATTTCAAAACTTTGTGTTATGTATACATTATGCGAAACTAGTTTCGAAATTATGAAGATGACTAGAAATGACGATGAACTTCTTAAAGTCGCCTTTTTAACTTTAAAGACGAACAAAAACCTTTGTCTTTGAAGACACACATTTTGAATGTGAAACAATTTAAAAAACGCATACATCTTATCGCTATATGTCCGCCATTACAGGACATTACAGACGTTCCTGTAAATGTTTAAGCCACAGAAGAAAATTTCTGACGTCACAAAGGAAAATATATTGTTGTATGACGTCAATGATTCAAGTGTCACAAATTCTAAGGTCAAGTATCGCAGATTCCCATAAGGTAAATAATCATTTTAAAAAAACACTTAATGTCTTTTGTATTGACATTAATTTTACTTGGCTACATCTCAATTGCGTACAACTGAGTTGAAATACCGTCATGTTGTACATGCAATAAAATATATCATACATATAGTTGTGTCTGCTTCAAACGTTTATCTTCACCTAGAAATCAATATTGAGGACAAGTTAAGAAAAGAGGGGCGAAAGATGCCAAAGGGACATTCAAACTCATAAGTCGAAAAATAAACTGACAACGCCATGGCTAAAAAAGAAAAAGACAAACAGACAAACAATAGTACACAAACACAACATAGAAAATTAAAGACTAAGCAACACGAACCCCACTGAAAACTGGGGGTGATCTCAGGTGATCCGGAAGGGTAAGCAGATCCTGCTCCACATGTGGCACCCGTCGTGTTGCTCATGTTAGTACAAACTCGGTTATAAGTCTAATTCGGTAGGTCACATTCGGGAAAAGGGGACGGGATTGTAGTTACGACATTAGGAACATATCCGCTATCATCTGTGAAACGGATATTCCGTAATGGTCAACCAGCTCGTGATGGCGTCTGTAAAATTTACGAAGGGATTATTTCAACTTCATCACTTGGAACTCTTGGTTTAATAGCTTCCTTGTGAGCAGCAACCCTCTATTAAGGAAATCATGATAGGAAATACAAGCCCTGGAGTATCGTATCAACTGGGATATATATACTCCGTATGCAGGCGCTGCTGGAATGTTGCTACATAAAAATGGAAAGTTCACAATTAAGAACGTTCGTTTCACTCAACAAGGACGACATGAATGCATCTTCAAGGAGTATATGCGTACTGAAAGCAGTATTCAGTTAAGAAATACGTTTTTTTTTATCTCCGGCGTCGTTCAAAGGAGTCTCTAGTAAGACCATCACTATGCCTGCTTAGTGTAGGGCACTTACTTACAGAAGACATACTAGTAGACAGCATTAAAACAGTTAGAAGGAACAGTCTATTTTGTAACCAACAAATCAAAAAACACCTCAAATGTTGATAACATGTGACATCACCTTGAGTGGCACAGGATCTCTAACAAAATTAAAGAATCGAGATAAGAAATGTTATCACAATGTTATACACAATGAAAAATGTGTAATAAAACAAACTTATTCTAAAAAAGACACATACAGGACATTCAAATTTGAACAGTTTCCAAATCCTTCCTGCTAAATACTGTACAAAATAATATGTTTTCCCAAGAACAATAACCGACTGAAATAAACTACTCAATAACATAATAAATAGCACATATGTAGACTATCAAATATTCAAACTCAAACAGCAATATCCAATTAAGCTAAACATATGAAACTTATTGTAAATTTGTTATATTCATTGTTCCTCTAATTTAATCAGTATATAATCTATGTCTCATTGTTAGTAGTCCTTTGGGACATAATCTTCAATAGGCGATCACTATATGTTAGCAGAAGAAGAAAATACAACTGACGTGCAAATCTAATTTTGACGTCAGTTCGTGTCCCCCATGTTTTGTTGCAATATTAGAACATGGTTTCTTTAACAAAGCTAAAAAGAGAGTCATATTAGAATTGAATATACCCCTTCTCTCTCTCCCCTCTCCCACCCCCCAAAGTTATGTTGTGTTGCTCATCGGAATTCCTTGAAACAGGGTTTCCTACGAAGAAGCTATCAAATCACCCCAAATCTTAGTTTTGAATGAATTAAACAGACGGTCAGAGATCTGAAATCGCACCAAATTGCAAAAAATACTTATCCTTTTAACATATGATAGGAAAAACACTGAGGTTCATGAGTAACCTAGACAAATGAACATGTGGTGGCGTTAGACTTACTTTTCGAGATATCGATCCTCTACCCTTAAAAAAACAAACAGTAGAATGCATAGAATTTTGTTTAATGTATCTACTGTCAACCGGGGCCTCGGTGGCCGAGTGGTCTAAGTAGTTACTACTGTAATCACTAGCCAGTCAACACTGAGGTTGTGAGTTCGAACCCCGCTCGTGCGGGTGCAGTCGACTCCAATCTTAAATGACTAGGATTGTCAGTTTTCCTATCGAAGGTCGGTGGTTTTCTCCGGGCACTCCGGCTTCCTCCACCAATAAAAACTGGCCGCCACGAAATAGCCCAAAAGCGGTGCTTAAAAGTGGCGTTAAAACACCAAAAATCAAAATCAAAATCTACTGTCAACCCGTAAAACCTTTTAGTATTAATTTTGATATTGCCAAAGTACACATAGTAACTTTTTTATTGTAATTCAATAGTTTTACAATGGAACAATTAGTATATTATGATGTTGATGTCCCTTTCAAATATGAAATAGGAGATTTAAATGTGTAATTAAAATCTGAATACCAAGCTCATTTACCAATCAAACATCATTGTTACAATATTAACAACTTAATATCATGTTAGAACTGAAAAGATTTTATACATGCAAATAGATTGATTGATTGATTGATCGGTGTTTAACGCCACTTTCAACACCATTGTGCTATTTCGTGGCGGTCAGTTTTAATTGATGGAGGAAGCCGGAGTGCCCGCGGCCGGAGAGAGCCACCGACTTTCGGTAGGAAAACTGACAATCCTAATCAAATAAGATTGGAGTCGAGTACACCTGCCGTGCGGGATTCGAACTCACAACCTCAGTGTTGACTGGCTAGTGATACAGTATTTGGACTACTTAGACCACTCGGCTACCGAGGCCTCCATGCAAATAGAAGTGGGCTGGTTATATAATATAAATATAGTTATAACATGACTTTGCTTTCAGACACTCTTCGAGGATATGATATTCTGATGGCATGGTACACTTTACATGAAAAACTAATAAATGAAAATAACTTGTATTTTTTTAAACGTTTTTGTTTTATCGAGCACCCCAACATTCTATTCATTATAAAACAGTGCATTTCTATTGCATTTAAGGATGTTCTCTAAAAAGTAGAAAAAAAATAGGTCAGTGTCCTTGTTTTTGAGATGTAATCTGTCTAGGATTGTGGGAACGTAAAGCTTATCTGAATGTGCCGCCACCACTAACTGTATGACGTCGGGTATCTATGTTGAATATTGTAACAATGTTATGCTTATGTTTGAATAGAATATTGAACTGTACAGTAAAATCAACCTAACCTTATAACAACGCGAAATACACAACTCTAAACCTAACATTTGTGCCGTGACTAACGGAGAGAATGGACATCAGTCGATTGAAATCTTTGAGAGTGTGGAACAGAGCAGCGGTGATGAAAGTTTTCAACAAACTGGAGGACACCATCGACGATTCGCCCTTCGACACGGAGGAAATCTTAACATTCATGGAAGCTGTCGACTAGAAAAGAAAACTCTATACAATTATAGCCTTTGTATGAGGTCGATACAAGGATATATTGACCTGAAAGTACTGTGGATTCATTTATTTTCGTGGGTATCAATTTTCGTGTATAGAGAAAAAAAGACGTTTCGTGGTATAAGTAAATTCGTGGATCGCTGATTACAAAAAAAAAAAAAAAATCCGATACGTAATTCGTGGATTTCTTTTTGATTTTGGAGATCATATAACCTCCTTGGTTTGATCAATAATAAAACAAACAAAAAAGAAGGAATTCATTGAAAAAGTTTTGAATTGTCAAAATCCTCGCTTGGTCATTCTAGGTTAAAGTGTTCATTGAAAACTTCTATTACAATAATGGACAGAGACAACTAATTATTTGTTTGTTTTACAATTTATAAATTCTTGTCGGAATTTTATAAGGCGTTCAAAACTCTATGATTGAAAGCTCATTTCCCTAATCACGATATAATAAACAGTCATATAAGTAAAAGGTGTGAAAATAAATGTTCCTGTCATAATCAATATTACCTACGGGGAATCCGGAAACTAAGTATGAGGTGGATGCGGAAACGGAGAATAAGACGATGATAGAAAAGTAGAAGAGACTATAAGCTCAATTCCTTCATCCCCTTTGAAGCGAAAAATCCTGAATCGATAATTAATCCTATTGATTTTTAATCACCAGTAAACCAAACTATGACACGGTAATTAACAACTTGCAATTATTTTCCATGAACAGTTTTAATCAATTTTAAAAAGTAAATTATCACTGATATTCGATATATTTATTATTGATTTAATCAAAATACTTGTATCTTCTTTCAATAAAAACACGTGTTATGTTACAATGTTTATCGCTAGTCAACACTATACTAGAACTGCGTAACATAACCGGAAATAAACATCCGACTCCATACACATTTCTCGGGATTATTTTTTGTTGAATTCTTAAATTCGTGGTTCACTGTGACCCACGAAACCCACGAAAATTGGTATACCACGAATAAAAATGAATCCACAGTAGTATATTGACTGAGGACGAAGAGCGAGGTCGATATACTTCTTTGGGTCGATATATCCTGTATTGACTTCATACAAAGGCTTTAATTGTTATATTATTAATTTCCGACCATATTTGAATCAAAATATATTCGATCATTTGATTTTGTTGGAATTCTATAGATATCATATTGTCTCCTAGAAAATAACGACATATTAGTTGTTATTTCATTTATTTTTTTTAATGATTTTTTTGTACATCTTATGTATTTGAAGATTTTTTACTTCAAATAATCAATCATAAATATATATATATTTTTTTTCAAAACCTTTAACAATATCATGAAATTCGTTACATGACGTCACAAAGTATACCGGTTTTTAGATATTCTAAAAATAACCGTGCGATATGCTTTTTGCTATCCGCCGTTTTCTATCTACCTTCGAAAATATAGTTTAACATGTGACTATCCCTGAACGAATCAAATTAGTTAAAATATACGAATTAATAATATTAGCCAATATTAATAACAGATACTAAATACAGTGGATTCAGAGTTAATTACGGATGACATACTCGAAACAGATGAGTATTATTTTGATTTAGAGACCAAAGTTAGAAAGAGTTTACAGCACATTCAAATTCATTTACGCATTCCAGTCGGGAGTAATCACAATCAAGTTCGACTTCAGGTCAAAACTATCGCCTTCCCAAGTTATCGCTTCCAAATTTAAGCGGAGATAATTTAGAATGGCAATATTTCTGGGATTTATTTATATCCACAGTTCATCATAACCACACCGTAACCGACATTCAGAAATTCTTATATTCGAAGGCCTTATTGCAATCAGATGCCGCAAACGTAGTTTCAGGCCGCACCATGACTAACCCAAATTACTACAAGGCTATTTAACTTTTAAAGAATCGTTATGGTCCAACTCACAAGATAATTAATGCATACATGAGATCCTTTTTAGATATGCCTCAGCCTTATGAACGTTTGCAGAGTTTAAAAGCAATTTGCGATCAGTCCGAGGCATATATCAAAGGTCTAGAATCATTAGGACAATGTCAAGAAATGTTTCGTTCATTACTGGTTCCAGTGATTCTCGGGAAATTGCATCCAGATTTCAGAAAAATTACACGAGAAAACGGAAGTGATGAGTGCAGTACACTGAAACTACGAGGTGCTATTTGCAGAGAGCTTTTAATTCAGGAATCAGGACATAATGATTACATGTATCAACACCCGATAGCTACTCACACTGCAAATTTTGTAACGAGTGTTAAGGATTTCAACAAAAATCGTCCATCAGGGAAATCATTGAAATATCAAGGTATAAAAAAGCGAACATTCCACACAAAGACAAACCATGCACATACTGTGAGGTGGTCACTTTTCCAATGACTGCATGGATGTCACAGAACATGAAAGAAGAATACATGTAGCTATTATTAAAGAGAAGTAATTGTGTTTTAACTGTTTTGATACACACAAAGTATCAGATTGCCGCTCTAGATAAGACTGTAGAATTTGTCATGATTAACATCACACATCACTTTGCAAGAAAAATACAATTACGCTTCAATCGGATATTAGGGACTGTGCAATATTTATCTGAGGGTGGGGCCGGTGCAAACATGGACGGGGCACATACTTTTTTCATGCAAATAATGAGCAGGGCGAAAAGTTTTTAGCAAACATTTGGCGGGCGCACACTTTTAAAACCCTTCGTGTGTGCATAAAAAAATTTAAATCAGATTATAAAAGATTAAAACTATTTATTAAAATCAAATTGAATAACAGCACCTTTAACATATCAATGGCTTGAGATGATGTTAGTTCATATACTTATATATTATCTGAATGCAACATGTTTAAAGGTATAAATGTTCTTATCAGTACATATATTTGTGATTTCTGTGGGAAAAACATAACTTAAAAGAAAAAAAAATACAATTGAATCTAAAACAAAATAACCTAATACAGTGCTTCAATATATTTTTAGTGTTTATGCTTTTAATAATCATTTAAAAAATGACATACTGACCAACATAATATATAAAATGTACATGTACAATATATATATATATATATATATATATATATATATATATACAACCTATTTGTACACATGTATATTGTACTCGCATTTTATTTATAAAAGTAAAGGAGCATCAAAGCATTAAACTCAAATGTAAAAAAAAGAAAACAAAGAATGTTGAAGCTACAATAAGAAAAATAAATGTTTGGCACTTTAAAAAATATTAAATTGCTTATAGTACATTATTATTAAGCATTGTCTGTATAAATAAAATATCTGAAAACTATAAACAATGTTTTGTACATTAAACATAACATAACATATGGTAAATAAATGCTTAAACATAAAACAACTTCAATTGTATTGTAAATAAATCATTAACATAACAAAATTAAATTCTTAAACATTAAAAGAATTACAACTTAATCTATGAAAAAGCTGAATTATGTCCATTGGGAGTATTAATTTCAACAAGAGTCCTTGCAAACAGTAGAAAATGAAAATTATATATGCTTGATATAATAAAAGATAGAAACTACAAAATGAAGCACTATTGAAATATTTGCTGCATGAATTGCCAAGAACGTGAACAATTCATTACACAGGAGAATATAAATTCTATCTAAATTTAGCCTCAAGTGGGCATCTTTTTTTCTTAGATGGACAATTTTAACACTGAAAATGCTTCTAGTATGACTAAATTTTGCCTTACTCCATAAACAGTGCAAACTTAACCAGAACATTTCCCGTTTTAATAGATTATGGCTAGAGAAATACCCCAGTGATAAATTTAAGGAATTACACAGCAAAGAAGGCAAATATCTCAGTTAAAAATATTTGTCGCGACTTGAATTCTGGTGTTTCCAATTGAATTAATCATTGTGAAAGGTGAAAACAAATACAAAAGAACTATAGTTTGGTGCATTTTATACAATAGAGTTAATATTGAAATCCTAGAATAAAGATTTATATCAGTACCCATCAATTTGACTTATTATGATGAATCAGAACTTTTCTCAACACAGCATTGTTCTCAGTGAAAAATTTCTATTCTTTGTGATAAAAATCAAATGTACTAATCAAAAGCTTCAAAAAAGTATAACATAACTGAAGTCTGATTTATTTTGATTTCCCTTGCTATCTTCAGTATAGGGAAAACGGTACTATTTATTCTGCCATATGCGGCAATACTAACATATTCTAAATTTACCACTTTTTTTATAATAAAAACCTGGATCAAAATAGTTATGTGTGGTGTTAGTACTTTATTATTCTGTTTTAAAAATTGAAGCCAAATAGTATCATGACCAACTTCCAACAGAGTTTGTTTATGTTATCCATGCCCACCGTTATTTTACACCAAATTATGAAATTTTGGAAATCTTTTCGAATAATTCTCTAGAAAATATTTCAATAGGTTTCAAAATTTATATTGTAAATATATACACTGCAATTATTCATAGATAAATAAAAAAAATATATTGTACCCTTACATCCAATCACAGCGCTCCTAAGTTGACTTTCTTCACAAAAATAAAATCTTTATAATATTGAAATATATGCATTTGAGTTTAAATATCATCTCTGATATACATGTATTATTGAATGTTGTGCATTTTAGTTAAAAAAATATCATGTTTCCATATGTGTGTTTTATTTTTTTCCAGCGGGGCAAGGACTTTTTTTTCATTAATTGAAGCGGGGCAAGAACTTTTTTTATAATAAATATTGGCGGGGCATAAAGTTTTTTGTTTTAAAAATATTTGCTCTACACCGGCCCCACCCTCAGATAAATATTGCACAGTCCCTTACGGACAAACCAGAGACTTCAATGTTGTACACATCGGCGAGTCAGGAAATTTCAACCGTGTTGCTGAAAACAGCAGTAGATTATTGTGATGTGGAGGAAAACTCAACAACGCACCATTAGATTACAATACTAAGTATCCAAATTTGTTACCAGCTAAACACCATTTTAAAACATGACACGTGTCACGGTACTTTTCTATCCCAAATTCATGTATTTAATTTTGATGTTATATTTGTTATTCTCGTCGGATTTTGTCAATTGTCTTAACGTCTTTTTCTGTTATATTCGTGTGTTATGGTAAAGATAATTAATCACCCCTCCATTTATTAGATTTTAGTTTGGTTCAACGAAATTTATACGATATATTTGGTTTACAGTTTGATTCAGAAGAAACACCGACATAGCTAGATAATACAATTACTTATCTAATTACTACCACAATTTGATATTAATAAGTATTGTAATTTTCATTGTTATTAATAAATGTAATGCCAGATGTCAGTATTACAAATCTAATCTTGAATCAACCCTAATTCTATCTTATTTTGGGGAAATATTTTTACAAATTCAAATGTGACGTCACTTGGTGTGGTTTTTTTTAGAATTTCAAATGTGACGTCACTTTGTGCGTTGAGGCTTTGGCTAACTCGGCTGTGTATTTTTATGTGTTGGTTTAAGTTGTTTTATGTAATGCATCCGTTTTTATTCTGTAGTTAGTCCCCACTTCGTTTTTATCATGTATATCTATTATATAGTCATTTTATAAAATTTACTGTTTGCAAAATTATAAATTATTTTAAATAATAAGGATGTTCTTGTCCCAAGCAGTGAACGCTGGCCGTGTTAGGCGCAACTTTTTGGAAGTTTTGGTACTCGGTGCTCTTCAGCTTTGTACTAGTTGTGGCTTTCAAACTTTTTTCATCTGAGCGTCACTGGTTGGTCTTGTGTGGACGAGACGCACGTCTGGCGTATTGAATTTTAAGCCCAGTACCTTTTGTTAGCTATTATTCGTGTGCTTCTTTGTCCTATATGTTCTCCCATTTATTTGTATTGTGGTCCTGTCATGTTAACTTGTCGTTTTGGTGTTGTGTTTGACGTTGCCATAAAAGCGGGTTCAACCCACCATTTTTTTCTTAAAATGTCCTGTACCAAGTCAGGAAAATGGCCATTGTTATATTATAGTTCGTTTCTGTGTGTGTTACATTTTAATGTTGTGTTTTTGTTGTGTCGTTGTTCTCCTCTTATATTTGATGCGTTTCCCTCAGTTTTAGTTTGTAACCCGGATTTGTTTTTATCTCTATCGATTTATGAGTTTCGAACAGCGGTATACTACTGTTGCCTTTATTTAACCTATTTGTTTTGTCAAACTTTTGAATGATCGTTCCTTTACTATTAATTGATTATGGCAATGTTTTATAGCGGGTTGTTATAGAAATAAATGACTAGTATAATAATCAAAGGCCTATTATAGCCAGATAACAGTATGAGTTTTTTTCTTATTGTGAAGGGCGTACGGTGACATATAGTTGCTAACGTTTACGGCATACGGTCTCTGGTGGATAGTTGTCTCATTTGCAATCAGTAGGACATTTTATTATTAGTATATGAATGTCGAGATATAATCCATATCTCATATAAAAACATAATGGATTGTGCTATAATTGAATTTTTTTTAACAGAGCAACAAACAATGCTGTTAGTTTAACATTGATTAAATCTTCTGGGTTTTGTTTTTGTAAAAATTTAATAGCTCAATTAGAATGAATAGTTTGAATTCAAAAAAGTTAAATTAGTAAGGAACCAGTATAGGACAACAAAATGTGATATGGATCTACTTATTAATATTGCAATCGGATGATTATATGATGGACGGTCGTCTGCGCTCAGACATGGCAGAAAACCTTCATCAGCGGGGAAAGGCTGGTAGAGGAATTATTTGTATTGTATTACTTTTGCAGATACATTCATTAAAATCTGATCTTCAAACAGGACAATTTCTGATTCATAAAAACAAAGTACTAACAACATCATTGTCTGTAATTTCTACAGAGGAATGTTCTTTACATCAATGTGCTGCTGAATGTTTAAAAAGAAAATCTTGCTGCGTTTGCAGTTATGATGAAAGTACAAGAGTTTGTGTTATTGAAACATCGGGTTGCTGCAATGTTCAAACGAAATCGTCTCAAGAATCTGTTGTGATGGTCAGAGAAAACAAAGGTTTGTTTGTTATTTTTTTTTTTTTTTTTTTTTCAAGAAAAATAAAATTTCAGTTTTTAGGGTTTGTGAAAGGAAGCGTTGTGCTTGCATTTGCTGTTATTAATATGATTCTTTACATCAGTATGAATCATGCACGTAGTTTTACTACATGTGAACTGGGACTTCTTCTGTTTATCATAGTAGTCTCTGGTTTATACTACTGTCAATTCGTCCTTTAGAGAATTGTGCAACGCACAACAATATCATGATCGGTATTAACACACCATGGTCCATTCGATTCACAGAGATGTGTTTTATAAATTACAAAAAATGTCATGCTAGAATATTTGATGGCTGCTATTTAACGTACTAATATCAATTTGATTTTCTATCTATAGATATGTGTACACTACCACATAGCGATAATAGATATGCAATGAACTGTTATGTAATATGTTGTTCATCATTTCTGAGTCATGTACCAATAATTTGTTTTCAAAGTTATTGTTCGTAGGGCGTCTTCATATGGTATGGTACCGTCTATTAAGAATCATTAAAACATTGATTATCTGATGGTTGTGGACTATTTCTTGCATAAAGAGACGGTCATTCCATTAACATGACAAGACAAGATAAATACAAAGTCATATACACGCGAATGGAAATACATATGCTTATCTTTCGCGTCCGTCAAACCATAATTCCATTTTTTATAATTTCTTTATATTATCAATTGTTAATCATTAAAGTTCCAGGTTCCTTTAATTGTTATTGAAATTGGCAAAACTGAATGATTTTAATTTCTTCTGGTCAAGTTCATTTTTTATATTTGATGATTTAAAGGTTCTCCCCGCGATCTAGTATTTTGAGCTAATGCGGCGTTAAGATAACAACAATCAATCAATTAATCAATCAAGGTATGTCATTTTAGTATCATAGATTAAAAAAAGGAAAAAGCACTTTATTAATTTTATGCTTCCGAAGCGCATTTCTGGATTTACCATCTTCGGGAACGCTAAAAGCCAAATATTTGAATATTTAATTTAAACGTTGAAACAGTATTAAGTATCAAATCACCTTAAAAATCTATATTAAACCAAAGAAGAAAATGTAATGCGTGCTGTTTAGATGTAGGCTAGATTCTAAATGCTCCAGAAAAAGCGTCTTGCAGTCAATATACGGTCTTCATTAGACAGACAGCTATGTTTTTCTAGTTTCGAAAAACAGTGAATATCAGGGATTGGATAAAATACCAAATTCCACCAGATGGCGTAAGAAAACACATTCAGATATGACAAAGACAACCACTCACATGTTCCCTAGCTTTGAACAGACAGATAAACATGTTGTGAAGTTAAAACTGATATTTTAGGTCTCAATCACCCATTTATATCGTTCATTTCTTTGTTTTATGACGAAAGGAAGACTAGTTTACCCTCAAATTTCTCTCGGACAATACCCTCGAGAAATATGCATTTTCTTGTGTGTACAAATCTTCATATCTTCCTAAATCGAGGGAAATAAATGAAAACTACTCACAGTTTCTGAAAGCAAAGACTAGTATTTAACCTTTTAATATTAAATAATGCTGCAGAAGATTTGTTAGTGTTATTGTGAAACACCATTCATTATTAAATTCAAACAGGCGCAATCATACTTCTGCAGTAAATGAATTTTTCGAAAAATGATAATATCAAGGGAACTAAAATTACTATAGTATTAGAGAGAATAGTTGAACATATCAAATGGTGTTACATATTAATCAAATATCTTAATATATATAAATTCATTACATGCAATGCATTTACCATGTTTACTATGGCATCTCAAATGACATTTCTTAACTGAGTTCTAAGCTGCATTTACTAATACCATTTGTATTATTTTGATAGAATTAAGAGGCATCAATGATGGCTGGCTTTACTCCGTGTTTGCCTACATTAACTTTTTTCTTTAAGATTTTTTCTTAAATAGAAAAATCACATATTGGTTGTAACTTGCAACAGGTAAATTTTGCCCAAATCGAATTATAGTTAAAACCCCCCGAGTAATCAGGTTATTATTATATTGTTGGAAATTTTTTAATGAAAATTTAAAGTAATTCACTTTCATAAGGTTTAAAATTGGTCACGCATTATCAATATACATTTCTATCATATTATTCTATTTTGAAAAATCAAAACGCGCAACAAGTACAGGAATTCGCAACGAACTGTACAAATCAAACACCATATAAAGACAACAAACGGTACAGTAATGAAATACGGATACCAGTCTTTAAACATCTACATGTGTATAACTGAAATGCAGTGAGTTGGTCATTTGTTGAAGCTATATTAGGTAAACATATGTATAAATTACTGATAAGCAGCTAGAAACAGAGACTTGTGCAAAACAAACTGGATTTAACAATTAATTTAAAAAGATAAAACATGGTAGACGTACTCGAAAACTAAATGTGGCCGTGAGCTTTGAAATTCTATTTGCTGTATAAAATGGATATTTGTTGTTCATGTGATATTATAAATAATGTACATTTAATGCCACAAATCAAGTCAACCTTTGTTCTATGTGCATTGTATTCTTACTTTTACGGCTATTCGTCTTCGAAAGATTGTATTTTGACCCTGTTCTTTCAACCTCGATTCGATACGCAGCAACGTCCGGAATTAACCGTACGGCGGTTAAACCCCGTGTATATACATGTGATTAAAAGTTAACCAACTAGGTTGACACCAAGGACTGGTTATTTTTCTTTCTATAGCATATCTTTTCATTTAAATATTTCATTATATATGTATTTTCAATTTCAGAAAACTTTACAGATATTCCACTGGACTGTAGTGACATTTTAAAATGTTGGTCAACCATAAGTGGTGTATTTACCATTTACCCCGAAGGTATAGGTGCACTCGAAGTCCTGTGTGATATGAACACCGATACAGGAGGTTGGACTGTAAGATCATCATCATCATCATCATCATCATCATCATCATCATCATCATCATCATCATCATCATCATCATCATCATCATCATCATCATCATCATCATCATCATCATCATCATCATCATCATCATCATCAGTGATTAAAATATTGTCAGAGAAGTTACCATTTCTCTACTGAGAATGATAAATAGTCGTAGTATATACACACTTTATGATACACACTCTATGATTCCCTATTACCGGTTATCGGTATAGAAGACACTACGATCTGTGCTTCTGATTGCTCTTATAAAACATTGCTATCGTCTGCAGGAGATCTTTGTCTACGTTCCCGATAGCCATTGCAATACAATGGGTTTTGTAATAGTGTATAGCTTGGCTGATACGTTAATATTAAATACATCTTTCATAAAGATGTTTCTGACATCATGTACATGAAGAGAAAATATATGATGCGCTTAGTTGAATCCAATCGATGTACGGAAAATCAGTGAGTTAAGACAGGCATTCTGTTAATTCTGTTAATGAGGACCTTAGTTAACCTTTAATGGAGTTCACATCTTCTTATATCTATTGATGTTTCTCAATATTGCGTTTTTGTGTAATATCATGTTAACAATAAGTATCTTTTCATCTTTTTCCCGCTATCTATGATATTGACTGTTTTAACATCTTCTACTGTCCCTTGGTATTTCTTTAACTTTCTTGACTAATATGACTTTCGTTTAACTGTATATATTTAATCAAAACACTTTTTTGTTCAAATAGTTTGTTCTAACACCAGGCAAAAGATTGCCTTAGCAGTATTTGGCAGAACAATTGGGAATATTCTGTTTTTAAAGCTCCTCTACTTCCTATTTGATTTTGCCTTTCAAATGTTTTGATTCGAGCGCGGATGAGTCTTATGTAGAAGAAACGAGTTTGAAGCAAAAATTATAAGTGTTTATAACTCTTAATGAAAAATAACATTTTTTGGTGTTGTAAATAAGATATACTTATCCCACTGCTGGGGAACAAAAAGTGAATCTAGATGACGAAATATTAAAGGCAAAACAAAAACGTATGTGTTGTCAATCAAGCTAAGGCGCACATATTCTTGGATTAAACACTTTCAGCATTCACTTTCAGCATTCAACAAAACCAACGCCCATTAGGTTTAAACCGGACGCGATATCTGGTAAACTCATCTTTATATTTCTTAACAATTGATTTATTCTTAGAGAAGTTCTTTATGATCAATTAACATTTGTATGTAGGTCTAGTTACTATTGTTGATCAGTTTTTATATTAATTAAAAAATTCTTAAAACTTAAAGGTTATAATTTCTTGTTGATGAAAACGATATTTTTTTATTCAATCTTGATATTCATCAATGGAAGGACAATGTTCTTTTGTAACACGGTTTATTGGACATACCTAAAAAACATGTCATGGTAAACACATTTATCAAATCATTGGTTTGTTAATACGACCAATCACATTGAATCAAATGTAGTTTAAATGTCATTGTTTCAATACAAACTGTTTACCCTGGTAGTCAGACTGATTGGGTTTTTTTCCTGCTGGAAATATTTATACTACAATAATACCTGTGACACATTCAAATGGTAAAAATTGCCCGAATCAATTTTTTTTTTTTTTTTTATGCCCCATTTATGGGCATTATGTTTTCTGGTCTGTGCGTCCGTCCGTCCGTTCGTCCGTTCGTCCCGCTTCAGGTTAAAGTTTTTGGTCGAGGTAGTTTTGATGAAGTTCCAATCAACTTGAAACTTAGAATACATGTTCCCTATGATATGATCTTTCTAATTTTAATGCCAAATTAGAGATTTTCCCCCATTTTCACGGTCCACTGAACACAGAAAATGAAAATGATAGTGCGGATGGGGCATCCGTGTACTGGGGACACATTCTTGTTTTTTTTTTTGTTTTTTTTTTTGCTTCCTTGCTTTGATACCATTGTTAAGTCTCCAAGGCTTTAACAATCCTTATTGTTAGTGCTTTAGTACTGACATGATATTATTTGATTAAATCCATCAAATACCGATATAGATGAATCTTTGAATTTAAAAAAAAAAAACACAAAATAATGCAAGCAACAGCATAAAGATAATATTACTTTTGCTTTATTTCGTGTTCAAACAAGCAGTTAGATGTCTTTTTACTTTTGGTTGACGACATTTGAATTCAGAGAAATCCATGCTCCTTTGTCAGCCATGATTCTTGTTGCTTTCAATATGAATAAATTGAAATGTGGGAAACATGTCAATGAGATGGCTGCTGAATGACATGAAATCTGAACGCCATCTACATGTACAGGTCAATATACGAATTCAACACGAACAAGTGGATACATTTATTTTCGTTGGTACCAATTTTCGAGGATTGAGTAAAAATTATATTTTCGTGGATATTTCCTTTTGAGATTTTTGACAAAGTCTGCTTACAAGAAATATTGCAAATGTATACTTCGTTGATCATTTTTAATTCGTGGTTTATCTATAATCACGAATTCGACGAAAATTGGTATCCCACGAACAAACATGAATCCACAGAGTACAGTATGTATAGCGTAAATCGCGTCGAGTTTAGATAAGAGTTATGTAAACCTTAATTTTGCAAGTGATATGGTATGTTTTGCACATATGATATACATTGTATGATGAATATCTAACATATGCATTCATTGATGATTTTTTGCATAACCAAAATTTATTGATATTTTCAATTGAAGGTGATACAGAATAGAAATTCCGGCTCAACAATGTTTTACACAAACTGGGCTCAATATAGAAATGGATTTGGTAACATTTCATCTGATTTCTGGATAGGTAAGACAAATTTAACAGCTGTATTCGATTTTATATTTGAAATCTTGTCTTCAAATATCTAACTTTCGTATTGGTTTCCACATATTGCATTGATACATTTGTTCTGATCAAGCAAACAATGGCACGACACAAAATGCATTGCTGTTTAATCGCGATTGCAGATTACTCAGAAATTGTTGTCCAACTCTATTTTGACTAAAACTAATCAAATGTAATTATATTTAATAGAAGATATAAATCTAATTGCTTGGATTTTTTTAATGATTTAAATCTGGTATCTCTGATGACGTTTTACAATAACTAGGTCGATGCCACTGCTGCTGACGTTAAGTCCCGAGGGTGTTATAAGCACAGCAGTCAGCACTGCTGTGTTGACATGAAATATCATAGATACAGCCACTTTTGTGTAAATTAACTGGTTATATAAAATTGAGTTATTCGAAACATTAAGGTTTTGATACACATAGGCACCGATGTCCTTTGCCAAATTTGCACAACCATTTGGGAATTTTGGTTTTCAATGCTCTTCAACTTCTTATCTGATTTGGCGTTCAAACTGTTTTGATTGGAGCATCACTGGTGAGTTTGCTGTAGACGAAACGCGCATCTTGTGTACCAAATTATAAGACTTGATATCATCGGGGACTTTTTTTAATGTGCAAAGCTTACCTATCTCAAAGTAAAAATAAAGGCAATTGCTACTCTCATGACCATCATTTACCTTCTTACAAAAATAAAATCGGTAAGATATTTTTTGCAACCACTCGGTTAATTAGAGCTATTGAAGTTCGTATGACCGAAACTGTTATTCGATCTTTTTAACAAAAAATTCGTATAAAATGCAACACTTACAATTATTGTCATTCATTAAATGTTATGGATAAGTTGAATATGATGATCTCGAGCATCACTGAAGAGACATTAATTGTCGAAATACGCATCTGGTACAGTAAAATTGGCATCGTTAATGTTATTATCCTTATCTTTATGAATAAGTACTTGAATACAGTCCAAATTTAAAAAAAGAAAAACTTTATATATAAATATCGTGGTTAGCAAATACAAGAATCATCCTTATGCAATAATTATAAGATACCAATTGGATTTATTTTAGTTTTTCGCAGAGGTGTCAACTATATCGAAGGAAGCTTTCAGTTTTCGTTTTCAATTGCAGTTGTTTTCAAAGTACCTGTTGATAATTGATCATCAAAACAGTTTATAATTGTATTGACAGAAAACAGACCTATTTCTATAGCAACGCTAAACTTGAAATACTATTATTTTAGCCTATCAATACACCAATGATTGGATTATTTCGAACATTCAAATATGTTTAAAGGTAATCAGTGTTTATGATATATTCACATGCCTGATTTTTTTTTGTCATGATATATTCTAGACCGTTGTTTTTATAACTCATTAATACTATTACCAAGTGGTGATTATGTTTTAGTTTGAATAAACTAAGGTAACAACAATCAAGCAATAATACTTTCTTTATTTCAATTTCAATTTTATAATTCGTGCTTTGTTTATTGTATATAGGCAATGATAATTTACATATGCTGACATCAAAGAGAAATTACCACTTGCGAGTAGATCTAGAGGATTGGGATGGACAAACAAGATATGCAGTGTACCAGACTTTCATGGTTGGAGATGAAAATACAAAATACAAATTGTCTATTGGGAGTTACAGAGGAACTGCAGGTATTGTTCTTTTGAATTCATTAAATTTCAAACGAATGGATCTACATACATTTGAGTGAATAAAAGTGGTACCAACTTAAATGGTTTTTGAAGCATAATGAAATATCGTATTAAGCTCCATGTATCAGTTATTGTGTCAATATAAATCGATGTTCATTTAGAATTGTATAATTGGTTAATAGGATAGTCTAACATGTACCTTTCTAAGAAAGTAATCCGTATATTTTTAACTCACATGTGCACATTAAATGTATACCATAACGTTTACAACCAGATATATAATAAAATAAGTAGCAGCAACATTTTAAATACCTTATGTTTGTGCAAGTGCATATTAAATGTACAACATAGTTTACTTGTACAGAGATATATAATATAAAATACCAATGAAAAGTATTCTGCAAAAAAAATAGAGGAAAGTTTATTCCTGACAACTCAAATGTCAGTTTAGTATTCTTTACAGATTTTAATTATATTTTGCAGGAGATAGCCTCTATTACCATAATGATATGAAATTTTCCACAACAGATTCTGATAATGATTTTTTAACTGATCCAAATATTCCAAATTGTGCACAACAATACAATGGTGGTTGGTGGTACATGATTTGTTACGAAGTAAACCTTCATGGAACTTATCTAGCTTGGAAAACATTCGGCGGGACATACAATGATCTAAAACATTCAAAAATGATGATAAGAGTTTAGATTTATAGTGTATTATAGATCCCGATTTTCTTGAAGAAATACATTGTTATAATTGTTTAGTTAGTGAGTCTGACATACCCCACAAACAGATTTGGGAAATTAAATTTTTACTAAATATAGAACTTGATTTAAGAACTGTATAAGATTTAAAAGATGCATTAACCTTCAGAATTTTGAAAAGAAAGACTTGTCACTTTTTCTTTGATGTTATTTCAACCAAAAGTAGCATTATTCACATATCTCGTTTGAGAGTGTTTGTACACCATCTTATGCTACCAAAGTAGATAGATAGATATTAACGACGTGACATAATTCACAATGAAAATTTTCATTTTTCTCCGGTTTGTTTTAAATAAGGCAAAAATAATCATAAAAACACATTTGTTTTAAATTGTGGGACACAGAGTGGATTCAAGATGACGAGAATATATGTAACTTCAACGCCCATGTCATATTAATGATAAAAGAACATTGTACTCATATCAACTAAAAATATGAAATGTCTCTATAGGTAACTTATAAACCGTGTGTGTTCCCCTTTCACATATTACCTGCCTAAACCGTATAGGAGCCGTTACGCGATCTAAAGCAAATTGGATAACGGTCTGAAAGTTGGCTTCTTTCATCATCTTCCGTATTTTCCCCATGCCGTATGTTTTCTGAATATCAAATCCCAATGGCACTAATGTGTAAGGGCCTAACGAAACGGTGTTTTATTTTATTAAATAATTGTGTAATAATTCAATAAATAAAAAACAAATGGGAAGTGGTATAATAGGAAATATTTATAAAGATTGCCCGCTGTAGCAGTTATGGAAACATTTTTTTTGTATAAAGATATCAGAAAAGTATCGTTGCTGTAAAACAGTTTAAATCTCCAAATAAGGAAACTTACTACTACTTTATATATTTTTTTCAGTTTGAATGAAAACTTAAGCTCAAAGTTTATTTCGGATGAGAGTTCGATTTAGTTTGAGTCTGGTTTACAACATAAGTTAAACTGTTTAAGGTCGTATTATTTTTGAGTGAAATTTTGAATTAAACGTTTCATTAAAGCCACTGACCGTTCGAGGGCTTTAAACCCAGTCTAGGTCGTTAAACACTCCCGCAATAGTAAAGTCCAGGTTGGTATTTGACTTCATTAAAAACTACAGTTAACTGTAGTAAAAAATTAATTAAATCATTCTTAACAAAGATAATAAACCATAACAAGCTACTGCATTCTTCCGGGTTGGAATATGCAATACAGAAAGCTATAATCGTTGGTTATGAGAACAACGACTGTCTAAATCTATACTATTAAACGAGAAGACCTCATTTTCTGTGTCGCTTCTCTTCCTTCCACAATAAATTAATCATCATGCCTCTGTGTCCTATAGGTACCATGCATAGTCGCATTTGTCATCCTCGCTTATGATAATTCAGTTTGGGTTATTTTGGTAGGAAAAAGAAAATGAAGGTGTCCGGATATTGTTTTCGTCATCGGAAGGACTTTTAAGTCATAGAAAAGACTTCCGTTTAGGACTGTTTTAAAATTACACATAATTTTCAAAGGTATTTTCAGTTTGAGGACAATTATTTTCGCGTTTTTCTGTATACTTTGATCATACATATACTATAAATAAAGTGTATTTGCTATTTACTATCAATTCCAAGTTTACTTTACACCACAGTCACTGATATATTATATCGAGAGAGTCTATATAATATATCAGTGACCGCCGTGGATAGTCTCTTAGTCTATATA
Source organism: Mytilus coruscus (assembly GCA_017311375.1). Taxonomy (NCBI): domain Eukaryota; kingdom Metazoa; phylum Mollusca; class Bivalvia; order Mytilida; family Mytilidae; genus Mytilus; species Mytilus coruscus. Next base: position 49,232,701 of record CM029604.1, on the reverse strand, counting down.
ATATACCAGTGACCGCCGTGGATAGTCTCTTAGTCTATATAATATATCAGTGACCGCCATGGATAGTAAACTTGGAATTGATAGTAAATAGCAAATACACTTCATTCAAAATATATGTATGGTCATAGTATACAGGAAAACAGAAAAGAAAAAATAACGGACTTTGGAAAAAAGGGGGAGGGCTAAAAAAAATTGTCCTGTCCTTAAGTACTGATGACTTTTGATACCTTTCTTGAAATTCTCCAGTCATAAATCTTTTACAAAAATTCATCCTACAACAGTTTACATACTTTCAATTACGCTCTAATGCCCGCGATTTCGCCGGTGTGTTCTAGTAACTATAAGAAAAAGGAAAAGTTGTAGCAAGGAAAATACGTTGCGAAAGTTACTTGAGGTTGTTTTAATAATGAGTAATTTGTACCTTTTAAAACATACTGCTAGTGATAAGAAACGTCACCAGTTTACGCTGCCGTATCATTTAATACATGAGATAATTTGATTCATCACGCATATATATATCAGCAAAATCTAGCTAAACTATTTATTTGATAGCGATTTCACTGTTTCTAGAACACTTTGTTTGTGAATTGCACAAGTACATGATTCAAACAGGCCTAACACGAACTGAGTTAAGACGGCCTTTAAATTCTGAATATAGATTTGCGTTTCTGTTTGTTTAATGCATTGTTTTTGTTGTTTATATATATATATATATGAAAAAATAGAACAACACGTTCTTATGTATAATTTTGAATTATCAAAATACTACATATGGACGACTTTCGTAAACACGCGTAACTGATGTTGTTTATATACGTTAATATGTCCAAATTGTGTTGATTTTTCAATATAGTTTTGCATTATTTCTAAATTACATGTAGTTACTATTACTTTAGTAAGAAATTCGATTATTATAGAAACTTTTTCCTTGAAAGGTTGAGACGGCTTGGATTTCATATTGAGTGAGAAAAGTTCACCCTTCTATTAAAACACCTGAGGATTTTTCCACTAGAAATGCATTCAAAAAAAGTATATTGAAAAATATTCATGAATAAATATTTACGACTCTATTGCCGATGAAAATTCCACCAATGTCTAAAATTGTTGCAATAAAAAAAAATCAAAGTAAATACGCTGACACGTTTAGTTTATAGGAATATCTTATAATTTGAACCTTTTTTTCGTACTTTCATTTTTGGTTAAATCTCTCATACAAGTGAAAAACGATCTATGTGAAAATGCCGAAAAATATAAGAATGATAAGATGATAAATATTGTAAAATGTGAACTACGATATTATATGGTTTTAAAGAAAGTGAAGAATTGATACTGATTATCAAAAAACATTGTTGATCACTTATATAACTCGTATACTGTTTATAAGTATTTTTGGCAATTTTGAGACTAGCACAGTCGGATTTAAATGTATGTTTGATGAACTCTCACAGCCGAATTTAGTTTTAGTATTCTTTCATCATTAATGCACCAATTTTGTATGTTAAGATAGCTCTTAATTTTTCATGTCACAGCCTACCCATAATATTCCAACCAATTCATTTAATATAACAGACAAAAAACAAATGGATTATATATGTGATTTATATTTGAGCTTCTTTTTGCCTTTGCAATTTCAGGGGAAATAAATCTAAATCAAACTGTTCGTGCGACGGTTACTTGCAATGGTTGCTTGAAAGCATAATCGAGTAAACACAATATTGTTTGCTATACATACGAAAAATATCCACGTAAAAATAATACCATGCAAGTGGCAGCTAAAAATCTTCCAAATACTTTTGATTGTGATTCATTAAAACATACGTTGATATCACGTGTATACATCAATTATTTTTTAAAGGTTAATGAAGCTCCTGGTTCGTTCAGCGGTTGGTACGGTAGCAAATCGGGAAACCTTTACTATTACTTTGGAATTATATGATAGGAGTTTAAGCCTAGCAGAAGATGCTCATTCTGTCGATCCCAATGTTTCCATTTCCTTAGAGCTCATGCTATTGCAAAAGTTTTCCTGTTTGTTAAAATATACAAAGATATCCTATTTGTTTTGTTTTTTTAACTTATATAAATAAACTCATCATAGATACCAGGATTATAGTATAGTACCTACATATTCACCGAAACCATAACGTCCCGTACTTTTCTCAAACAAAAGCAAGAAATTACCGTGTTGATAGATGGCTACATTTTGGTTAGAGTAAACTATGACTTTAAATGTAACGTCGATCGCGTCTGTTCATAATTTTACGACTCAGACTATTTTATTCTTGTAGTTTCTTAGAAAAGAGTTCAGACTGCACCTTATTCGATATAGAGTTTTTTTGTTTTAAGAAGGTGTATAACAACCCTTTTTGGTGTTGTCTAATTCGCGAGCACGTATCAATAAGTATTTTGTCCAGGAATTGTTTGCAAATTTCAACCAGATTACGCAATAACTTTTCCACTTTCTTTAATACAGGCAAAACTAAACATAGATGTTTAAATCTGATATTGTTATTTAGGTAACCCTGAAACATGAGGCAAACATTTTAGAGAAGAAAGAAGAAATTGAAAGGTTTCCATCGTGTCATATTTCAAATTATTAAAGGTTTATTGCTTATATACAGTTGAACTATTTACGCGAAGCAATTCAATTTATTTAATTGTCAGAGGTCGAATATAAAAAAAACAATTGCTTTTGACATGGTTTCATGTTATTCACCCTGTATTATGTATCCAATCATATTTAAAGATACACATTAATGACGCAATCCATATTTTTCGTCATATGTTTGTTTACATTTCAATGTAGTTTACGACTTCTCTCCATTTTGATCTCCGAATACAAACCTCATGGAGCCAAGTTGATTCAGTACAACTGCACTGTAGGTCCCTTTTAGTTACAGTTTATTTTATGCGACTGTCATACAAGTGAGAGGTTTAGCTAGCTATAAAACCAGGTTTAATCCACCATTTTCTACATAAGGAAATGCCTGTACCACGTCAGGAATATGACAGTTGTTTTCCATTCGTTATTTGTGTTTGAGCTTTTGATTTTGCCATTTGATAAGGGATTTTCCGTTTTGAATTTTCCTTGGAGTTCGGTATTTTTGTTATTTTACTTTTTATTGGTTTATACTTTTTTGTCTTGTTATACTTTTCAAGATTTATTAGCTTTCATCTAAAAAGGTAATCGATGTTGTCGCGGAAAATTTGGTATGGTTGATTTTGACTCAGCTCATGCAGCCTATTTGCTGATTTATCGTTGCTCGAGTTAACCATGTGTTAATTGAACAAAGTACAATCTAAATGTTTTGTCAAAACATATCTGTTTTTCTAAACGAGAAATAGTCTCATTTCAAAACTGTAATTAATTTTTCATTTATAAAATAAAAGAGAAATCTTACAAAGATTCCATGAATGATTTCATTTGTTTTGTTTTTGTTTTTGTTTTTTTTTTTTTTTTTTTTTTTTTTTTTTTTTTTTTTTTTTTTTTTGTTAATTAAATTGCTATTATTCCTATCATATCCATAATTTATCACAGACTGGAATTGAATCGCCTGGTTAAACATCTCAGACAAATTCTAATTAAAAAAATTAATATCTTATTCTTATCATTTTGGTCTGAAAATATGTGTCATTTATTGATAATGATAGCTTCAACGAATGTGATAAAGCATCAGGTAAAGTAGATAGTCTAGTAATATATGCATGGAAAGCCATTTATTTTTGGGCGCTCCATAAAAGCAACATAAGGTTAACCAAATCGCATCACATTGTCATATCTTACAAAATCATTAAATTTTATACGAATATGTTTTGTATCATTGATATATATAGGCAATACTTTTAATTGTCATACAGACATGCTATAATGGTAAATTCTCCATTTAATCATTAAGTTACATTTGGTAAACTGAAACTCAATATTTGTCACTATAAATAATAAGAAGATATGGGATGGGCTTGACAATAACAGCAATACGTTGTGTTCCATGACATTTTTGTGTCAACATGGAGATACACAATCTCCCAATTTAGTTAGCTTGAAGACACGTAGTCGTTTAGTTGGCTTAATGGTATCCTAGTTAATAAAAGTTAAATCACAAAATTACTGAACTCCAAGGAAAATTCAAAACGGAAAGTCCCTAATCAAATGGCAAAATCAAAAACACAAACACATCAAACGAATGGACAACAACTGTCATATTCCTGACTTGGTACAGACATTTTCTTATGTAGAAAATGGTGATTGAACCTGGTTTTATAGCGCTAAACCTCTCTCTTGTATGACAGTCGCATCAAATTCAATTATACTGACAACGATGCGTGAATAAAACAAACAGACATAAGAGGTAAAAATGTCAGAATAGGGGTACAGCAGTCAACACCGTGTCACAATCTTAATCACAACAAAAACAATTAAATATTTAACAAAGAAGCACAAAAAGCATATCACATTTAACAACCTCGTTCATTACTTATAACAAAATGATTGTTTAGTAAAATTTGGAGGCTTGCTTTTATTTGAATATTGATGATACAATTTATTGATGATCATACGTTAAATCAATGTGATAAAACATCAGATATAATAGATAGTCTACTTATATATGCATGGAAAGCCATGTATGCAAATGTTTTTTGTTTGGGGGGGTCTCTCCATAAAAGCAACATAAAGTTTACCAAATCGCATCAAATTGTCATATCTTTCCAAATTCCGAAACAGCGGTGACGTTGCTTTGCTAAAGTCAACGTAGAGTATCAAGGAGAACGTTACCACTGTTTCGGAGTTTGATATATTACCATACCATTCGAATATGCATTGTATCACTGGAGGCAATAATTTTAATCCCCATGAAGACATGATATAATGGCTAATTCTCTATTTAATCATTAAGTTACTTTTGGTAAACTAAAATTCGATATTTGTCTTTATAAATAATAAGAAGATATGGGATGGACTTTTCAATAACAGCAATACATCGTGTTCCATGCATCTTTGTGTGGACCGTACACGATCTCCCAATTTATTTAGCCTGAACACTCGTGGTCATTCTTTTGGCTTAATGACATTCTAATTTATAACATGATTGTTAAGTAAAATTTGGAGGTTTGTTTTATTTCAATACTGATGATATAATTAGCATAATAATATAAATCAAAAACCTATGCACTCGTTTTTGTTTCTCCTTTTTTTTTTTTTTTTCCTCTTATTCATTTGGAGTTTTTTTTTTTTTTTTTTTTTGGCTAGTATTAAAATAACCACAGTAGTATGATATGATTATTTTCACAATAATACGTTTGAACTTTTATCAAATATTTTTATTCTGACATAAATGAGGATTATTTTCACAATAATACGTCTGATGAGTCTGAAGTGGACTATTGTGAACATGTGAAGACATAATCTGAGCACCATAACAATGTAGAATGGAATTTAGACTTATTAAAAAAAAGATATTCATACTTTAAATTAGTCATGATTGATGAATGTGACTTTTTTATGTGACGATACACGTAGACATTTAAACATATTATGTACCTTAATGGCCATTGCTTAATTGTTTCTAGAATCGATTTGTTTTTATAGAAAAAAGAAATGAGGTTGCATTCATATTGCTCATTTGAAATATGTTTTCAAAATTCACTCATTGATACAAAAATTGATTTTCGAAAATTCCATTAACTTCTTTCAAATATGGCGATAGTCTTTGAAAAATGACACGCACATTGCCTTAAGTTTGTAGTTTATAATAAATCATGCTTGTCTTACTTTGTTCAATCATAGAGATTTTTTTTTAATTTTCATATAAATGACTTTTTAATGTGTTTACTGCATTTGAAGGACACATACATAATAAATTACTAGAATGATATCTACAAAGAGGAGTTGTCTTTACTTGGAGTAAAGATATACAAAGGAATGTTCTGATCTGTTGATAACATACAGTAACATTCATTATTGTTATGAGTTTAATATTCTTTTAACTAAGGTTTTGTAAATTAATATTAATTCAGACAAATTGTCATGCCTTTATTTGTGACTTTTTTAACGTTTTTATGTTTCATTTTATGATAAATCCATCATTATGTTTTTGTTATTTTATAAGTTATTGATATATTTGTATATTTTTAGTACAAATTATATTCAAAAACAACTTTAGCATTGGCCTTTTGTGTCTACAATGAAACTTCCCTACTTTTAATAGTTTTATTTTAATAACTCTATCTCTTGTTTAAAAACATTTTAAAGGAGTGAATATCTCCCCAGTTGATACGATATTCCAGGGCTTGTATTTACTATCACGATTTTCTTCATAGAGGGTTGCTGCTCAAAGAGAAGCTATTAAACAAAGAGTTCCAAGTGGTGAAGTTGAAATCATTCCTTCGTACATTTCACCGACACCATCACGAGTTGTTTGCCGTTATGGGATATCTGTTTCACAGGTGACAACGAGTAATCACAATCCCGTCCTCTTTTCCCCGAATGTGACCCAACGAATTCGACTTATCACTTGATTTTTACGTACATGAGCATCAAGACGGGAACCACATGTGGATCAGGATCTGGTTACCCTTCTGGAGCACCTGAGATCATCGTTGGATTTTGTTGGGGTTCGTGTTGCTCAGTCTTTAGTTTTCTCTTATGTGTTTCGTGTGTTGTCTGTCTTTTTGGTCTTTTTTTTTTGCCATGGCGTTGTCAGTTTATTTTTGAATGTCCCTTTGGTATCTTTCGCCTCTTTTTCTCAAATTCGTGTGTTTCCGTTTACATTGTGTTTTTACTGTTTCTGTTATAATTATCCTAAGAAACAATGTAATAAAAAAAGAAATTAGAGACAACAGTAGTTTACTGATGTTCAAATCTTATAAACTCATTAGGAAGATACAAATCGAGGTAAGAAAACAAAAGCTGAAGGAATCGAATGAAGAAAGCGAGATCAAAAATTCAAAAAAAAAGCTATAGGCAAGTGACATTCACCAAAAGACTCTTAGTTAAAGCCTTAAATGCAAATATCTTACACACAGCTATAGTATATATCATTCAAAAGCTTATTATCTGTATTTTCTGTTACTCTCGGTCGTAAACAAATTCGTTCGGTGCAATTTACATTAGATCAAGGTCAAGAATGTACACTATATAATAATCGATAGAATATTTGCAACCCATTTCAATACTATATAAAAATAGAAATCATTTCATGACAGTTGTTATCCATTCGTTTGATGTTTTTGAGTTTTTGATTTCGCCATTTGATAAGGGACTTTCCGAATTTCGCCATTTGATAAGAACATGAATAAACCACAAAGACTTTTCGTCATTAACAATGGAACAGTTAAAACATATACCTTAAACTGAAATAAACCAATGTAAATTCTCTAGAAGTATAAGATGTATTAAGTCTCTTATCGAAGGAAAAAATATACATTGTCTTTAAATGTTTTTAAAAAAAGTCAGACTATTGATGTTTTTTAATAGTGTTACGTTGTTCCATTAGATGAAAAAATTAAATCCGCTCATACTACAGATAGAGTCGTATTACAATTTAAACGGTAAACTTATATAAAAGGAGGGTACGATATGTTAAATCATGTTGAAGCAGATTTTACCTCGCAAACAATCACTTGATAGATTTAACAGTCCTGTGTTTGAAAGTAATTACTTTGAAACAAGGCAACGAACTGGATTTTTTTATATTGTTTCTCCGTGTATGTCGGATACAATCAGTAGCTCTTATTATAATTGTTACAGTATTAATTCATAAAGTAAACTCTATGTAAATTAAGGCGACAGTAGTTTACCGATGTTCAAATCTCGTTTATCGATTAAAAAGAGACAAATCAAGGAAACAAACAAAAACTGAGAGAATTGCACGACCAACAAAACGAGCAAGACCAAGTGCGTTGACAGGATAAGCGTCTCCTGCTATGCTTGTATCACATTTGGCACAAGAACAATAGTAGTAAAAACACAGTTAGCTAGTCTAAAATAATAAAACTGCATGTGAAGGCTTACATAACAATAATTTTATTACATAAAATAAAGGGGAATCGGATAGTGGCTTCAGTCACCAATAATAAAAGAAGCAAGGGCAAAGTATGTTATTCCCATCACTTTGTCCGTTGTTGTCGTCTGTTGTCCGTTAACTTTTACCAAAAGGTTTCTCCAGAAACTACTCGGCTAAGTGGAACCGCCAAATTTTGCCACATCCTTGAGGTATCTAGTTTACAAATTGTGAAAATTGAAAACTATAAAAGATAGATAGAAACTTTTAATAGCAAAAATAATGCTGATAGGGTTAGACGACTTTTTATTGTAGTAATTGCCCTTAAATGATAATTTTTACCATTGTTTTTACAATTGTTGCCTTTATTCTTGAAAACAATATTAGATAGATAAATAATCTAAATAGCAAAGATAATCAGCAAGACAGGATCTACAAAGAAGTCAACATGACCCAAATCGTCAGTCAATTGCTTATAAAAGAAAAGCGAAAGATACCAGAGGGACATTCAAACGCATAAGTCGAAAACAAACTGACGCCATGGCAAAAAAAGACCAATAGACAAACAATAGTTCACAAAACACAAAACAGTTATTGCCCTTAAAGGATGATTTTTACCATGTGTCTATGATCTTGAAAACCATAATAGATAGATAGGCAACAATGACCAGCAGGGCACGATCTACAAAAGCGTCAAATTGCTGACATTGCCAGTTAACTCTTTATAGAGTTCTTGCCCTTTTTTATTTTTATTAATTTTATTAAAAAGTGACCATTGTTGAAGATGCAGACGACCAAAACAGACTCTTTAGACCCTCTAGTCGCTTTTTGCAGGTTTATTCCCAAGGCAGGCATGTAAAACGTCTGTACGTTTTTGTAGAAACAATGCAATTAATCATTCGAACTTCGTAGTTATCAATTGAATAAAAGATGAAACTAACAAATTACCATTTAATCTTTTTAAAACTGGATTCCTTTATATTTCATAACATATAAGTGTATTTAAATCTAGTTAGCAATTTATGTTGGTTTATTGTTTTAATGAGTTTCAACTCCCCATCTCCTCCCCCAATGTCTCCCTTTATTCCTGTTGAATGGTAAATTCTGAGTTACGTACTGTAAAATGGAATTAAACTTCTGGTTTTTAGAAGTGTAAAAGCAATTTCTAATTTGAAAAAATATGACATTTAAAGTATACTCTTAATATTTCAGAAAGCCTTTTAGGTATTCCTCGTGACTGCAGTGACATCTTTAATTGCACTTTAAATGTAAGTGGTGCATATACAGTTTACCCAGCAGGTCTAAGTGCACTGATTGTCCAATGTGATATGGAAACAGAGTCGGGAGGTTGGACAATATTAATTTTGGAAGAGTAATGGTCTTCGGGTAAAGTAATATAGCATATATATTTTGTTTTGCCTGTTTTGTAGAGTAATAATATCATTTTAAAAGAAATGTTTATGTTTTACATAAATATGTTGTAATCATTCTGAATTTTCAAATATATGAAAAAAACAATTCTTATACCAAGGCATTTTCAGCACTACTGCAGACTAAAATGGCCGATTTAGACTTAACAATATTTTAAAGAGTCCATATGTATAATCAATATTTATAACAAGTCGAGTTTACCCTTAAAATGTTTCGGAATATTTGGTGTAACTCTTTCGCAAAATACAATTCAAAAAGTAAAATCTGAGAATGAAACCCAAGGAACCGAAATGGCATAAATACATACGAGAATTTATACGTATGCGTACATATGTGTTTGCATTTGTTTTATAAGTTTAATTTTGTCTGAAATGCAGAAGAAACAAAACAGCTTGTTGACGTAGACCGAGTATTTTATTGCGTATTCGTATTATATGTGTATTTATTTATGTTTTTTTTTTTTTTATATAATTTGAATACTGAAAGTCTACCATTTATCTTAACCAAGACGACCTTGTTTACATGAACATTTCGATAATATAATGTTGTGATAATATAAACGTCACAAAAAATACGTCACCTTTTGTGACGTTGATCCATTCATGTGACGCGCAGTTTATATTTCGTTTGTGGTGTCCTGGTGTGCTGTCGTTAATTCATGGGAGGTGTCCGTTGTTATTCTGCGGTTTACATGTTGTAATGTACTAATATATTATTCATTTATGTATTTCTCTGTGATGAGTGTTCTTGCGTTTGTTTGTACTGTATTCCTGTCACGTAGTGTTGTCATTTTAGCGGTATTTTTAACATTGCCATATAAGCGGGAGGTTTGGCTAGTCATAAAACCAGGTTCAACCAACCATTTTTTTGTCTTTAAATGTCCTGTTGCAAGTCAGGAATATGGCAGTTGTTATGTACAGTCCGTTTCTATGTTTTTTTGCGTTTGCTTTTGTTGTAGTTCATTGTTTCTGTTGTTCCGTTGTTTTCCTCTTATAGTTGATGTGTTTCCCTCCGATTTAGTTTGTTACCCAGATTTGTTTTTGCTTATTCGAATTATGACTATTGAACAGCGGTATATTACTGTTGCCTGTATTTATTGCACCTTTTACTATTTAATTGTCTTATAAACAAATTGCATGAACATTATCCACAAGGACCAAAAGACAAAAAGGGGAATATTTGCAAATGTGTATATATTAATGTATGTTTTTTAACAGAATAGATCTGTATCTTAAGGTAAAACACAAAAGGCCAAAGATAAATCAACAGTGGAATATACCTTTTGGTAAATAAACTTCAAATCATTATCAATATTAAGAATCATTGTTGATTGCCTGTTTTTCAATACTCCTGGACATAGAGCTGCCATGATGTCATAGAAGCATGGGTAAATACTATAAAGGGATCAAACAAACGCTACCGCATATAGTTTATATTAATCAGGAGTATTCAACAGTTATACATAATCGATCGGTTTAGTATTTCTATCTTATGCGCAATATTTAGAATGCAAAATTATAAAAGAAACGAACTTTTTATATGACAAACTTGTTGATTCTTATCGATTTAAGTAAGATGGTAAAGGATAGAAAGTTAGAAACTTTGTTCAAGGAACAGTACTAAATTTACCGCAGTGGATAAGTCTGAAAATTGACCGAAAGGCTGAACATGACTGTTTCAGATCAAAATTGGTTTACTAGTGAGAGTTGAGTAATGATCTTCCAAACAGTAGTTCGTATACAATTATATGATACCGATCTCAATGCTAATGACTCTTGTTTCTGTACCTTTATCAAGTGCACTTGATTCCAACAATAGAGGAAGTCAAATATATAAAAAAGAAAAACCATGAAAGCCATGAATTTATTTTCAAATTTTGTTTGCCATAAAAAATAATTTAGATTGTTCAAATCGCTTTGAGAATTGACAGCAGACAACATCCCTGCCACTACAATAACTTGAATGTTTCATGTGAAGCGAAAACAAATAAGAGATCATAAATATTAAGGGTGTAGTCCTTTAAAATAGAAATCAAGTATGTAATCTTTTATTCGATCTTCCTCATCTTTAGCTAACCTGAAGCCGGACCTATGGGCCAAGTGAGATATTCTCATCACTTGGCGTTCGTTTTCCGTCGTCAATCGGCGTTGTCGTCGTTGTCCGTCTCACAAACCTTACAAGTTGGCTAAAATAGAGCTTCAGTTCTTTTAAAAAGACAATATTAACTATTTTTTTTTTTTTTTTTGGTAATTTTGCTTGTTATCTTGAAAAAAAAGTAAAATAACAAAAATACCGAACTTCAATGAAACAGAATCTACAAATGAGTCAAATGGCCGAAATGTTTAGTCGTCTCCTTGTATGAGTCATTATCCTTTAATGAATTATTTTATCATTTTGATTTGCGTTTTTGCATATGTTATCTTGAAAAATGTATTAGAAAATAAACACATGTATTCTAAAATCAGTTGTTGGCATGATACGGGTTATGTTCTTCTCATATATTTTATGATGGTATGATACTAAACCCCTAACGGGAGGGATTGTACTTGATTTTCATATGATGAAGACATAATCTTTCAATCAGTTTAATTGAGGTCTGGAGCTGGCATGTCAGTAACTGCTAGTAGTCCTTTGTTCATTTATGTATCATTGTCATTTTGCTTAGTTTCTTTTGTTACCTATTCTGACATCGGACTCGGACTTCTTTTAAACTGAGTTTTACTGTGCGTATTGCTATGTGTTTCTTTATTCTGATTGGCTAGAGGTATAGGGGAGGTTGAGATCTCACGAAACATGTTTAACCCTGAAACATTTTAGCGCCTGTCTCAAGTCAGGAGCCTCTGGCCTTTGTTAGTCTAGTATGTTTTTTAATTTTAGTTCATTTATATGTTTTGGAGTTTAGTGTGACGTCCATTTTCACTGAACTAGCACACAATTTTATTTAGGGGCCAGCTGAGGACCACCTCCGGGTGCGGGATTTTCTCGCTGCATTGAAGACCAATTGGTGGCCTTCGGCTGTTGTCTGCTCTTTGGTCGGGTTGTTGTCTCTTTGACATATTCCCTATTTCCATTCTCAATTTTATTAGATAGTAAAAACTTTAAAAGCAAAAATTATCAGCAAAACAAGATCTGCAAATACGTCAGCATAGACGATAATGGCAGTTGTCTTCTTAATGAGTTTTTGCCCTTAAATGATGCTTTACCCTTTTTGTGTATCGAGCAAAGTTATAGAAGATAAAGACAAACTGTAAACTTAAAAAATATAAGCAATACAAGATCAACAGAAAAGATAATTTGGTCATTAATTGTGTTCTATTCTACCTAATTGGAAAGTGGCCATTGTTGAAGAGGCACATGGACACCTAGGTGGCTCACTTGCTTGGAGCCTCTAGTTTAACATATTGACACAATGTGACAATTCTTTGTAATTTTATTCCTAAAAATAGAAATACTTTCATGATATTTTTCAATGAAATCTTGTTATGGAATTTTTACAGGTTGTTCACAATAGGAGTGCCGGTTCAGCTATGTTTTATACAAACTGGGAAGATTATAAAAATGGATTTGGAAATTCTTCTGACTTTTGGATAGGTACTTCCTTTATGTAACAAACTTTTTCGCATAATTAAGATGTCTATAGTTACATGCATTATAAGCTACACAAATTGAAATATGATATTGTCTAATGCTTTGAACCTGTGGTCACGTAGTACCATGCACACCTCGAATGTAAGGGTCGTGGATTGGTACCCGACTGGGATAAACTGAATGCTTGAAAATTGATCTTTGCTGACTCTCCGATTAGCACGCGGCATCGATGACTAAGACAAATGACTGAACGGCTAAGACTCAGCATAATGTGCCCGGCACTTTGACATGTGTTCTTGCTGACCTTTCCCATGTCAACTATCACGATCAAGATCCGGATCAGTGTTTGGGTTTAGAACAAAAGAATGGTCATATTCATAACACAATAAATGGTGCTCGTCCTGATACGCATGCAAGATTGCATTTGACGTAAATCACAAATCGTCATCATCGTCATCATAATGGTCATCATCGTCATCATTGTCGTGAACATGAACATCATAAACATGTAGACCTTTATGCATTAAATAGACCCTCTAACGAATAACATCATAGCAGTATGTATGTAATTTTCGTCAATCATAAATAGTAAAAAGTGATCCTAGACCAAACCATCTTATATAAAATATATGATATATATATTGAAATTCCTGGACTTAACAGACATATCATTCGAACATATTGATCTGCTTTTTTAGTTAGTACATGTTGTATAGTTAAAGTCATACGAAACTATTGGTGTTTCATTCGGGGCAGGATCTGTTATCTCTTCCAGAATACCTGCGATCACTCCCGGTAATAAGTGTTGCTCAGTTGTTAGCTTTCTAGGTTGCATTTTTGAACACTGTTGTTTTTCTTTTGGTCGTTTTGTTGCCATGGTGGTGTCAGTTTATCTTCGACTTATGAGTTTTAATATCCCTATCCCTCTCTTTTATTTCCCTTGAATGTTTATATTAGAACACTATATAGTCTTAAATTGTACCTTTAGAAATATTCCTCAGAAAACTAACGATGACTGTTCTAACGTAACCATACTATCCATTTATCACTCCGTCTGTTCTTTCTGTGACGTACAATAATATTTTTTGATTTTCTTCGGGATTTTTTTTTTTTTTGGGGTGGGGGTGGGGAGGGTGGTCAGCATTCTTTTAAACTTGTATTTACTATTAGTAAGAACTTTTTGATTGGGAAAGTAACTCCAATTAGATTTTGGGATTCGACTTTTCCGAGTTGTCCAATTTCAAACTTTTGATCATTGCTTCAAAACGACATGTTCAATTTTGAGACGAGTATACATACGTTTGATTTATATCATTGCGATTACCAGAAAAACTCCTTTACTGTTCGTTAATTTCTAACGTCATTTAATTGTTTTATGTGCTAAATGGATCCCTGCATTTTTTAACAGAAAACGTCATTGTTCCTACTTTTCAAACATCCGTCTTTATTCTTATGAAGATAATCTAACCCTGCCCAAAGAAATATAATAATTTTGTCATGTAACACTTTTATCTAAGCAGTCATAAGGACATTATCCCAATAAGAATGTTCATCCCTCTGCTCAACGTAGATTTTATGCCCAACAAACTCATAAATGACGTCGAATAACGCACCTAAAACCAAACACTTTGACTGAAAGATAACGATTGGAATGAAGCGTATTGTGTATCTATGTTTCTGTTTGTTGTTTGCATTCCTTTCTGCTTCGTACTAAGGTGTGTCGTTGTATCTACAATCGTGACATTTTTGCTAACCTTTTGGGTTTTTTTTTTTCAATACATACTCCTTTTTTATGAAGATGCAGTTCTCATAGGTCGTTCTTACTCCATCTAAATATATTTTTTCTGAGCATAGAATTATATATGTTCAACGGGCCCCTGATGCAGTTTCTTTCTTCTGTTAATATAATTACGATTTTTTGTATATTCTACGTGTATTCGTTAAAAGGCTTAGAATACGGCTTTTTGAAGTGAATAAATAGTTTCATTATTTTAATAATTACAAATTATTTTGGCTGCTTGTTGTACAAACAAGAAAATAGATTTATGTCGTTTTATACTAACATCTATTGTGTTTTCACCGTTTTTAATATTCTTTGACGTTAATATTTACATTGTGGTATTCCCCTGGCCTATTGTATGTAAAAGATAATTTTATTCTCATATTGCATTCCAAAACTTTATTTCCTTTTGGTATCTTCCGCCACTTTTTTGTTACGAATTTCAATGCAACGACTATAATAATTTAAACAATAAGACAGTATTCCGATATTAAAATTTCAAGATAAAATCAACAAACATGAGATTAAATGGAATTGCAAATGATGAAACAAACGGGCTGAGATCATGGGACATCCACAACCCGATTCCCAAGTTACAGCAAGTATTACGTGTCAAAGCCCAGAACATAAAAACACTGATAATAATTGACAGGTTGACAAAGTAAACATGTGTAGTCTTTCTCCATTGCACGAAATGAAGTGGGAGTGGGTTACGTTTTTTTTTTTTTTTCGATAACGTTATGTCTTTTTTATTCGTACATGAAATGATAATTTACATTTGCTGACAACGCATGCACACTACCATTTACGAATTGATCTACAGGACTGGAATAACCAGACAAGATATACATTGTACCAGGTCTTTAAAATTGGAAATGAAAGTACTAATTATACATTGTCTATTGGAGGATACAGTGGCACTGCGGGTAAATATTTTATATAAACTGTTTTAATTTAATATGGATTTGTCCTTATTTCTAATCCTTTATTTATATTAAGTATGTAACGAAAGTTCTGTTTACAAACTGTAATACTTTTTTTCCTATTAAGAAAGCACAGCACCGATAAAAAATAATAAATTGGTGTCATTCATTTTATTTGTATTATTACTTTCACTTTGTATTTCGTGTTTAATGAATTGAACAGACTTTGCAGTCGCATAAAAATGTTATCAAGTTTCTTAATTTAAGGGATTCTGAAATAATATTTTTGAATAGGCGATTCTTTTCTTTACCATGATGGTATGCAATTTTCAACGACTGATATGGATAACGACCAACTAGAGGACCCAACTTTTCCAAGCTGTTCTAACCAGTATAGTGGTGGGTGGTGGTATAGAGCGTGTTATGGGTCAAATCTTCACGAAAATATCCTTGCTTGGGATACATTTGGTGGTACTTACCATAACCTGAAGCACTCCAAAATGATGATCAGACCATGAGGAATTTCTAATTTGCTGACGAAGATTTGACCGGTTATATTTAATCCATCATCTCTTCATAAAGAATATGCTACTCACGCAAGCGAACCAATTCTAAATAAAGATATTTCATCTTTATATAGCCTTATACATATATGTGTGTAAAAAATATTATATCAAAATTACTGATCTCCAAGATTTATTCAAAAAGGGGAGGTCCATAAATCCTCAACACGTAAACTAAACTCTAGTACGTTCTTAATTTTATTAAGATTATTTAAGGAAGAAACATCTATTGAATAAAAATATATGATGATAATATTAAGACCAAACTATTTGTCCAAAACTCAAAATATTGCTCAGTTATTAAAAACGATTAGATACAATGAATAAAAATAAAAAGATAGCCTTACTAACACCTTTTCAGACTCATCGCAACTATTATACACATTATTCACTTGAAATTGTCTTCCCTTATTAAGTGGACACATCCAGAAACTTTAATAAATTTATGGTTATTTCATTGATTGAATGTTGTTTTCTTTACGTCCATGGGCAAATATTTCATTCATGTTCTGAGTGCCGACTCTTTGTAGAATTTTATCTACTTTACAGTTGTACCTTCATTTGTATTTGTAATATTATGTTCCATTTGGTCGTATGACTCTTGACGTGGTTCGGTATATGTGCATCCAGCCTTCAGGTTATTTGGCGTTCCTTATAATGTGGGTTGGTCCAAAGATTGGCACATGAGGTTTTAACCCTGTATTTATATTTTACTTATGTTGTGTTCTGTCGGGAAAGTGTATATGTAATCATACTTTACTATACTGACTGTATTATCATCTACAAAAACTTTTTTGTTGGCGTCTTTGTTTGATTTTTTAACAAGTGTGTTTGAACGTTGAATTCTGCTGTGCTGTATGTCTGTGATTTTATGTTTACACAACTTTGGCTGCTGGATCCCACTTATGGCCACGTTAACTAATAATGTCTGATTTGGTTACTCACCCAATTTGGTAATAATGAATATTACAAAACATTAAACAATTGTCATACAAGTTGGCGTTTTAGCTAGCTAGAAAAACCAGGTTTAACCCACCATTTTCTAATGAATATGTCTATGCAAAGTCAGAAATTTGACAGGTGTTTTCCTGCGGGGTTTTTTAAAGAATGTTTTTTTCTCCAATTTGTACAAAAATCAAAAGGGATCTTTTTTTTATAGATATGACTGTGCATAAAAATTCATGGAAATCAGATGAGACAATATTTACTTTTCATACGACATAAAACTTATGCAGGATGGGCAGATGGACTCATTAGACAACTAGTGCGGTATTATCAAATAATCAGATCCAATGGCATTGAACCATCAAAGCCGTATACACATTAAATGTGAAGTAGAATAATAATGCAAATCCCATCTTTTATTATTAGTGGAGTGACCAAGCCAACATTTTTTTAACTTTAATGGATTACCCTACCTGCAGGCTAAATTATGATTTTTCGTGTAGAGAAATGTTTAAACTTTAATTTTTGCCTGGTCGTAGAATCTATAAATGGTGCATTTTTTGTTTAAATTTGAGGCCAAATTTCGGTAGTTGAGTTTTTCATTAGTGTTTAAATTTTTCAAATGGGGTTATACAAAGTAAGAAAATAATAACCGAATTGTGAAATAGGCAAGACATAACTGCTTTAACGAAAGAATAAACAATAACAATTCATTTTCGAGTCAACTTGAGAACTTTGTAGTCACCAAATACCAACTTTTTATGGAAATTTAGGTGGGCAACAAGAAAAGCGAACGACGAAACAGGAAAGGCTTTCAATTTATATTTTTTACTTAATATGTACATTTAAATGTATATTTCTGAATTTTAAGCAGTTTCTATAAAAGAATCGAATATAATTTTGATTCTGTTTACTTATATACTGGTTGCCAGCGGCAAATATTTCATTAGGTAACTGAATCAATGAAAGTACTGATAGGTTAGCGTGATTTTGTTGTTACGACTAATGCGATTGTACATGTATGTTGCCAGGTAATTGGAATACAGGGGCATCGGTTATACAAAACGCTTATTGATAAATTGAATGATAATAGCAAGAATACGTTAAATAGGGGAAAATAAGTTAAAATACTGAAGAAATTAAGAAATTTTACTTAAATTGAATCAAAAAAAAAAAAAAAAAAGGAGCATTCTCTAATCGAATTTGATTCCAATATGATGGGCTTGGGTCGCTAATGATCTTTGTACCCTATTTTCTATGTAAAGTTTTTCTGCTGGCGAGGGAGCCAGGGTCTAGGGGAGGGGGAAAACTATGTCCCTCTCCCATTTTAAGCCAAAAATTGAAACTAAAAACTGAAAATTAAAGGGGACACTGACTTACTTAGACTATTAGACTTTACAGAAAATTGTTTTTTTTTTGGTTCTTGTCACTTTCAGAAGTTTGCCCCCCCCCCTTTTTTTTTCCCTTTCACAAATACACAAATACACACACTTTTCAGTCTACTCCATTTTTAGAAATGGACTATTCCTATATGAAGGTATACACAGACGTGCCGCAGGAATAATATCAGTCTGGTTTTTTTTATGAGTGGAGGAGGCAATTTTGTTCAAGTCGAGTATGCACTCTTTTTCCAAAGAGAATTCGTCGAACCACCTTGCTAGAATGGGCATTTGGAATAGGTACCAACTTTAAGCTTCATAATATCTGAAAACATTTCGTTTTTAAATGAAATATTTAGTAAGCCACGTTTATTTACCAGCAGGTGCGGATTCAGGTAATAGAGGTAAATATACAGCCAATTCAAAAAAAGATCCACAAATTCCTTATTCTAAGGAGCGCCTTATACCAACCTGCAAGTAAGCCTATATAATGGTTCAAGATCCAGCAACGCAAACTTCAGACCAAGGAAAGGACCATCTCCTCAAGACATCTGTGGTGCCACAGGACACTGGTCGTCTAACTGTCCCGAAACAGCCATCAAGTCTAACAACACCATTAGTTCCAAATGAGGTATTATCTTTGATTGACGTTAATTTTATGTTTAGACGCATATGAGTATGAGAACGAGTCAGTACAAGTTTATAATGTAAAAGGTCGATTATACAATAGTTTATACAATTTTGGAAAGAAAAACTTTTATTGGCTGATAGTTAAAAATTTAGTTTTACCTATACTTGAATCTGGTTAATCTTTAAAATATACCGATACACCTTCTGTATTTTTGAATAATAATAGATCTGCTTTTGAACACAAAGAGTTTGTTAAACGTGCAATCGCAGATTTGTTATGCACGGGAGTCGCTAAGGAAGTTAGCACTGTCCCTTTTGTTGTTAATCCTTTATCGGTGTCGGTAAACTCGACTGGCAAGGAAAGGCTGATTCTTGACCTTAGACATGTCAATCAATACGAAGTGTTATCTAAATTTAAATATGAGGGTGTAAAAGAGGCCAAAACGTATGCAGCAAATAAAAATTTTGCATTTAAGTTTGATTTGAGACACGGTACCATCATATAGATATGCATGTTGAATCACAATTTTTTTGGGTTTTCATGGAAAAGTGGCAGTAAAGTTAAATATTACATTTTACAGCTTTTACCTCTGGGCTAAGCTCAGCTTGTTATGTTTTCACTAAAATGGTACGCTCTCTACAGTAGTAAAACATTGGCGTAGTAAAGGATTTATAACTAGAGTATATCTAGATGATGGACTCGGATTTGAAAATACTGAAGAATTATGTTTAAAAGTGTCTAAAGAAGTATTGTTAGATTAATTGTCTGCTGGTTTCTTGCCAAATTATGAAAAAAGTGTGTGGAAGCCACAAAAAAGTTTAGATTGGCTTGGTTTTGTATGGGATATACATAGAGGTATTATAAGAGTACCCGAAAAGAATATGTTGAATATTTTGAATTTCATTGCTTTAGTACTGGTAAATCCTAGTAATATGACTACATGGAAAGTTGCAGCAGTAATTGGTAAAATCATTGCATTATCACCCGCATTAGGTAATATATGTAGAATTATGACAAGACATTAACATCACTTAGTAAACGAGCGATCCTCTTGAGTCTAGAGTTAAGTTAGATCATATGGCCATTAAAGGGTTAGAATTTTGGCATTTTTCACTAAAAGCTTTACCTAATTGCGTGTTAGCACCAATTCAGAGACTTCCCGAGAAGTTAGCTTATACTGATGCAAGTTCATATACGGGCGCTGGCTACATTGTGCATTTTTCTGATCAAATTGCACATCAGATGTGGACAAATGAAGAAAAGTTCAAAAGTTTTGACGTTGAGAGAGCTTAAGGCAATGATTTTGACTTTCCGGATCATTTTAAAATTAAATTTGGAAACTATTTACTGATAACCAAAACGTAGCTCACATATCTGAAGTTGGTAGTATGAAACAGGATTTGCACAATCTAGCTATGGAAACTTTTTATTTTTGAATAGAAAACTCGGTGTGTTTGAAAATTAAATGGATACCAAGAACTTTGAATACTACTGCGGATTAGTATAGTAAAATCTTTGATTTTGACGATTGGTCGGTGTCTGGCAGAATTTTCTATTCCTTTAATGAAATATGGGGACCATTTAGCATAGACCGATTTGCTAACATTAACAATGCTAAACTTCCAAGCTATAATTCGAAGTTCTTTGATCCATTAACCAAAGGTATCGATGCTTTCACGTTTGATTGGTCAAGCGATCATAATTGGCTCGTACTCGTACCACCTGTATCTTTAATAGCTCACACTGTTACAGCCGATTCCAACGAGTGTGTAGCTAAAGGTAGAATCTTTGGTTAGCTTCCTTGCTAGCTCAACCATGAAATGATTATTATCTTAATATTGGGAGGAGCAAAGCGCCATTTTATCATCCAATGAAAACATTCATATCAATGGCCTGTTTGATATTTATAATATGTATATTTCTTACAAAGGTTTACCTAGACTACTTTTTTTTTTTTTTTTTTTTTTTTTAAATATTTACGCCGTGAATAGAGAGTTTAGTTAATTAGTGTCTTTTGGTGTATTCCCGACGCATAAAACGTTGTTATGCTCTTGGTGTCTTTTCTTCATATATATGCATAGTTTTTAGAACTAAAATCTTTTATATTCACAGAGAAAAGAAAAATCATCATACTACTTAATATCATGCACGCCGTTGTGGACCTTTTATTTAGTTAAAAATGCAACGAGAGAAAAAAAAAAAAAACAGCAAACAACTGCAGTTTGAAGAACAGTTTTTATGTCTCTGCTTCATTTAGATTTAATCTGACCTATATTGAATGATCAGGTCATATGTACTTTTGGACACCTTCCAATCTTTTTTACCTGTCCGGCTGTATTGTAAACATATGTGTATGTGTAAAAGTGAATACGGTCAGCACTTGTCAATCATATCCAATTACATTTTATTAACTTGATGTTACAAATTCAACAGACAAGTAAAATATATTATTATTTATAATGTCTGACGAAGAAAAAAACAATTAGGAATTTCAGCTTTCAGTTAACTTTTCACCATTTATCAAAATAAAATTGGCAAATCAAACACACCTACAACATGCTTGTGAATTAGCTTATAATTATCACTAAGTTTTAAATTTAGATTGAAAACTTATTTTAAACTGACCTGTAAAACTAGTTTTACAATGTTTATATTGTCACTTAATTCTGATTGGGTTTCTGCTTAACTATTGACTCCACCCATAGGCTGGATGTACCTAACCTAATAATGATTTCATGGTTGAACTAGCAAGGAAGCTTGTACGACTTTACCCCAGCAGAGCTATAGAAAACAGTACATTAACGGGTGTTACACGGACACTTTTAGATGATACACGGACACTTTTTAGTTGTTACACGGACACTTTTTATGAATAGAATCACTCGTGCATGATCAGAGAGTTCATGGGCACTTTAAATTTCAATTAGATTTGAACTTTTTGTTTCACCGACATATTTCCTGTCTTTTTGATTAAAATATTTACGTTAGCATCAATAACTATATTTCAAACAATTCCAGTAAATTACTATTCATATCAGTACACTAAGGGATTGACCATTTAACTTAAAAAAGGGGGGTATGCCTTTTTTTTAAATATTTTTGATACCCAATTTTATGAAAAAAAATATATTGTGGTCAAGCAGATGACAAAATAATGTTCTGATTCCCGATTTTCCGTATACCGTATATAATCGTCTAATTTCGAAAAAAAATGAAAATAGTTGGGTGATAGCGTTGAAAAAATAAATAATGTTCTTACTCAGAAAAGAAGATACCCCCTTTTGAAGCTAAATGGTCGGTCCGTAAGTGTTTTTTTTTTTCCTTCAACATATGGACATGAATAGTATTCTGGACAGTGCTGAAAGTAAAGAAATGCTGGTACCAACGTTTATATTTCAATAAAAAAGACAGGAAATATATATAAAAAAATCAAATCTAATCAAAAGATAATATCCCTATCAACTCACCAATGCACGATTGATCCTATAAATAAAAGTGTCCATGTAATACATGTTCAAATATGCAGCAAATCGTGAAGAAAAATCATTCAACTAATGTCATCAATTTTGAACGGTAAGCTGCGATTGGATCATATAGTGACACGTGTTAAATCCTGATCAACACTAACAGAGACATATAAAAAAAACCTATATGTATGAACTATTAAAAAAAAATCCAAAATATATGCCTATATATATATATCAAATAACAAGACAAAATCTAGTTTTTCATAACATTTCATTCACTTAATATCAGTTCTGTTTATTTTAAATGGATTAACAAAATTCTCGGCTTAAGGAAGTGAAAAAAATGTGTTTAAGCTGTAACTTACATTTACTGGTATATGGCCATTGAAGTTTCTGATATGTTTAGTTTTGCTACCTCTTCTAAATGCAAAATGTACTACTTCCTTCCTGAAACGTCGTACAAGTCAGATACAAAACAAAGGTAACAAAATAGGCCGGAAACAACCTGCCGTATGGTTTGTCTGCACTTGTAGTCAGGTCAAGGTCCTCGGCTGGCGCCTCGGACCTTGACCTGACTACTCGTGCAGAAAACTATCCGGCAACGGTTGTTACCGGCCTGTTTCTTTGTTACCTTTGTATTGTATCTAATACTAACAAAGATTCTACCTTTATCTACACACTCGTTGGAATCGGCTGTAATCATATTCAAGTATGTAAAGCTAAAGGTACATCGGTTATCCCGAAGTTGAAATCCGCAGTTTTTTTGGCCGATGCTGGTGTCCGTTGACACCGACAAATTTCTTAGTATAATGAAAGATTTTGTTGAGTATGAAACCCCTTCTAATTTTTTCAACAGGGGTTCTGCTAAGAATTCAGTTTTCAATGAAAGCAGATTTATTTCTAATGTGCTTGTACTGAAACTTGATGCTAAAAAATTATGAATGAATTTTGAGTGAAAATTTCTTTATGCGGACGTTGCCGCTCTTTGTTTTTATATTGTGACTGTAGGTTGTATAGTGTATATGTGCTTTATAGGCAGACCTTGCCGCTTGTGTCACGGACCTGGTCGTGATTTTCTGCCCTTGAAATGATGTGCATATCTTTCCATTTCTTTTGCAGATCACTTTGAGTAAGGAATGGAAAGATATCTACAAACTCTCGCGCAAACCTGGTTTACATAATACCAGGCTGAAGCTAGCGAACAATAACTAGCGAACAATTAGCCAGCGAACAATAAGGCGATATATCGAGAAACCAAAAAAAGAATAAGACAACAACGGCCGTTAATTCAAAAATATTTAAAAGGTAGAAAATCCGTCCAAATATTGCAATTTCAACTCAATTTTGAAATGGTTTTATCCCATCCATTGATAAAACAAGTACTCATAAATAAATAAATAAATCTGCTTTCATTGAAAACTGAATTCTCAGCAGAACCCTGTTGAAAAATTAGAAGGGTTTCATACTCAACAAAATCTTTCCTCGATCTTGATATCTATATCATTAACGGAAAGCTTAATACAAAATTTATGATAAAAGAGATGAATTTTCATTTCCTATCGTTAATTATCCATTTTAGATGGTGACGTTCCTTGTCACCATCTTACGGTGTTATATATCTCAACTTGTACGATTCGCTCGTGTATGTAACAACGTTTCAGATTTTAACGAAAGAAATTTATGTATTACTGAAAATTATTACACCAGGGTTTTCGATATCACAAACTAGTCAAAACATTTACTAAATTTTATCATCGGTACAAGGACATCATTCGTAAATATAGCTCAACATGCAGACTTCTTATACGTTCAGGTATTTCACATCCAATCTTTTATGGTAATATTCTTTATAAAGCACTAAAATGTCAGTATTCACCTCAGAAGCTAACAAAACCTTTAAATAGACTTATTAAGAAGGGATATAGTTACGATACTGTTGTCAGGTCATTAAAGATTGCATATTTTGGCTTTAATATTGATTCACTTATAGGGTCTTTGCATCGGAACTAAACACATTTATTTAAAACCAGTTGTTGGCATGACACGGGTTATGCTCTTCTCATATATTTTATGATGGTATGATACTAAACCCTAACGGGAGGGATTGTGCCTGATATTCATATGATGAAGACATAATCTTTCAATCAGTTTAATTGAGGTCTGGAGCTGGCATGTCAGTTAACTGCTAGTAGTCTGTTGTTATTTATGTATTATTGTCATTTTGTTTATTTTCTTTTGTTACATCTTCTGACATCGGACTCGGACTTCTCTTTAACTGACTTTTAATGTGCGTATTGGTATGCGTTTACTTTTCTACATTGGCTAGAGGTATAGGGGAGGTTGAGATCTCATAAACATGTTTAACCCGCCGCATTTTGCGCCTGTCCCAAGTCAGGAACCTCTGGCCTTTGTTAGTCTTGTATTATTTTACTTTTAGTTTCTTGTGTATAATTTGGAGTTTAGTATGACGTCCATTATCACTGAACTAGTATATATATTTGTTTAGGGGCCAGCTTAAGGACGCCTCCGGGTGCGGAATTTCTCGCTGCATTGAAGACCTATTGGTGACCTTCTGTTGTTGTCTGTTCTGTGGTCGGGTTGTTGTCTCTTTGACACATTCCCCATTTCCATTCTCAATTTTAACATCTCTTTTAGGCTAATATTCAGTACCACAGTAACTCTGCATCTATCAACGGATTATTTGTAGGTGTAGGACCACCAATGCACCCACTTCAATTTAGAACGTATGTAAAAGTAGTCCTACACTGTAAAATATAGCACCTTTGATGTCATTGTTTAATTAAACTAACATACACATTTGCAGAAATGGGGTCGGCCTATTCCAGGGCTTCTAGAGAAAAATAATTAGGGTGTCACGGGTATGACTATATAGGTCTTGTAGAGGAGAAACAGGCGCTTCTTTTGCGCAAGGTATCAAAGGGCGCTATGTTCAAAATCAGAAACTAGAGCACAAAATTTGAAAAAAATGGTAAAAACAGGGGAGTGGGCCTATTCCAGGGCTTCTAGAGAAAAATAATGAGGGGTGTCACGGGGTATGACTATATAGGTCTTGTAGAGGAGAAACAGGCGCTTCTTTTGCGCAAGGTATCAAAGGGCGCTATGTTCAAAAATCTGAAACTAGAGCACAAAATTTGAAAAAAATGGTAAAAACAGGGGGGTGGGCCTATTCCAGGGCTTCTAGAGAAAAATAATGAGGGTGTCACGGGTATGACTATATAGGTCTTGTAGAGGAGAAACAGGCGCTTCTTTTGCGCAAGGTATCAAAGGGCGCTATTACCGCTTTTGCAGTTATGGATATGGACAAAAAGAGTAAATCAGATTCTACAAACAAGAAATACGATTTGTATTTTAATATCAAATTAAAATTTGGTGCAGAAAGTACAATTTAAGGTTTTTGCTTGTGGATGTATCTACGGTTTCCTTGCATCTCACAGATCATTTAATACAATCAGCTTCTTCAGTGTCCGTACTTAACTCTAACTTTTACGCATTTAAGTGGCATCTCGAATTGTTTTTATATCCAAAATATTGTCGCATTTCACTGCCAAACATTGTTTTAGAAGGGGGTAAAAGAATCCTGGCAAAACCCGTACAAAAGAAAGAACCAATCGAATCACAGCGGACATTATTGTTAAACTATTTAACCTGTATCATGATAGATCTAACTTTTCCAACTGTAGGTTTCTTTGTATGTTATTATTGGCTTATGCTGGAATTTTTAGATACAAAGAACTCTCGGGAGTCGCATATAAGAAAGAGTGATATCAGTTTTCATAATACACATGTTGAAATAATTATTCACAATAGCAAGACCGATATTTACAGACAAGGTAGTATAGTTATGATAGCAAGTACGGATATGCCGACTTGTCCTGTAAATTTTTTAAACCATTATTGTGATTTGGCAAGGCTTAAGATTAATTCATCGGAGTACATTTTTCGTTCTTTACAGTCTAAAAGAGTTACTTTGGTATTGAGTAAAGTAAATAAGCCTTTATCTTACACTAGAACAAGAGAAATTCTTCTCGAAGCTTTAAGGTGGTATGGGTGTATAAAATAAAAATGATAGATTTTCTCAAACTTTGCACAGTTGATCCCTATAATATGTACATCGAAAATATAAAAATAAATTGGCCATATAAGAGAGACGTTTGATATCAACAATCTTTAAGAGTTTCCATGAGAATTATATGGACCTAAAAAAATCATACATTTTAGACTGTTTTGTATAGATATATAGGAAAATAGTCACCTTTTAGCTTAATATAAAAAGAAGATGTGGTATGATTGCCAATGAGACAACTGTCCACAAGAGACCAAAATGACACAGAAATTAACAACTATAGGTCACCGTACGGCCTTCAACAATGAGCAAAAAACAAATGATAGAAATTGCTCATATTTTAGAAATGAAGTACTTATATTATAAGCTTTAAAAAAAAAAACAGAAAAAAAAAAATATCGGTCACCGTGCATATAAGAAAGAAAAACCTCATTTTGCTTTTGGTTTCCATGGAAACTTTTTAGCAATATTTCTTGAAAACATTAAATTCAGAGATAGCTATTGACTCAAATGGTGGCAAAAAAATGACAGATTTCCTCATACTTTGTGGACTTTAACTTAATTACATGGGTATTTAAAAAACGCAATAATATTTAGAGGTCACCGGCCGTCCAAGAGATTTTTTACCAACTGAAAAATAGGTGCAAATAGGCTAATTTCTCAATAAATATATAGGGAAAATGGGCAAAAAACTTCCTTGTTTGAATATTCACAGCAAAAACAAATGACAGAAGTTCCTCATTTTTTATGATTGAAAAACCAGATGTCTTTATTTTATAAAATTGGAATAAAATTTGGGGGTCACCAGCAATATAAGAGAATTAATCTACTTCTTATATAGAAATAAGAAGATGTGATATGAGTGTCAATGAGCGGTTTACCATGAAACGGACTGTAAATGTTATAATTCAATTAAAAAACTATTTTTACCAATAGAGAAGTTTGATATCAACAAATCTTTAAGAGTTTACATGAGAAGTTAATAAACTTGGAAGGGTAATTAAGTACTATGTACAGATAAGAAAGTTGATTTTTGGGATTTCCCATTGTAAAACACGGACTTATCCATTTCTCCATTTTAAATAGCACCAACATATCTCTTACAATTTTTCATTAGAATTAATCAAACTGCATTATCATTAAGTAGCTTGTGTAGATGTGCAAATAGCCTAAGTTTGTTTTATCAAACAGACTTTTTGGTTTTCAATGGTAAAACAAGGACTTGGCTATTTATGAGTGCTCTATATAAGTCTCCTTTCTGAGGAGCACCACCATGATATATGGTGTAAAGGAGACATTTATCACACGGGATAGGCACAGATTAATGTGACCATTTACCTATCCAGTTCTCCAGTTAGGCTGTTTTAGTTAACACAAGTTAAAACTACTTCATAACTCTGTAGGGGTGTGTGCAGGGTGGGGTGGGGGTGGGGCTTTAATCCTTTTCACTCGGATTACCGTGAGGGAATGCGAAGTAATGCTATGGCAGTTTCTGTGTGCGCTTTTAAACACGCATTACTGCGTATTCATGTAAATACGCTGACATTATTGAGTGCAAAATGGATTTTTTTATCGCTTCATACATGAAAATATTTTTTATAAACATTTATTTGTAATCAACATGTTTTGTCTTGAGAAATATATATATGAGTTAAAAATCATGAATATCATAATAACGAACAGATACCTAGATACATGGGTCATCTAAGTACCTATAATGTACGCGGATGAATTTTAAGAATTGTATGCATATGCATGTTCCTTGTGAAGAACAATATGACGGACGTAATTATACAGAGTTATCTACCTTTTGAATACTTACATCGTCGATCTATTATTAGAGGCGTATTTGTTAGTGCAAAACCAGTTTTAGTTTGATAAACTTTCCATTTGTTAATGAGAACCGGTTTTAAACTGGTTTCGAACTGAAACTGGTTTGCCGTTTGTTATTCTCAAACCGAAACTGGTTCAAGAAACTATTCAAACTACGTTCATGGGTGGTTTGTGGTTTCGGTTTAGGATTTAAATGGAGGCAATGTTGATGCAGTGTAGTAGTCGCGAAAAAATTTATGCAGATTTTATGTTCAAATTGATTTTTAATGGATTTTCAATACTTATATGTATAACCTTTTGTGTTTGGTGTTTTTTAGCTACACATCGTTTTATATAGATAATTAATGTTCATTATAAACACTATTCATTTGTTTCTGTTATTGCTATTTTTCTAGTCTGACAGTTGTCTTTATGTATGAATTGGAAATTAAAAAAAACGTTTTAAATTGTTAATTTTATTTGTTGTGAATTGGAAAATACTGAGATGACGAATAAATGTTTATGAGATAACAATCCGATAAAACAAAACAAAAATATGTAAACCCTTCTATACATGCTATAATTCAAAACTGTGAAGTAAACGGAAATAGCCTATAAAAACAAGAGCAAATGAAATTGTTAGAATTGTTAAAATTTGTGATTAGGTCAACATTTCTAGGTCCGTGATATTTGGTCTATATGTTGTTGCATTAAATTAAGCATAACACATTATCATGTTAAATTTAAAAATGGCTCCATTCTCCAATTGGTCTATGAACACTGAAACATTTGATAGGTAACATGTAAGAGTTTATGATTAGGTATGTTGATGGGAAACCACCATTGATAATTCATTGATATGGTATGCAGGTTGCACATCTCATTTTAACAGAGATTTTTATAATTTGACTTGGTGCGTCTGTCAATATCTTACCAATAATGAATTCAGAGACTAGTTAAGTTTAATTTTATGTCTTAATTTGAAGTAAAAATTCACATCTTCGACTCTGCAGTGTCAGACGGACTATGTACATCACAAAAATAATTTATTTCTTCAATCTCCTAACCCCTCTTCAATGTACTCATTCGTGTACATTTTGTAAGAGACATAACTCGTGTAGCAAGCAGCAGCTCAAAGCTACTTTTAATAGGTACCAACCTTCACCCTAATCTGAAACAATAGTGTAACATCACAACACAGAAAGACACACTATAAATTTTCAGTTGAAATGGCTGAACTCAATCAAAAGACATATTAACACTAGTGAACGTACACTGAACGAATACATTTGATCTATGATACAATGTACATACAAAAATCAAAAGCACATGTAGTATAACGAAATCAGAGATCTATATTTTAATTAGATTGTACGCGGAATCACCAAGTAAATGTGTATTACCTGGGAACACCTCTTTGCGTTGTTGAATACTGGAGAGAAATGAACGGAGTCAGGCCATCCACAAAATACATAAAAAAATATACCAGAAATGCCTATTGCTATCACGTATACCCTGTAGATTTATTGCATGGAAAGATTTGCGATTAATGTAGTTCCGTGGAACTCTCTAGGTGCGCTAATAGGAATATGTGTCCCGTCAATTACACCTAAATCTTTAAACCGGGTCGTAACTTTGCGTTGTTGAATACTGGAGAGAAATGAACGGAGTCAGGCCATCCACAAAATACATAAAAAAATATACCAGAAATGCCTATTGCTATCACGTATACCCTGTAGATTTATTGCATGGAAAGATTTGCGATTAATGTAGTTCCCGTGGAACTCTCTAGGTGCGCTAATAGGAATATGTGTCCCGTCAATTACACCTAAATCTTTAAACCGGGCCGTAACTTTGCGTTGTTGAATACTGGAGAAATGAACGAGTCAGGCCATCCACAAAATACATAAAAATATACCAGAAATGCCTATTGCTATCACGTATACCCTGTAGATTTATTGCATGGAAAGATTTGCGATTAATGTAGTTCCGTGGAACTCTCTAGGTGCGCTAATAGGAATATGTGTCCCGTCAATTACACCTAAATCTTTAAACCGGGCCGTAACTACCGATGAGCCTCGTCTGAATTTCTGGCAAAAAAAAAAAAATAATTTTAATAAAGAAAAAAATATGGAGAAAGTTAGGCATGCAGAGGGTAGAACACATCTTTGCATTTTTACATCAAGAATTAAGTAATGCATACTTCGAATAGTAACTTATGTTGACGTGCAGCTTCTGTACTTTTATTTCAACGTAAGGTATCAAACTCTCTGTATCTAATTACCATTGCCAGTAAACCAACATTTGGTTCTGCAATTATTAAATATCGCGAAAATTATTGATAATGGATATTTCCCACATTATCAGTGCGCAAAGTAAATAAAAATTTAAATGGTTTGAATTCTTCAACTTGCTAGGTCAATACTTTTAAAGAAGCATTCACAGATCACACATGAATACCAAAGCATACCACACTTTGTGTGTAGTTCTCTTTCAAATAAGAGGAAGATTTGAGTTATTCTCAAACTTTGTGCTACAAACCTGGCTGCTATTTGTTTAGTTTAACAATAAGTTGGCTGTCTTTCAGCTATATAATAGAGAGCCGGTTTTGTGATAATTCCTTTCGAATGTTAATTGGACAGGAGAAGACCTTGACAAACTAACAATTTGATTGCTTGATATTATAATTTCCACAGAGTATTGTGGGAGTACTTCAGGCTGGCGAAAAAAACCAAAAAAACGGTCGCACAATTAACCATGGTAAAGGTGACTAGAGAGCATATAATTTGTATCATTATTGATTCTGGTGTTATGCATTTAAAAATTATATTAGCAAAATAGATTAAATCATAGATACAATTCCAAGCGTACCTTTTGTAAAGTAGTCAGACGATGGGATCTTATAGGCACAGAAAGGTCGAACTAGCATTCACAGACAGTGACTAGATTCCACTCTTTGTGCTTTATTTAAGTGTTATTGAAAAATGTGTGTTATTTTTAAATGAAGCGTTGACCACACACACTTGTCCCGCATTTTCCACTATCAAACAAAAACCCTACTGTAAATTGTACATAATTGGTGGTATAAATTCGAGGCAAGTATCTGTAAACTGGCTCTGATAGCCTATTACAGTTCATAATACGGTAAATATGAAACAATAACAATAAATACGATACAAAAACGAAGGTAACAAGATATATTTAGAACCATAATATTACAAGTTTTAAATAAACTTTACATTTGTTGAAAAATATCTAAACCATAACCAGTTTTGAAACCTAACCCAAAACCAAACCAAACCAGTTTTAAACCAAAACCTAAAACTAAAACCAGTTTTTCTGTAACAAATACGCCTTAGGTTTCACTTATCAACATAACTGGTAACGCTAAATTATTATGGTTAACATGGGATTAATGTGAAAATGAATGCATTTATTTTGTACAATAGTTCTAACAGAATAATTGTTTCAAAGACATTTATATGTGTGCGTCCGTATTTTAACTAATAAAATAATAATATAAATATTTCTTCAAGATAAACGGCATGAAATGGACAGACACAATAAAGTAAAATGACATACAAATATAGCACTAGACATGAATAGGATTTTACAGTTACAGACACTAAAATGGTTTACAGTTATGAGCACTAAAAATTATAATTTAAAAGATAAAATTATGGAAATTTTCATTATTTTAATATTTGACTAGACTGTGATATTATTAAATGGAATAGATTTTCACTGCAGCCTAATATCATATGATGACCCACAAAAGTTATTTGAATTTATGTCTAGTAGGGTCCTTTACCAGGTTATCAGGTTTACCTATGTCAAAAATATTCCTATGTGAACTTAATTAAGATATTACACAAATCCTACTAGATCATGACTAGTTCAGACCTAAAAATAAATAATTCATTTATAGTTTATATAAAAGCAAGTTTTATTTAAATAAAGAACAAGTTTTTTTTTGTTTTATACGTTTGGTTTTAATTTAAAATAGGTTTAACATTTAATTAATTGATTTAATTTAATTTTACAATGTTAAAATTACAAAATTTGATGGATATGTGAATAAAGGATTAAAATTAATCTGTAAATAAAAATATAGACAACAGATTAGAGAAAAGCAAAATTGAATTAAATAGACTAGGGTCATCAGAGTGAAAAAATTAATGTTGTAAAATTTAATTTATAATGAAAATGATTTTAATGTTTAAACTATCTTTAAAATATTAACATTTATCGATTAATGGTTTACAAAATAAATTTGTAAATGTTTAATTGCTTTAATAAATTCAATGAAAATTCATAGGGATTAATTTTTTAGTTTTAAACTAAATTAATTCCAACTTTTAAAATTTTAAAGATGATCTTCTAACATAGAAAAATTTTTATTGACAATTTTTTAATTTTTAAATGTTATTATTTATATTAATCTTTTAATATTGTTAAAATTTATGTATCTGTGATATCTAATATCATGACGATTATATGTTATATATTTATTAAGGTATTAATTCATATATAATCTAATAATTAATTTTCTCATTTTTAAAATGTATAGTAATTTTATATATGTAAAGCAAATGATGAGTTGATATTTGTTTTAACATTAGATCATAATATAAAGTTATTAAATTATTAAAAATGTTATTAAATTTTTAATTATTTATTTTTTAATGTGAATCATATTATCAAATTATACAATATATTGTATAAAGAAACTATTTTTTAAAAAGAAATGAATTAATCTTTTTATTTTTTTAATGTGTTAAAAAGAACTATTAGTTTAATCTTAAAATATTTTTAATTTTTTAAAAGGTTAACACTAATTATTCATAAAATAAGATTTCTTTTAGAATTCTAAAATCAAAATTTGTACAATTCTTATAAATATCTGTTCAACTAGTTAAATAAACATTGTCAATTTTAAGTTTACAAAAATCGTAATTTATAAATTTTAAATTTTAAAACATATTTTTTAAATAAATATTTGTTTATTTTTATGTTATAATTCTGAATATAAAACTTTTAAAAATCTTAAAATATTTATTAAAGTAACTTTTAATTTGTAATAACTAAAGACAATTTTTCAATTTTAAATATAAAATTTAAAAAAATTTTTTATTCAATAAATGGATTGATAAACTTAGAAATATCTATGAAAAAGGTTAATACATAATAAAACTATAATTTCTAATTAATTCTAATATTATTTAAAAATACAAAATTATTTCACAAATCTCTAAAGTATTTTATCTATCAATTTGTTTAAGATTCAATTTAACTTTCTTTTTAGATATTACTCATTAGCTTAATTTTACTAAAATAGCTGATTTGCATCTTATTCATTTGCTATTATGATTTTTAATTTTCAATGTATAGTTTTCAGAAATACATAATGTTAAATATATCAGATTTGATAAAAACTTGACTTTTTCTTTCAAAGATTTGTATTTATTTAATTTATTTCATCATTATAATGAAAGAATAAGATTTAATCTTTTTATAAAACAATTTTCAATCATATTATAGATACAACATTAAGTAAGTATTCAAATCAAATTCAGTGAAAAACATTATATACAAAGATCTAACTAATTTTCACTAACAATATAATAACTTTGTCATGTTAAACTATAGAAACAATAATAAAATCTTATAACCTTATGTACATGTAATATGTTTCTATTAATATAAAAATTAAAAATCATAGGAATATTTTTTCTGTATAATCGAAATAAATTTTCATCTTGAATACATTAAATTTTTAAAGATTAAACAAATGTAATATTTCATATAACAAAAATTAGACAAAATGCATTAAGTTGATTTGGTTCAAATTAATAATAGTAAATAAACTGATTAAGTTAATGAAGTTATATTAATCATATTCATAAACTTGAACTATTAATGTCATAATATTAATTATTTTAATAATAAAGTTTTAATTTTAAATATTAAAGTTTAATGATTATTGTTCTTCAAATGTTAAGTTTGAAATTCAACATTTAAACAAATTGTTCATTAATAATTTTCTCAAAGTTACATGACAGATTTAAATAATTGAATTAAATTTATTAAAATATACTTTTGTTATTAAATATTTAAATGTTGAAATATTTAATTAAATGAAAAATAACTATATTTCTTTTTATAAAACTTAAATTTTTTTATGTTGGATTACATTTTGAAATATTACTGAATGTGATATATAACAATCAAGTTATTAGCTTTAATAAAAATATATAATATTTAAAGCGTATGATTTAACATAGCTAAATTTATTTTTTCACAACTTGTATTAAGATTTTATATTTTTAATCTATAAAAATTTATTTTTAACTTATAATTTTAATGTAAGTTTAATTTAATCGGTAATATTATGACCAAAAATTTTTTAATATATATTAAAATTTAATAAATAAACTTAAAGTATAACTGATAAGGGTATAAATTTGAAAGGTTCTTTATAAAAATAATGTTATAAAACGAATTATACTGTAATAACCGTATAAAATATTAAAGATTAAACAAGATGGTTATAATTTATAAAGATGATCTAATATATATAAACAATATATTTAATTTATTTTTCTATATAACAATTCTATACAATAAGTTTTGATTAATGATTTGTCTCTTACAGTATTTCATAATCATTGATATATTTATTACATGAATTATAAATGTATTTAAAAAGTAAATTTGAAAATAGTGGTATTTTAAGTATTACATCAGACCAATTTACAATTATTATCTACAATGGAACTAACAAATGAATTAATGCATTTTAACATACTTCAATTAAGTAATGATAAGTCATGAAATATACTATGACATATTGTAAGTTTATCAAAGGATTTTATTATAGTATAAATAACAGAACTTATTAATATTTATAATCGAATCTTTTATTGATAAATATTAATATACTGATTGTTCTTAGTTTATTTTCAAAGTTTTAATATTAATGATTGTAAAGTTCATAAATGAAGTCAAATAGTTTATGACATATTAAAGTAAGTCATTATAATTGATAATTATAACACTTATGCATTATAATGTACTATCGATCAAATCCAGATTATGAACATAATGATAATGATTCTTACAGATTAACTATACATATTATAAATTATACAATGAAAGTTATCTGACTATTTCACAAAACGTCATTTAATCAAATTGAATTCCAATAGATATCATTTCATCAACAATTTAAACATATAATTAATGGTTACGTTAATAATATCAAATAACTATTTATATAGTATTAATTAATGTTACTAATCATGATTAAGAAGATGAAATGATTATAACAAGTTGTTACTAGATTTTGAAAGTTCACCATTCGTTAAATGAAGCATATAACTATCTTGTAGAAGATAATAAAGCATTAGAATTTTATAAGATGAAATTCTGTAGTAATAGATTCTATATGAATACTTAAGCAAAAGTACAGGTTATGAGTCTCTAAGATTTAATTATTATGTATCGAAATATTAGAGAAATATTAAAACGATATTTATGATTTGTTTGTATATTGCATGAAAATATAAGTTATAATACGAATACATTTGATATTCAATTGTTGAAGTCATCTAATGTAAATTTATTGTAAATTTTAATAATTATAAGTAATGACTTTAGATATGCATTTATTTTGTCTAATCACGATTATAAGGTATATATTTAGAAATCATTCAGTTAAATATTGATAAGCAATTTGTTATAATAATAATTGTTATTAATATATAAAATTAGAAATAATTTTATAAATTTTTGTAATTCAGATTGTACAATAATTTAATCATTACTAGTTCATATGTTCAGTGTTTAATGAATAAATCTAATGATATTGATAAACATAATATTGTAACTTACATTTCTTCTAAACGTATCTGTAATAGATAAATTTCTAGATATATTATAGCTAAAGATTGGATTATGATTAAGATTATATCATTCTATAACGTATATTGTGATATATTAATATGTAAGATTTATTGTCATAATATCATCTATTAATTAAACATTGTTTTACATTAAAATATCTGAGTAATTAATAAAGTTATTTCGGATGTTATTATTAAATTTGTTGAATATAGTGTATTGTAATATACGAAATTAGAGTTTATTCATGTCAATCGTTAATTTTTAAATAACATGTTAATTGAATTGATTTCAAGGTTGAATTTATAGTTTGCTAAGAAATATAATTTGATTAACATTGCAATAATAAGATCAAATAATTTAATGAATATATATTTTAAATGTTAATAAATTAAAAATACGTCATTATGCAATGTATTATAATTTATTCAATACATGTACATAGTTTTACATTAATCATTTACGAGAATCAATAAAGTATTTATAAATAAAAATTTACTTATTGACAAATCTCATTTTCAATATGTAAAGAAAATATTAAAATTAGTATTACATTCATTTATGCTATAAATTTAAATTTCAAGTAGCTTGATTTTAACTATGTTCTTGTTATATGATATAACTGTATTAGCTAATGTAAAATTGTAATGCTTAATACTGAAATTGTTGATGGATAGTAACAAAATAATTGATTAATGTCACATTAACTTGATTCGAAAGTACAGTATTAAATCGATCACGCTAAGATAAAAAACTGTCATAATGACTATTCCAAAATTGCAAAACGAATTACATTAATACACTCATTAGACAGTATTGTTTACATTTTAAACAATTACTGATTTGTTTGCTAAGATTATAAATTTAAAGATATAAGTCTTATTTCACTTAATGTTACAGATTTACTATATGATAAACATGAAGAATTGTTTACATTACTAAGATGTGTACAATAAGTATATTGGTATTGAACATAAATTCTTTGAAAATTTACATGTATCATATAGAATTGTAAACATAATATTAGACAA
Organism: Mytilus coruscus; assembly: GCA_017311375.1. Taxonomy (NCBI): domain Eukaryota; kingdom Metazoa; phylum Mollusca; class Bivalvia; order Mytilida; family Mytilidae; genus Mytilus; species Mytilus coruscus. Next base: position 49,195,168 of record CM029604.1, on the reverse strand, counting down.
TGAATTAATCAATAATAGAAATTGTACATTTATCTAATATTTAGATAATTTTAATGAAACATTATTAATATAAATCAAGTTAACATATGTATGATAAAAATAAATGAACTATAATTTACAGACTAATTCTGAAATCTTGATTTTTATCAGTAAATACTGATAAAAGATTACTTTAATAAATTTGTAATAGATTCACTTATTATCTAATGCAACTTAAATCATTTCAATAATGACACATAAACTAATTAATGCAAAAGGTTACGTTCGAATGTTAAATGTTAATATGATAAATAAGTTATTAATTATGCAACATTTAATTATTATATTAAGACTGATATTATCATATAAGACAGTAATCTTGCATATTTGTAAATATTGTATATTAAGAATTTCATTAAATAGACTATTGCATCAATTATATTATAGCACTTATAAAGCATTATATTTGATGAAAAAGTGATTATTGAAACATGATAAGATGTGAATACTATGTTCGTACAGATTTATAAGAAAGTTTTTTAAGCATAGCTATTTCAACATAATAATTAAGGCTTCATATTCAAAGTAGTTACAATTTTAAGAATTGGTTAAATTATAGCTAAATAACGTTTAATGTAAAAATGATCGTATAGAATGTTAATATAAAGTTGACATTTAAAATGTCAAAGATTGACAAATGTATTTAGTTTGATGTATAAAGTACGTTATAACAAGAAAAATCGTGAAATGAATGAAATCTCAAACATTTCGTATAATAGAACTGTGAGTCTCAGATTGAATATAAGCAAACATACTAGACTGTAATACAGCATTCTAAGACAATCATCAACATTTAAACAATTACTTTGAGAATGACGTAATTTTCAAGTCTCAATTGATTGTAAACTTCCAATTAGTGCTATACGAAATTCTTACATATTAATTGACAATAATAAATATATAATATTAAACATAGGCTATGAAAATCTAGAAGTATAGATCAATTAGAGATATGAAATTAACATGACTAAAGATGTGTGATTTAAATGATAGAATATTACCAAATTGAATCTGACTAGAAATGAATTTTAAGATTAAATTTCATAGATGTTTGCACATAGCGACTAGCATTAAATTGATAGCAAACTCATAGTAAAGTTATGCTCAAATGCAATACTAATATGCAAAATAGGTGGTCATTCTTTAACTCAATTGTATGAAGTTAGTCAATTAACTAATTTAGGTATCATTTATGATATATACTAGATCACATAACTTGATCTCATACTTTAAAGATTATCAATGACTTCGAATATCATAACTCATGTCATAATTATCTCGAAATAGACTATCGACATGTAACATCTAGAAACATAAATTGACAATTTACACATATGTCGCAACGAATGTAACATGACATCAATAAATCGTTTTAAGCCTATATCACAGATCACATATTAGTGAACGGGTTTTCATAAATGACCTTATAACATGATATGCATTATCGATAACAAATATGCATTTACGATGGCATATGTATAAGTGAAGAGGTAACTTTGGACATCAATTTTGTCAGATCTTGAAACAGGCATCAACGAATGTTTCGACAGACATAAATATGTAATCTTGAGACATAATAAAATTGGTGAAGCAATTATTAAGACGCTTAACAGGATCACATTACTAGGATTGACACATATTCATCAATTACTGCGTCCATTATGAAAATTCATAATCCGCAACTGACGAATTGAAACGAGACTACTGATGCAAACTATTAGCTTAATTGCTTCTATTGGAAAGAAAGAACAGATATTATATAAATTTGATTCGTTAAAGCCAGTTAATTACTGATAGCAGAGTTTGATAATGGCTGATTTAGTGTAGCTATAGGATGGAATCAGTTCTTGCTTAAATCTTTGATAGCGCTTGTAATGTGATGAGGCTTTAATTCGAACTTTGAATAATAGGTGGATAGTCTAAGCTCGTATTTAGCCAAATTATGAGCTATTAACATTAAAATTAGTTCATTTTTACGGAATCAAAATCGTATCAATCGTGTCATTTCTCATCGCTTGAAAGAGTCACGATGATTCATTACATAGACTAGAATCGTACATTGCTAAACGTGATAGATATACAAGTTCGAAGAAATCGGATCTATGGACTAGAATAGAACGTTGAATCAGCGAAAGATGTTCTAATGGTAGCATTCGTGCACGCTTCGAACACAGTTTTCAAATTCAATAGATCAACGATTCTAAACGTATTGTGAAAGCATGTCTATATTATACATATCAGGTAAGCAACTTCGAGTTCCACATTGTCGAAGTTTCTGAACCATAAAGTCAATATGCATCAAACAGTTTCTGATGAGAATCGCATAGTTCGCGTTGTTAACTTAGGTATGAATAGCTCATGAATTATTATTCAATCAGTAATCGTAATACTCTATCTTTGCGTATAATTCAATGCATTCAACAGTACTTATAAGTACGTTTAATTGATTTAGTAATTCTTCGACGCTGTTAGACATCGGTATTCAACTTGTCAGAAGTTACTGTATTATTAGCAGTATTCTATTTACTAGCGATTGCAATTACCTTCACAGTTATGTACTGTCTTGAGCTTTAATTCGTGCATCATCATCATCCTGATGACTGACCTGATTTAAGCTTGAACGATGATGTCTTGTACTACGCTAATAGATGTATTAACAATACAGTAAACCATTGTTGTCGAAATTCATCATTCTGCCGTACCATCAGTCATTAACCAGAGTCAATTTGGCCTATGTAACATCGTCTGTAACTACTGATACGACGCTTATTACGAATTAGTCCTTAATTCGCTATTCCTAGCAAACTATTAATTAGAAGTCACTTCATCAAATACTTGAACTATTCTTGACTGACACGTACTGATCTAAATGATTTGTCAATTCCAACGGTAGATTGCATCATGCATTTAGATCAGTTAATCGTCATGGAATTTCTGGTCATTGCCACCGTGATTGGATGTTGCGCCTAATAGATTTCATTGTATCCTCAATTCATTCTGTATAGAAAAATCTGATGATCTCTATACGTTATCATGCCTGATTAATTTAGTTGAAAAACAATTCGATTCAACTAGATCAATACAGTCTGTAGAATCTCAGGTTCGACAAATTACAATCATTGTCTTGCTCGTCATGAAATAATGATATCCATATTCAATAAAATTGTGCTCATTTGATGTCAAAAGTTTCGTCATATTTATCGAATGTTGAGTATAAGCTATTCTTCATTGACAAATTCCATATTTTCAAAATGTCTTTGATCAATAGCTTGTACTGTTTAATCTAAAGAACTTTCCATGTTTCTTCAAGCAATTTTGAACTTTTTAAGATTCTATGAGTTACCATTGTTTAACACTGTACTTAATGGCTAACTTCTAGAATTAGATAAATTCGTCCATCTGTGGTTTCGATGAATAGAGCCACTTTATGCGTAATTCAGCTCAAAAACATGACATCATGACGAACTCTTGATTGAATAAGTGTTTCTCGTTTCTCGTTTTATATAGATAAGACCGTTGGTTTTCCCGTTTGAATGGTTTTACACTAGTAATTTTGGGGCCCTTTATAGCTTACTGTTCGGTGTGAGCCTAGGCTCCGTGTTGAAGACCGTACTTTGACCTATAATGGTTTACATTTATAAATTTTGACTTGGATGGAGAGTTGTCTCATTGGCACTCATACCACATCTTCTTATATCTATACACTGTATATGTACAAAACAAGAAATTTTGACCCAAATAGTTATTAGTAGCCGTTATTTTACACAAGACTCAAAAGTGCACACGCTTAAATGTCTCGCCTGCTTTACTGACCATTGATTTTATGTTGAAAGTCTTAAAGATAAATGTTTTTCTACAAGTATCACATAAACATTTTTAAAGATTCACGACAATAAGGCCAAGGTCAGATAAATGTTTTCAGACTGACATGTACACTTTATAATTATTCCATACACCAAATATAGTTGACCTTTTGCTTATGGTAATTGAAAAACAGACCAAAACACAAAAACTTAATATTGACCAATGAACCATGAAAATGAGGTCAAGGTCAGATGATACTTGCCAGACAGACATGTACACCTTACAATTATTCCATGCACCAAATATAGCTGACCTGTTGTTATTAGTATTTAAAAAACTGACCAAAAAACAAAAACTTAACAATGACCAATAAACCATGAAAATAAGGTCAAGGTCAGACGATACCGGCTAGACAGACATGTACATTTTATACACCAACTATAGTGGATCTATTGCTAATTATAATACTTGAAAAATAGACAAAACACAAAAACTAAACATTGACCAATGAACCATGAAAATGTGGTCAAGGGCAGATGAAACCTACCAGACTGACATACATGTACCCCTTTCAATCATTCTATACACCACATATAGATGACCTACTGCTTATAGTATTTGAGAAACGGACCTAATCACGTAACTTTTTTTTTTTTTTTTTGGTAAATCAAGTACATTTTTTTATGGCATGAGGAAATAGTGTTAATATGGTGTTTCTGTTCCTATAAGTAATAGTACAAAAATGTACAGGATATAGGAGATATTCAGCATTGACTACAAATATTGTTTTAGGTTCGTGCACTTTATCTTTCACAAATAAGTTGTGAAAAAGCCTATTCCAAACATCTGGATTACTAGCATAGATAATGACTAACTATTTATTAAACTTATATCACACTCAAAATGTACGTGTAACTGACAAGCAGCAATTTTTTAGGGTAAAAAATATGGCAGTTTGATTCTTTGTGATCCAGAAAGTGCAGAACTGTGGAAGGTCCAACTTCAGTTTACACTCCTTCACAGATCTGTGTTTTTGTTACTTGTTTTTCTGTTTTGCATCGATCTGATAAGTTTAGCCCCTTTCAACTGATTAATATAATTTGTTGTGCTGTTACACCACTGTCCCAGTTAGAGGGAGGGTTTGGCACCCGCAAACATGTTCAACCTCACCACATTTTATATGTGCGTATCCCAAGTCAGGAGCCTGAAGTTTAGTGGTGGTCGTTGGCTCATGTCTGTCATATTTGTTTTTAGTAAATTGTATTGTTATGAATTAGGTCGTTAGTTTTCTCAATTGAATTGTTTCATATTTTTCATGTCGGGGCCTTTTATAGCCGATTATATGGTATGGGTTTTTCTCATTGTTGAAGGCCGTACGGTTGCCTATGATTGCTTACATCCACTTCATTTGAACTGTGGTGGATAGTTGTTTCATTGGCAATCATACCACATTTCCTTATTTTTATATTGTCGGACGCATTAAATTTATAAAATCGATTTTATTTAGAGAAGTATTGTCAGTGGTTATTTTGGAGGACATAGTGTATGTCCATCCTCCTTTTAACCTGAACAAATGAAGTTTTGTTAATGAAACTTTCCGTTCCAAAAAAAAAAATTGACTCGCTACGCTTGCCAGAAATTTTACCTTTTTGAACAATAACACCCATTTTTCCTTGGACCCTGGATCCACCCTTGATTGTAGGCTATTATATAGTATTTTCCTCATGCAAAGCTCTGATTCCTTGCCCGGCTTCGGCTACACTATTTTGACCTTTGTGGATTATAGCTCTTCATCTTTTTAATAAGCTTTGGATTTTCTAATATTTTAGCCTCGAGCATCACTGAAGAGGCATTTATTGTCGAAATGCGCATCTGGTGCAGATAAAATGGTACCGTTAATGTTATTCATATCAATAGAATATAAATTATATTCTAGACTTCATTTTGACTGCTTTATTTGTTTGAATTTGTATGTGTATCCTACAAATAGTTGATATGTGTCACAAAAGTTAAGTTATTTTAGGGGTGAAAAATTGATTTTGAGGGGGCAAGGAGTGGCTGTTTTTGTGCCAATTTGTGAATGAGCAAAAAATTAAATAATCTGGTCCAGGTCTGAGTGAAAAAATAAATAATCTGGTCACCTTTATGTTGGAAATAAATATTCAGACAGCATCAAATTTGCCAGCTCCCTCCCCCCCTTTAGAATCAAATGGTCGTTCCCTTAGCGGACGATGTAAAATACTTACTTTACAGACACATCACCTTTTGTTTACATACATTTATCGCATATTTGCTGGTCCTTTTCGAGTGTAAAACAAGTGTGAAACTGCTTCATAAGCTACCAAAATGAAGATCGTTTTCTATAATTTTCGATCTGCATTACAGTAGTCATGAAAAACATGATAAATGTGCTTCGTGGCATTTGTAACTTATTTATAGAAACTCTTTGAACTGTAATTAGGCCTAAACAATAGGATAATCCCTTACTAAGAACATGATTTCATTCATTCTTCACAATTAAGAAACACCAAATCCTACAATTTCATTGGACGAAAGCACTTTGCTATATTCTAAAATCCCATAGTTTGATTTATTGGCTAATTATTTCATTCATTTGTTTTTACACAGTTGTTTAATATAACGGATTTTGTGATATTTTGGGAATTTCATTATTGAGGTTTAATGGTTATATCCTGATTTCTTTGTTGGGTTTGTTTTTCATAAAAATTTAAAAACAACGACAATAAACACCGAACAAAACAAAAAATAAAACTGAAAAAGTGGTTAAAGTCGAGAAACAAATATTACGCGAGAACGTAAATGAGAATTAAGGCAGTTCAAGTTTTCATATGATGTTAAATTTGAATAATTCATGCAATATGGTTAGATACATTATATGGAGTGAAGGCAATAGATCACAAACACCACCCCTCATTGTTTTGTTAAAAGGATCAATGTAAGTTCGTCAAACGTTGCACAGGGGAGTTCTCAAGTTAATTGTGACTTTTTAAAGAATCAACGGGGAGGAATCACATTTCAAAAAGAAGCGTTTTTCTCAGTACATCGTCTAATTTTCTATTTATATATATCTATAACTTATACTTTGTTGTCATTATAATTCATAAATATTAGATTAGCTTGTTACACTAATTCTCACACCAGTCAACCCATGAGGTTATAATCTAAACGAAATAACTTTTGACTGTTCAATTTGAATATGAAAAAATCTTCAAAATATTTGAAAGATATGAGAAGATTAATAGATCACAGCGAGTAAATTTTCATTATGTTTTTTTTTTTATTTATTTATTTATTTATTTTTTTTTTTTTCATTTGTAGTGTGTAATAAATTAAACTTTATCACTTTTTCTGATGTATAAGAACAATATTTGATAATAAACTGATTTGTTTTTATTGTTCACTTATGAATTTCTTATATATTGTTAAATAACACTTTATAAATTTGATGCGACCGAAGAGTTTTTCTGCAGAGAACAGGAGGCTTGGTTAATTTCTAAATTTATCAGCAGAGAATTTAGGAACATTTTTATAAATCATGTTGTACCAACAAACTGAATAAAGAGCTGATACCCTTCGGGACTTACAGTCAATCAAGCAGGGGAAACAGCCCAATGATAAAACATTCAGATAACACTTTATCAATTTGGTGCGTCCGAAGGGTTTTTTTTTCTGGAGTTCATTTCATCAGGAACGTGAAACAAAAAAATGAAATTCAAGGATGTATAAGTACCTAAATACAGAATCACGAGGAGCTCTTAATCAAAAAGGACACCAAATGAATAATGAAATTCATCTTAAGTAAACCATGCCTTGGTGACTTTGAATCTTAATTTTCTTTTCAAAGAAATTCTAAATTGACTAACGGAAAAAAAAGTTATAAAGCGAATCTAAATCTGTTGTCGTTCTAACTGCAAACACATTACAAGTTTGTTTTTTCTTTTTTTTTTTTTTTTTTTTTTGTCTTGTTCGGCCGGGATTAAGTAAAAGTATCAAATCTTCACATGCAACCAACATCTCGAGTTGGAAGTGCAGAAGCATTTAAATTGGTTTTCAAATGAGAGTCTTTACTTAAAATTTAGCATATTGACAGCTGACAACTCTGAAATAAAATTGATACATTGGACTATGTTTGTTTGGATCGAACCTTTCAGAAAAGCAATACAAATGGAATATAAAATATTCAATTAAAATTCGTTTGCCATGTCTTGGCTTTGTTTGTACATGTTTTAAACATAATCGGGGTTTTATGTATTTTTAACGGTTATAAATAAATAATTGCTCCTTGGTGTCAAACTTTTATGATTTTAGTATTTATTGAATAAATATGGGTAATACTACTTCACTGCATAGTAATACGAAGACACAAAATCAGTATTTCATGATACGGAATTGTTTCACGATTTAAGTATATTATGTTGGGAGTGAGGATTGCCAACAACCAAAGTGTTACTAATGATTCTCCTGAATAAACTACAAGACATATATGCAAGACAAATAACATACATATAACGAAACAGCACAACATTGAGGCATACACACATATGTGGAAATGATAGAAGTGAGTAAAAATAAACTCTTGGATGTTATATGTTAATTTATATATTGACGAAAGGAGTGATTAGGCCAGGTGCAAAAAGCAAATATTTTTAGTTTTTTGGAACATCTCTTGGCTTGTCCATACGGTATGGATGTCAAAGAGCTAAATGTTTAAACTGTAACGGTGGCCTAAGAGATGCATTCGGTAAATATTTAATATGTCCTTTGACAACTGTTCTGGATTATTTATTTGTATCATTTTGCCAAACTGCATGAATGTAAAAGATTTTCACTATTATTCGACAGCAATTCTGTAAAAAAAAATATATTTTGGCATAATACATGTATGAAAGATAGCATTTCAAGACGTTTCTTCAACTCCAAAAGTTCTTACATGAAGCTGTCATACTGCGAATTTTAGTGATTTTAAGGCCTTATGATAATGGAAATGTCGTAAAATTAATAACGGGCGATATCTTACTTATTGCTTATTAAATACATTTGTATATTATATATTTTATTAAATTTCTTTTTAAATATTCGGGTGTATTTATATACACGTAAATATATTCTCTACATAATTTATATGCAATTTACTCTTTTTATCAGGTGAAATAGTCTTAAATAGTATGGGATCAAATGACAAAATTCTGTATCTAGAAGATATCTGATATTTGTAGTTGAATAGCTACATACTACTAAGCGTAAACCTTAAGCTTGGGTGTATGTATTCAAAACATTTGTTATGAACAAGAAATCTTTTATTTAGATAGAGTTTTATTTTTCTATCGTAAAGCAAATGTCGTAAATTTATCGATTTTCAAAGCATGAAATACATATACGTATGTTTATATTGCAACAACTTATTTTCCTGCTTTAAAAGTAAATGTTTTATTTGAATTGTTTTTTTTTTTTTTTTTTTTTTTTAATGTCATTCTTTATGATATAATAACTACTTAACTATTTAGGCGTATATAAGTCGTAGAACAATATTTGTTATTATAAAAAAAGGAAGAGGTTATCACATTTTTCAACATATTTCTGGTTGAATGTTGTATGGAGGCATCGAAAATGTAACGAATTGTTCTTTTTTTTTGCCAATATGTTTGTTATATCTTGGTTTTCAAAAATTATAAAATAAGAATTTAAGGTAATTGAACAATTTGCAATCTACAAGGTTGTGAAAAATTTAAATATTTTGTAAAGTTTCTTTATGGAAAAAAAATATTTGTATGTGAATTGATAGAAAGCGAATTCAAATGACATAAGCCTGAAATCAAACACGATAAGATAACTGTTATAAAATAATTTAAAAGAAATTAAAAGATAAAAGGAGTCGCAGTGCTTTTGTTATAAGTTTGATACAACATAAAATTGAATGAATCAAAAAATATTTTGCATTTGTAACAACAGTCAAAACAATAAAATATGTTTCTTCACTTAAGTGGACCGTTTACATATGAATTATACTCCTCTCTCAAAACATGCTTTTTAATAGATAAAATAAAAATTCTGCACTAATCTTCTTTTTTTTTCTAAGATCCAAGATTGCAAAAGACCCCCATGCTTTTTTAAGCCTTAAGAATGTATCCTCTACCCCTATGAATAGGTTGCTTTTTTTAGCTGTATTTGGCACAACCTTTTCGAATTTTGGGGTCCTCAATGTTCTTCAACTTCGTACTTTATATGGCCTTTTAACTCTTTATTCGAGCGTCACTGATGAGTATTTTTTCGACGAAACTCACGCTGATAAAAATGTTATCCTGGTATCTATGAGGAGTTTATTTAGGATGTATAATTCTGAAATCTTAGACACTTTTATTTTTTCCTGTTATCTTTCCATTGCCGTTTTGCGTTTTTATTTTCTTTCATTGTAATAATATAGCAATGATGTTGCATTCTTATTTTATTCTCAACAGCTATTAAGATAAGCAAAAATATATTCTTCAAATTATTATAGTGTAAACAAGATTTTTTTCAGACCAAATCATAGTTATAGATACAGACATGTACAATATTTCAATACAAGGATAGGACAAAAAATGACTAGTCACGTATGCAAATGTCTCTCGAATAAAACCATTCTACTTATACTATATCACCGATCGCGTAAGACCCTCATGTGAAGTCAATCTCGTAAAACACCCAAGTACAAGTAATACTGTATAAACCATACTACTGTACATGTAATTATTCACTAAAATCAGAATTCTGCGACTACTTTATTAGAATCTGATAAACCAAAAAAAATATTACTGTAACATATTCTTCTATTCTTTCATCTAGCAACTATACATAACATTTTGGTCCCAAGTGTTTCTGAGGCTGTAAACAAAAATCAAACGAGATATAAACAAGGAATTATAAGTTTTTAGCATCATCACTATAAACTCGCAACAGAAAATCAATTGGTTCATTGTTTGTTGTCTGTATATTGTCTGAATATTCACAGATATATAAAACGTTTCTTAAACCATCTCTGAACTAAAAGATATACATATTTATTTTTTTCTGTTTATAAACTAAAACACAAATGTTTTCTTATTTTAAATAATGCATGTAAGAGATTCCTGACAAAATGGAATTCAGGGTTAGGAATTCCTTATCAAATGTAAATAAAACAGTAGAGACAGGGAAGAGATACAAAGGTTAAAACAGAAAAGTATTTCATTAAATCATATCACTATCTCATTTAAGACCAAGACAAAAGAATACAGTATCAAAGAATGTGAAGGAATATTATTTTATTGTTTTGTTTTTGTAAATATCATGGTAACGACGTTAAACGCAATTATCTCAATTACTAATGAAACCAGAAAATATGCATTTGCAGGTTTATTCAATAGGTTAACATTTGTTTTTGGTTTCAATGTTTGATTGTGGTTTTGAAATAACTTTTAATCAGTATGGTACGAAAACAACCTATTGATTTGTTACCTTTATCAAAAGAAGAGTTATTTTTCTATAGATCCGGCTTAACCAGTCACACTCTGATTTTAACAATGAAAAGTCATTTAATTTTTTACAGATGTTACAGGGTTAGAATTTATGCAAACATATTTTGACGTTATTGAAATAAGGCTAAACAAGTTTTGAGAAGCTTAAAAATCATGATCCCAGACAAAGACAGTGTCCAAAGAAAATTATTCTAATCACTTTTACCTTTGTAAAGTAGTAAGAACAACCTTAACCTCATTTCTTTTACCTTTTTACCTGTTTTTGGTAAATTTGTAAGTGTTTCTCGTGTTTAAAGATGAAAGAAAAGACCATGGGGGAATTTTGTGTTGGAGTATGGTAACCCATTACTACCATACCTTAAATAGAACAGACGAAAATGCTACATCAATTCCAGCAAAAAATTAAAAAGGGACAAAATGCATTGCTACGTTGGCGTTATCAGTTATACTTCTAGTGACGCGTCAACAATTTACTGTTTTTATTCGAGCGCAACTGATGAGATTTCATGTAGACGTGCGTCTTGCTTATTTAATCATAAACCCTAATAATCAGTAGCTTATCTGAATTATATGTTTTTCTTTCTTTCTTTTTCAACAATATAGTAAAGTAGAATATTGCATGTAAGTTCAATATATGTTATATTTAGACAACTCCTGACAATTTATTTAATTTGTAAATTACCAAATATGGACATCATTAATTCATTTCTACTATCCAAATTTTATAAACGAAAAATTTAAGAAATAATAAATCTTCAAATGTTCGGAAGATCTTGACTTGAAGTGCAGAAGTATTGAAATGTGTTTTCGGATAAGGGACTTTACCTAAAAATAAGTATATTGACTACAGACAACCTTGAAACAAGAAATGATATATAACTGTCCATGATGTTAACAAGTCTTCAGCAATAAAAATGAAATATAAAGTATTCAAGACGATATGTTTGGTTTGTCCTTATTTCTACATGTTTTAAACATAATTGGTGATTTGATGTGTTTATAAGGGTTATAAATTGAAAACAAATGCTTTGGTTTCTGACTTTTATGATTTTCTAATGTAAGTTTCCATTGAATAACTACGGGTTATACTTTGAAGTTCTTCACTGCAACTATAACTGTATGCCTTTTTGTATCCAAAAAATGATTGCCAACATCAAAAGGGCTACTAATGATTCTCATGAACAAAATACAAGCTAAAACATATATATACAAAACATATAAAATACATAAAAAGAACCAGCACAACCATTATTCACACATACACGTACACGGACACACATATACACCCAATATACAACCAATTAGATTCATCCACTTTTTTCAAGATCATAACAAACGATTTCAAATATTTCAATGTTTTCCTTAACAGCCATTTCATCAAACCTATGTATTATATTTTAGTTACATAGTCTCAACAGCTATTAACACTATATTAAAATGTACACGAGGACAAACTGGCTTTTTTTAAGTTTTGACATATGATAATTCTGATATCGTTATATGGAAGAGTAAGAAGAAAATGGAAATTGTTTCTGGAATGACACAATAACAGCGATTGAAGTTTTGATAAGGTATCTTCTTGATCATTCAAACCACGGAGTCATCAATACTATCCGGTGTCATAAACTGTCTCAGCTGCAGTCCCTAAAGGAAAAATATTCATAAGAAGGAACTGCAGCAAACTTGTTGAATTGATACTTAAATACGGAAAGAGGTTCTGGAGCTTCTATTTCGTCAGGTACTTCATTTTAGTCTTTATTTGTTGCCGGGGGGAAGTATAATGAAAATATGATCAAAGACCACTATTAATGACCTTTATTTTCTTTGGTTGGAAAGAGAGTTGAAATAAACTTTTTTGTGCTTTATTTTTACATATATATTGACGTTAGGAGTGATTAGATAAGGTGCAAAAAGGTAATATTTCTTGTTTTCTGAACATTTCTTCACGATATAAGCGTGTATGGGCTTATTTGTGAGCTGGAAAGGTTCAATTTTTCTAAATGTTGGATATATTTTTAGACTTGTTCTGTTCATTACACATACAAAAGATTAGGCAAAATAGTAAGGTTTGCTTTATTAATATGACAAAATGTTTTAAAAAGTATATTTGTACTAAAATGGAAATTAATTGTGGTATGTGGCATATAGTTGTTCTCGATTGTTGAGATCAAATATGATATGTTTCTTTTTAAATAATAAATGGCCGTATTATGATTAACAAGCGGATAGATATTCTGCAGGTAAATTGTACATTTCCCTTCTCCGTGATCCGTAGAATATAAGGAGTAGATAAGTTATGCTCTTCTAGCAAAGATAATTTTTTTGTGATCTTAAATGCTTTGATTATTGATAATAATTCACGTCTCTAAACGTTTTCCAAATATCAGATTTAAAATTGTACAAAAAAACTACATCACAAAAGTCAAAAATGGGTCATGGTTTTATACAAATTGTATAGAACTTATCTTGTAAAAAATCTACATCTGTGTCATAATATACAAATGGTTATTGGTGTTTAGATCTCTATTAACGATGTGTTTACCCCATGAAAGGTAATTTGTAAAATACAAACCCAGGTGTTTGTGAGGTGCGACTTCCTGTGTTTCCCCAAAAACATTTTTGGATTATTTAATTTTGTATGATTTAGTGAAAATATAATTTTAGTGTTGCTCGCATTAAATTAACAGACCATTGCCTAGACCAACTATTTATTTTTTTTTTTCAATCTGTATTTAACTTGTCATGTCTTAAACATGTTAAATATTGATTAACGATGTAAGCGATTTCATGTAAGCGTGTCAAAGTAATATAAAAATGTATTAATTTTCTTTTATATGGACGCAGTAGCATATGCTTAATATTGAATACATACGTTATGATACAAGTATGATTTTGTTATAGCATTCATTGTCTAGTTGTTTTCATAATTTTGCGTCTTCATGTGGAAGATTAAATTATTTGCCACTTTACCATTTTAAGAAAGAGATCTAGGAGTAAATTAGTGAACACTCATCTATTCGGTCCTGTATGTAATAAGACTTGTATTTGAAACATGAGGTGTATTTGTTTCTTTGTTGGATTATAAATGGTACATTGTTAATTTCGATTATGTTATGCCTTAAACTTCAACAAAAGCAGTCGCTTAAGAGATTGAAGTCAACGAAAAGAAACAGTTTGCCAACAATAAAAAATCGAAAGTAAAAAAAAAAAACATCTAGAGGTCAACATATTGTATTCGGTATTAAATAAATCGCTCTAGGTCTAGACTTTATTAGAATAAATTTAACAAAGACTACCAAAGATCTGCCATCACCAGCACATTCTTTAAGAACAAAACTCATTAAGAGTCATTTAAACATATACAACAATTGACGTGGGATTTGTGACCAGATTATAATTTTTTTTTGTATAAAGTTCTCAAACCTACCTTGTTCATTTCGATTAGTGGAATAATCATACAATGATTTAAAAATTATACCTTTGTGTACCGTTTGTTGTTCAACTGATTGGTGTTATAACGGCATAACACTTTTCTGTGGGAAAAAATACATCTTTAAAAAGAAAAAAAAATCCAATGAGAAATGAACTTAAATAAAACATTTGCCTCATTTGATCATCTTTTCTGAAGAACGCATAGAATTGAAAATCATTCTCAAACCAGCAAAAAAAAAAAACAAGTCTAGTATTATTACTAAAATTTGTTGTTATAAGAATTCATAAATAACATTACCAATACCAAATGTTCTGCACCAGATGCGTTTGACAATCAATTTCTCTTCAGTGATACTATGCAAAAGCATTAAAAATGTTTCTTATCATCTGCACGCATCTTGACGGAACCGTATACTAATGACCCAAGAACAGAGATGGGCACGATTACTGACAAATGTTATCGATTAATAATCGATTACTTGAAGGATTTTTGTGTTATCGATTAACTCTCATGGTTGCATGTAATCGAATGCAATCGATTACTTGTCAAAAGTATTTACATTACTTTAAGATTACTGTCAATTAAATGCTATATGTACCACAATAATAAAGAAAGTTAAACACAATTATGTTGCTCAACATATTTATGATGGAAATTAAGAACTTTAGTCCGACCGATTGGTGAAATAATTGTGGGTTTGATGATAAAAGCATCAAATTTGGCATGGTAGTAAGGATGGCTATTCCAAACAATATTAGCTATGGACCCACCTTTGAATTTCAAAATGGCGTTTTTTTTTAAGATGGCACCCATAAAATATCAAAATAAACAAATTTAACTTTTTTAGGTTACCAAATGTTTCTTTTTGGTACAAAATTGTTTAAAAGTATAAAACATGATTGCCATTATGAACAATTAAGATTGATTTTTATAGGTATTGGTATTTTTATAGCTGTACATTTTGAGATATAAACTAGTGTAAACAATGTCAAAAATGTGCAAAATTGTAGATCCTGAATTGCCATCAACATCTTCTATATCAGCCGACTTTGATTGGAAAGAATGTATTTTTTGCCAAGAACAGACTAAAGAAAACTTACAGTGTCCCGCTAATAGCAAACGATCCGAGCTAGAAGTAGGAACAGGATACAAAACACTTGAAACAATTTTAGAACGATTTCAGCTAATTGACTGGTTCCCGATTCCAATTAGATTAGAAAACTTCACTGAAGAAAATGGTTTTGCTTTAAACTTGCAGCTGTACAATGCAAAATGGCACAAAACATGTAGAAATAAATTTTCAGAGTTGAAGATTGAAAGGCATGAAAAACAGAAGAGGAAAGGAGAGAGTGGTGAGTAGGTTGGGACTACAAGTAAAATAACACGACAGAGTGTTGGTTCTGCAACAATGACAATGACCGAAGATTGTTTCTTCTGTGGTGAGTCTTCAGGAGATCTACACAAAGCATCTACGTTTGAAATAGACAAACATGTTCGTAAATGTGCACTCGACTTGCAAGATACAGTACTTTTGGCAAAACTAAGCGCTGGAGACATAATTTCCCAAGAAGCAATTTATCATGTTAAGTGCCTGTCGAATTTATATAATAGAGCTAGACCATTAAAAGTTAGTGATGAAAGTTCAGACAATCGTATCCACGGTATCGTTCTCACGGAGCTGATAGTGTACATAGAAGAATCACGCATAGACTCTGATGTCATTCCAGTACTCAAATTAGTAGACTGAACGAGGATGTATACCTGTCGCATAGAACAGTTTGGATTAGACACATCTGGAAGAGTGCATTCTACAGATCTAAAAAACCGAGTTCTTGTAGCTATCCCAGACTTGCAGGCCCATAAACAAGGAAGAGACGTGTTTCTCCTATTCAACGATGATGTTGGTGCTGCAATCAAACAGGCAACCAAAACAAACTACGACGATGAGGCAATAATACTGTCTAAAGCTGCACATATAGTGCGAAAGGACATGATGGCCATGCAATTTATATTCAAAAGAACCTTTGAGACAGGCTATCGACAAAACTCGGTTCCACAATCATTAAAAACATTAGTCGGAATGGTCCTTGGTGGACCAAATATCAAAATGCAGTCAAGCAATTCTATTGAAGCACAGACGACACTGACTATTTCATAGCTGCTTCAGTTTAATTCCTCTATTCGCAGACGAAAGGATTCATCCAAAGTATTCCATTCAACTGAACGAGAACCACCTCTTCCAATTTATTAAGGCCTTCTGCTGCATGCTGAAACGAGGAAACGAGGTTTAATTGATAAAATGTACTGTTTAGGTTTTTCATTATCATATGACAGAATTATGTATTTATCTGCTGCACTGGGCAACCTGGGGCGTAGCTGGGTCCTTTTTATGTGCACGCCAAACAGAGGGGGGAGTGCGGGGGCTTGCCCCCCGAAGATTTTTATTTTACTAGACGCAAAATGGTGCGTTCTGAGGGCCTTAAATTGGTTTGAATAGCAAATTAGTCAGACTGTATTTGGTCATTTTTTATTCAGAAACATCAATAATTTTCAAAAATCTGCCCTCCGTTTTTTAGCTGCAACAAAAACGTCCATGGTCTTGTCTACATTGACCTCAAAATCACGGTGGAGGTGCATTAAACCCAAAGCCGACAATCTGTCATTTCTCATTGTGGAACGGATGTACGTTTTCAAACGTTTCAGTACGCTAAACGACCATTCGGCTGTAGCACTAGCAACGGGCATTGTTAAGAGAACACACAGTATTGTATCGATAGACGGATACAATGCGGGATTAACGGTATCAAGCGTTTGACACAGTGTTGTCGGCACTTTATCACTAGGTAGGATTCGACAGCGAGCTCGCCATCGTTCAACCTCTCTCTTGAAGTCTTCTAAAGACAACCCGATACCCATCAGGTATGTCTGATGAATTGTGACAATTTGGTCGTTTGTTATTTGTTCGACCACACACGGAAGAAGATATTGTGCATGAAAACGGTTTTCTGACTTCAGAAGTCGAGAATCAAGTTCCGTGATCATATGATCCAGAAAAGGATAGTAGAGAGAAACGCGCCAGTAATGTTTAGGTGTTTCGGCTGGATGGTTAGCTCTCGAGGTTTGTATTCCACACCGCCTTGGAACATTTTCAATAATATCAAAAGGCTCTGCTATATCTAAAGCGGTTTGGTATAGCTCGTTCCAAACATTATCATCATTTCGCTCGGAACGCAACATTTCAATTACGGTTTTGCATTCCTTCACAGCCTCGAGAAGGTCGCATTCAGCACCTTGCAGAAAAGTTGACAAATGAACTGTACTTAGTAGTACATGCTCTGATACTACTAATGCAATTACAAACTGAAACCTCATTAGCGACGCAAGATGTTGGCCTGCCTTGTCGTCCCCTAAGTTTTGTAACCGTTCTAATGAGTGGACAACTACCGGAAACGCTGTTTTGAACATATACAGGGCATCTGCGCGACTAGTCCATCGAGTTTCGCATAGAGTTCTTAATTTTGTTCGTTTTTCCATATTCTCCTTCGTAGCCGCGTCTGATAAAACCTCGTCAAAGAAAGCTTGTAGTCGCTTTGCAGAATAGTCGAAGGCAAACCCTATTTCTTGGACGACTGTCACGACGTTATGAACCGAATTGTCCTTACAACTGTGCACTACCGCTAAGTTCAGACAATGAGATTTACAATGTACATAGGTTGCCTCTGGTATAATGTTCGATATTCTGGCCTGTACACCGTTGTATTTGCCGGACATGTTGGCAGCTCCATCGTAGCCTTGATCCCTCATTTTCGCGATGTTGACACCCGCACCCTGTAGAGTTTCGATGAGTAACTCCGCTAAATGCTCACCCTTAGTACTCGTCGCCATGATAAAATCTAGAAAGTCTTCTTTCATCGAAACATCACCACTGAGAGAATCCCGCTGTATGTATCGAAGACAAAAACAGAGACTTATTCCCGCGTCGATACATCTGTAGATTCGTCTGCGATCATAGCAAAGAATTTGCTTGAATTCCACTTATCAACAATATCGGTGCGAATTTGATTTCCAATAATGTTGATGATTTCATTCTGTATATCAGGGTATGTGTATTTCGCTCTACTATTAACGTTCGCAAGATGTTCGGTTAGGATAAGATCACCTTGTGCCTTTGAATTCAAAAAAGCCATGAAGTTACTTCGCTCTGGGGTTTGCCCACGAATAGCGATGTTTTGCTTCCCACAAAGTAACAGAGATTCCATTATTTTCAATAAAATGTGTCGGTTGCGGTTTCTTGTGTTTTTTCAAATTCAGAAATTTTGTATATAAATGGCTCATCTTTAGAATCTTTCGAACAAATTTTTACAAAATCATCTGCCATCGCTTGGTAAGTGAAATGAGGAGACCCATCTTTAAGGTGGCGCTTTACGAAACAAGCCAAATTAGACCAGTCTGTCACTTTATTTATGAAGAGCCTATCTTTTGATTCCTGTCGTTCAAACAAAACACATGGAGCACAATACAAGGCATCATTATTCATAGAATACCTAAGCCATGGGTTCTCTGTTATCCACTTTGCCGAAAGACGGCGCTGACGATTGCCATGGTCTCTGGAAGAAAAAAAACAAGACATTTACATGTCTGGGCCTGCGTCACCGATCGAATGTATATATTTCCGAACATCACATAGTTCAGCACACACAAAAATCTAGATACTTATTTGTCAAATTTGCCATTATAGGAGATGCAAATTTTCTATGTGTATATAAACACTATGTTATTAGAATAGATAGTAAGTGCATTTTTGAAAAGGGGAATTAGTCAGATACAAAATCCGACAAAAGAGAAGAAAACAGCCTAAGTCCAGGAACTAGCGAGAAATCTAGCATCCGGATGCGGACGCAGCTGACCCCCAAACAATAACGTGTGGTAGTTCAGCAAAAAAGGACGCAAACAGACACACAAAAAAATAACCGAAAAAAAACCAAGCAAGGCTAACATTGACTAGAGGCTCCCGGCTTGGAACAGGTGCAAAATTGCAAATTTTGATAATAGTGGTTCAACACACTTGGAGTTACAGATTAAACATTTTAGGTACCCTTTATAAGCGTGGCGGACAGATGCACGGACGGGATCGAGTGGCAGCTGTTACTACACCTGACTTTTTTACTGATGTAATAGGTTCTTTGTTTCGAAAAGGTAGTGTTTTCCGGTTTGTGGTGGGCATTATACAAAATTGTACAAGCTACTGTATGAAATCTACGTAAAAATACAGTAACCTTGTAGCTGGATTATTTGTATGTCGACTCCTCATTGACGTTTACCCAACACGTCATACTATTATTCATATAATCAAATTTCAAATGCATTGATTGATTTGAGGCCAATTATTTTGTTCCATGCATTGGAGGTAGTACTGCGGAATCGGATGAAGTCTTGAAAGGCTATTTTATTTTATTTTTAATGTTGACGCCTTATTTTGACAGGAAGGTGTCAAAGCAGAACAACATGAAGTAGCCTTTCAAAATATCATAATTATTTGACGGGAAATTTTAGATTACCGTTATTGTAACTTACATATAAAAGAGGGGCGAAAGATACCAAAGGGACAGTCAAACTCGTATAAGGGTTACTGTAATTCATTAAATTGTTCAGGGTCAGATGCAAAAGTTGCGAGATAAAAATGGATCAATTGGTCATGTTTTGCCAAAATTATGTACGAAATTTACAACCATTATCCAAACAAAAACGTGGGTTTACAACCCCTGCAGCCCTGTTAGTTCAACGGTGCGCATAATATTTTTTATTGAAATAGACCTTTTCGGAAATTTGAAGGTGTGGACATCTTTCCATTTGTCGGTCAAAAGTTGTAACTTTACATCTTTTCCTAAGGATGTCGAATCTTTCAACAAAGAAATATCTGGATATGATGGTCCCAGATTTTTCTGTACTGGCTTTGACATGGACTCTGATGTGGCGCTTAATCTATGTTCATCGTCAATTTTTGACGTTTCAGAGTCTATATTGTCCTGATTTGATGCTGACTGTGTTTCTGCATGACTATCACTGTTGGTACTGTTAGTAGGCGTTTTGGTGAAAAAAGTGTCTAAAGTTTGCCATTTAGGCTTGTCACGCTTAGAACTGCTCATGTTTACGTTGCTTTTTACGTTTAGTACCGGAAGAAAATTCACGCAAATAAATTAAAAACGATTTCGGTCAGGGTTGGTCGGGTTGATTTTACATACGGACATATTATTGTGACGTTATTAAAATAGTTATATCGTTTCTAATTTGCATGGTTTAGTTAAATTTATATATTTTTTACTCGTTTGTATTTCTATTTTATTTTCCGGCGTAAATTATTTTTTTAGACTCCGCGATGTGCACGCCATGGCGTGACAGCGTATATGGAGCTACGCCACAGGCAACTCTATCTGTGAAGTATTCGATATTGAAAATGTGCATGGTGTGTCCCGCAAAACTTCGGCGTGGTGTGTTTACAACTGCAGCAGTGGATAATATTGACCATAACCCGAGTTCGACAACTGCTCAAGGATCGTTGCATGGCACTGCCATTTCACTTTTTCAGCATCCGGTTCCAGGAATTGAGGGTATGGAGAGATTAACCATACCAATTGATACCACATCATCACAGAGGGAAAACCTAAAACCTTTACCAGAACATTATACAATCGTCCCTCCTGTTGTTCTTCCAAAAGAACCAGCAGAAATACCAACGGTTCATGGTCCGATGATTAGTGATGGTACAGAGATACCAAGGGCATTGAATTTAGAGTACAGGTTTGTTCTTTTTTTCCAGACGCATGCTGAAAGACAAATGTCAGGTTGAGAACCACAATATGGTACCAGCTCCGAAAAGTAGCAATATACAACTATAATCGTAGTTGTAATTTCATTGAGTTTGGTTGGTTAGTCATTAGCCTGTTGTGCTTTGAAAAGTTTGAACGAATAGCATACATTCTTCTATTTCCATAACAGTATACGTTAGCGCATCTTGTAGTATTTGTGCTATAACTATATCAATACCTACATTTATAATTCTAGCACTATATACATATATCAAACTAATTCTTACCTTCAGAAAACTATATTCCTATATCAATAATACTTACCTTTAGAAAACTATATACATATATCAATACCGGTAATACTTACCATATGCTTTGTACATTTATAGCCATGCTTGAACTGCTCCACTTCTCATAAGATATTAACACTCATTATTTGCACATTTGCTATGTTAATTGCATGTTTTACTTTCTGTATGCACACATGAATATTAGAAAACTTTACAGTTCCTTACTACTAACACAAAATAAAGTTAACAACATCATGTTACAGGTGGCTTGATCATGTGAATACCAAGATTGAAGCAGATGACATTGAAGACATGGAATATTCCTGGGCAGCTTTTTACGCCAGTCAAGCCACAGCAGATATCAATGCACCTTTAGAAATCAGTTCACTGTTACCCATGTTTCAGGAAGAAGCTAAATCTATCGCAATGATTAAACATTCAATGAATATAGTAAAACAATGTGTTCAAATTTTAAATCCTGGACAGATACCAGTGATCACTTGTGATCAACCTCTCTATGCACTTGCGAAATCGGTTCAGTGGAATTGGCAAAACAGATTTTCAGAAGAACAAATAGTAGTCCTGTTTGGAGGTCTTCACATAGATATTGCAGCGCTGAGAACCATAGGCGATTGGTTAGACAATAGTGGTTCGACTAGTGCCTTGAGTCAAGCGAACAAAGCATCATCAGGAACAGCAGATTAGTTTTTGAGAGCTTTTCATGTCTCAAGAACAGGAGCAAAGTGCGGATTTGTTGATTCTAGATACATGAGACATTGTTGATCCACGTGTCTCGGAGACTATTAGAAATGTAGAAAATCTTGAAAAAGAACAATACCATCAGTTTGTAGCTGAAAGACTTGAAAATAATTCAAAGTCCCTCTTTGTATTAATTAAACAAAACAAGCTATTGCTGTTCAGTCAACAACACCCGAAGACCGAGACAAAAGACAAACAGCAGATAACATCTTTGAAACAAAACTGTTCTTTGTTTTCACAATTGTATGTTTCATGCCAAGTACGAAATGATGACTTAGATGAATTCTTTCGGCATGCAAACCAATCATATCCTCCAGCTCTCACAGTTTGAAGAAATGCGTCTAGGATCAAAATCTGACCTGTTAGTTCCATTAAAAAGATAGACAGTGCTGCACGAGGAAGCACCAAATGCAGACCTGTTGGTCATAGATGGCGCAGCAATCTTTAATATGTTGAAACCACGTGGAAGTAAGACATTTGAAGACTATTTTAGCGACATTTTCATGCCTTACATACATGATCAGTTGCGTTTTGTAAGTCGGCTTGATGTAGTTTGGGATGAGTACTTCTCAAATAGTTTGAAAGCCTCAACGAGATGTAAAAGAGGCAAAGGTGTGAGAAGACGTGTTCTGCCAGATTCAAGAGTGCCAGGAAACTGGGAGGAATTTCTTAGGATCAATGACAATAAAACTGAGTTGTTCACATATTTAGCTGAACAATTGGTAGCTTCCGCAACAGGGTATGATGAACAGAAACAGGTGATAACTACGAAAGAAATTGATGTTCTATGCCGACTACCTAAAGATGTAAGTAAATTATCACCGTGCACACACGAAGAAGCAGATACACGGATGATGCTGCATGTTTATGATACTGTAGAAAAAGGATTACAACGAGTTATATTGCGGACTGTTGATACAGATGTTGTAGTTATTGCAATTTCTGTTGTTCATAAAATTGATGTGAATGAGTTTTGGATTGCTTTTGGAGTTAGTAAAAATTTCAGATATTTAGCCGTTCATGACATCGCCAATAGTCTTGAACCTTTAAGGTCACGGGAACTTTTGTTCTTTCACTCCTTTACAGGTTGTGATCAAGTATCGTCGTTTGCTTACAAGGCAAAGAAAACTGCATGGGATACAGGAACTTCTTTTGGAGAGATTACACCTATGTCTGAAATATTAAGTAGAACAGCATCACCTAATGTTATTTCCAATTTCATGCTTCAGAAAGAGCGATCAGATGGGATAAAACAATTGAATGTGACAGAGTCTAGATGGCATATCAATAAGAGATATATTTGGACAACTGCTGATGTGTAAATAATTTCGTGTTAATGTGTTTGAAAAGTACAATTTGATAGAAAAAAATAGTTGAAGTATTTAGCAAAGTTTTGATTTTGTGAATTTCACTTGTTTTGGCGGCCATTTTTAAAATGTCCACTACTTTGAAAACTATTGAATAGTTCAAAATAGTATTATAACTTATCAGAAATGATTCATTTCATTGTATTTACTTTTAAAAAGATTTAGTTTCAAATCTCTTTGCTTTTTTATTTAACAAACTTATGTAATTCATAGCATCTGTCCGCCATCTTGAAAATTTCCGCAATTTTGGATTTTTCAGAGTGGGTATATAGCCTTAATTGACTACCATAAACATGTTTTATATAAGTAGAATGATTAGTTTAGCTAATTTGAAAGATGCAAATTTATTATTTATAATTACATGAATGAATTTATTCTTTTGTTTGGATAACATCCATAATTACAGGTTATAAAGCTGCCAATGGGGAACAATTTATAACCTAGGGCGATATAGTGTAAATCTCTCACTTAATCAGACATAATCGAAATCAAAACAAAGTCTTTTATCATTGATTAGAAGTCTATGATCATCTGATTAGTGAAAACAAGAATGTTATTGAGAAGTCTTTATTCTTTATTCAAAATCATAAACAATATATATTTTAATGTCAAAATGGGATACATGTATCTATTACCGAACAAAAATTTTAATGCATTGGTTCATTTTCGAAAGGATGTTGTATACTTTCTGAATTTGTATATTCGTAGTATAACATTATGACGAATCAACAGTTTATCTATTATAAGCTAAAATTCTAAGTAGTGTTGAAAATTATGCTTTAAGGAATTTTATTACAAATAAGCTTACTACTTTAATGTAGTACAGAACTTAACTTAGGACTATTTTCTTATTTATAATCTATTTTCTCATTTTAAATATAAAAGGTCTTGAATTATTGACAAGCATTGAAAGTAATTTGTTTCAAAAGCTGAAAATACAGTAAAATTTGTTTAAAGATCTGGTTTATCATAATGCAGCTTGAGACAACAGATCAGAATAAGGTATTTGATAAACTCTCAAGTTATATTAATACATTCTATTTTATCTGTACTATAAACTGATGAATACATGCAGATGTCTATTTTCATTTAACTAGGTTATATTTCTTCAAACTATTTTACTAAAATTATCGAAATGTAATCGAAAAGTAATCGAGAATTACATCATAATTTTTGCAGTAATCGATTGAATTACGATAACATGTAATCGAAAACGTTGTCGATTACAGATTACTGTCGATACCTTGAAAAATGTAATCAATTACAATCGATTACAGATTACGATTGCCCAATCCCTGCCAAAGAAATAATATTATGCAGTCTTTCAATGAAAAATATAAGGTTAAATGATCATACTGTCATCTGCGGCCTTAAGGAAAAATATTCATGAGGAGGAACTGCAGCAAACTTGTTGAATTGATACTTAAATACGGAAAGAGGTTCTGGAGCTTCTATTTCGTCAGGTTATTCCTTTTAGTCTTTATTTGTTGCCAGAGAAAAGTTTAATGAGAACATTATCAAAGACCACCTTTATTTTCTTTGGGGTGAAAATGAAAAAAAATTGCAACTTATCTAATCAATATATCAGTTAATAAATCAGTTGAAATAAATTTTCGGGTGCTTTATTTCAACTGATATATTAACTGATATCTTGATTAGATAAGGTGCAAAAAGATAACATTTTTGTTTTCGGAACATCTCTTGTCGATATGAGTGTGTATGGGCTTATTTGTGAACTGGAAAGGTTGAATTTTTCTAAAGGTTGGATATATTTTGGGACTTGAACTATACATTACACATACAAAAGATTGGGCAAAAAAGTTAGGTGTGCTTTTCTGATATGACAAAATGTTTTTAAAAGTTATTGTACTAATATGGAAATTAATTGTGGTATGTGGTACATAGTTGTCCTCGATTATGGAGATCAAATATGATATGTTTCTTTTTAAATGTTAAATGACCGTATTATGATTAACAAGCGGATAGATATTCTGCAGGTAAGTTGTGCATTTTCCTTCTCCGTGTTTCGTCGAATATTAAGAGTAGATAAGTGAAGCTCCTCTAGCAGAGATAATATTTTGTGATCTTAGATGCTTTGATAATTGATAATGATACAGTCATTGATCGTTTTCAAAATATCAGATTTTAAAATTGTACAATTTTCATGAACTACATCACAATAGTCAAAATGGGGCATAGTATTATACAAATTCTCTAGACACTATTTTGTAAAAATTTCTTCATATGTATCATAATATACAAATGGCTATATTGATTTATCTAAACCCCATGAAATGTAATTTGTCAAATACATACCCAGGTGTATGTGAAGATCGATTTTTGTGTTACCCCAACAACATTGTTTGGTGATTTAAATTTGTTTCTTTTAGTGAACATAATATGTGTAGTGTTGCTTGCATTATATTTAATAGGCCATTGCCTAGACCAGCCATTTATTTTTATTTTACCTATATTTGAATTGTCATGTCTTTAATATTAATTAACGATGTACGCGATTTCATGTAAGCGTGAAAAAAAATATAAAATATATTTTTTTTATATATATAGACGCAGTATCATATGATTAATTATTGAAAACATTCATTATATTACACGTTTGATTTTGTTATAGCATTCATTGTCTAGTTGAAAAAAAAATTATTTGACTTCTGGGAGTAAATTAGTGAACACTCATGTATTCGGTCCTATATGTTATAAGACTTGTATTTGATACATGAGGTGTATTAGTTTATTTGTTGGATTATTATTAGTTCATCGTTAATTATGATTAAGTTATGCCTCAAACTTCAACAAAAACAGCTTTTAAAAGAGATTGAAGTCAACGCCAAGAAACAGTTAAATAGATCGAAAGTTTAAAAAAAACACCTAGAGGTCATCATATTGTATCCAGTATTAGATAAATGTATCAAATATTACGCATTTAATTAAATCGCTCTAGATATCGTCTTTATAAGAATAGATTCAACAAAGATCTGTCATCAATACAAATTTTTTCGAAGTACAAAACCCATTAAGATTTAAACATATACAATAACTGACTTGGGATTTGTGACAAGGATGAACTATGTTTTCTTGTATTTCTCGAACCGAACTTTTTCATTTTGATCAATGAAATAACCAAATGTTAAGAAAAGATCTTACTTTTGTGTACCTTTTGTTGTTCACCTGATCGATTATATAACGGCACAGTACTTTTCTCTGAAAAAAACAATACATATTTTAGAGAAAAAATCTTCACAATGGGAAGTGAAAATAATAAAACAGTTTCCTCATTTGAGCACCTTTTCTGAAGAACTGATAGAATTGAAAATCATTCTCAAACCAGCAAAGAAACAATCTAGTACTATTACTAAAATTTGTTGTTATAAGATTTTAAAAAGGCATAAAATACTGTTTCTCACCATCTGCACGCATCTTAACGGAACCGCATACAAATGACCCACAAATTAAAATAATGCAGTCTTTCAATGAAAAATATAAGATTAAACGCTCATAATGTCATCTGCGTACTTAGGTCTATGGTGGATAGTTGTCTCGTTTGTACCACATCTCCTTATTTGTATATCTTCGAAGAAAATTAAAACATAAAATTAAAAAAAAAATTTAAAGAGGCGTTTTTTCTATCATCGCGACTAGTGAGTAATTTAACAAAAGACAATTGGTGCATATTTCTATATAGGATCAAGTAAAGAATCAATTTTTCTCTTCTTTTTTTTCACTTACAAAGTTAAAAATTTGGCAGCTGTTTAAACACACTAAAATTTAAATTTTAAAAGAGATTGCATAATACTCAAGAAATTAAAAAAGAAATAATTCTACATATCTGGAATTCATGACTACAAATTGCTTTTTACGCAATACAATGAATATACTGCTACTGAAGATATTTGGTAAAAATAAAACGACAATGTATCGAGGGGCATCCTTGACCAACAGGAAATAATTTGTATCTGAAGGACAAAATTAATATTTATTTCCAAAAGAATTTTCTTTCTGGTTGATAATGTACTTTATATTCTTTGTGCGTTAATAACTGAAATCTACTAGTGTGTTTTAATAATATCTGTAAAAACAAACTGTTTAAGACAAAACAACTCTCCCAATGTTCTTTTAACCCAAATGTTTTCACATAAATCTGTCACACTGTAACTTTTAGTGAATTTAAGGCTTTCTGAAAAAGGGACTGGCGTTAAATTAAAATAGGACAAGTTCAGTGGGCTACTACATCTTACTTATTGCGTATTGAAAACATTCGGATATTAGAATTTTGATTTTTTTATCTTGATTTCTTTGTAGTATGCTGTTGTATATTTATACATGTTAAAGTTTTCTTTATACATTTGAATATAGAATTATTATTCTTTATCAAGTTGAATAACATTAACGGTACCAATTCTACTTCACCAGATGCGCAATTTGACATTTAATGTCTCTTCGGTGATGATCGAAGCTAAAATATTTGAAAATCCAAATTTGAAAAAAAAAGTGAAGAGCTTATAAATAAAAAAAGATATAGCCAAATAGTCTTTAATCATATAGGATCAAATGACAAAATTCTATATCTACTGATATTGGGTATTTGTTATTAAACACTTACACACTGCCAAGCTTAAACCTAAGCATGGGCGTATGTATCTTCAGAACTTTTGTTATATACAGGAAGACTTTCTTTTAGATTGTGTTTTGCTTCTCTGTTGTAGAAAAACAAATGTAGTAGATTTATCGATTCTCAAAGCATGAAAGACACATACGTATATTTATATTGCAACAACTTATTTCCATTCTTCAAAAGTAAATTTTTATTTGAAATGTTTTTTTAAAGGTCATTTTTTACCTTATAATAACTATAACGACAATTTGAGCGTATATCATGCGTAAAACTAATAGATTGTTTTTCTAAAAAATAGACGAAAACGGAACACATTTTTCAACAAAATACTCAATTAATGTTGTATGGGGGTATCAAAAATGTCACAATTTGTGTTTGTTAATTTTCAGCCAATATGCTGGTTCTATTCTTGTATAAAAATAAAAGAAAAATAAACATTATAGGTAATTGGACTATTTTTCTAACTGAATTGATAGATAACATTAGTCTGAAATTAAACACCTCTAATACAATAATTAAAAAGAAATTAAAAGATAAAGGGGGTTCTTTTGTTCTAGCTTATGTACAACTTTTGCTCTTCAACTTTGTACTTTATATGACTTTTTTTATTTTTTTATTCGAGCGTCACTGTTGAGTCTTTTGTAGACGAAAAGCGCGTCTGGCATACAAAATTGTAATCCTGGTGTATATGAGGAGTTTATTTAGGATGTATTTATTCTGAAATCGGATACGGTCATATTTGTCCTGTGATCCTTCTATTGACGTTGTTTTATCATTGTAATACTATAGCGTTGATGTTGCATCATTACCTTTTTCTCAACAGCTATTAAGATAAAAATAAATGTATTCTTACAACATTATAGTGTAAACAACATTTTATTCATACCAATTCATATGGTTATAGAAAATATATGCATGTACAATATTTCAATACAAGGATAGGAAAAGAAAGTACTAGTCACGTATGCAAATGTCTCTCCAATAAAACCATCCTACTTATACTATATCACCAATCGTGTGAGACCCTCCTGTGTAGTCAAGCTCGTTATATCGTTAAACATCCAAGTAGAAGTAATACTGTATGAACCATGTAATTATTCCGTAAAATCCGAATTCTGCGACTACTTTATTAAAATCTGATAAACCAAGCAAATTATTACTGTACCATATTCTTCTGTTCTTTTATCTGGGAACTGTACGTAACATTTTGGTCCCGAGTGTTTCTTGGACAGTAAACAAAAATCAAACGAGATATAAACAAGGAATGATACGTTTTAGCAATATCACCATAAACTCGGAACAAAGAGGCAATTGGTTCTTTGTTTTTAGTCTATATATTGTCTTATTGTTCACAGGTATATATAAGGTTTGTTAAACCACGCATGAAATAAAAGATATAAATAAGTTTTTCTCTGTTTATAAACTAAAACACAATTATTTATGTTTATTTAAAGTAATGCATGTAAGGAATTCCTTATCAAATGTAAATAAAACAGAAGAGACGGGAGGAGTTATAAAGGTTAAACCAGAAAAGTATTTCATTAAATCATATCACTATCTCACTCAAGACCAAGACATCAAAGAATGCGTAGAAATGTTTTTTTTTTTTTTTTTTAAATATCATGGTAACGACGTTGAAGGCAATTAT
Organism: Mytilus coruscus; assembly: GCA_017311375.1. Taxonomy (NCBI): domain Eukaryota; kingdom Metazoa; phylum Mollusca; class Bivalvia; order Mytilida; family Mytilidae; genus Mytilus; species Mytilus coruscus. The sequence goes on along the minus strand of CM029604.1, from coordinate 49,164,878 downwards.
CTCGATTAATATTGAAACCAGACAATATGCATTTGCTGGTTTATTCAATGTAACATAGGTTAACATGTGTTTTCGGTTTAAATGTTCGATTGTGGTTTTAACTTTTAATCTTTAAACAACCTATTGATTTGTTACCTGTATCAAGAGAAGAGTTACTTTTCTTTAGATCCGGCTAAACCAGTTCACACTCTGATGTACCCACCATTTTTTTCTTAAAATGTCCTGTACCAAGTCAGGAAATTGGCCATTGTTATATTATAGTTCGTTTCTGTGTGTGTTACATTTTAATGTTGTGTTTTTGTTGTGTCGTTGTTCTCCTCTTATATTTGATGCGTTTCCCTCAGTTCTAGTTTATAACCCGGATTTATTTTTATATCTATCGATTTATGAGTTTCGAACAGCGGTATACTACTGTTGCCTTTATGTATACAATGGAAATCATTATGCAAACAGATGTTGACGTTACTAAAATAAGGGTTCATAATTTTGAGAAACTTAAAAAATCAAGATCCCATACAAAGTTTGTGTCAAAAGGAAATTACTCTATTCACTTTTACCTTTGTAAAAATAGTAAGAACAACCTTAACTATGTATCTGGTTTGGTAAATTCGTAAGTGTTCCACGTGTTTAAAGATGAGAGAAAAAGACCAAAGGGGAATTATAACTTAGTGTAGAAGAATATCAAGCTATTACTACCATGCCTTAAATAGAACTGACGTAAATTCCTTCAAAGACTTTAAAAAATAAAAACGAAATTCATTGCTCAGTTATACTACTAGTGACGCGTCAACAAAATACTGTTTTTATTCGAGCGCAACTGAGGAGATTTTATTAAGACGAAACGTGCGTCTTGCTTTTTAAATTATAAACCCCTTATATTAAGTAGATTATCTGAGTATTTTTTTATTTCTTTCTTTTTCAACTATGAAGTAAAGTAGAATGATACATGCAGGAATTGGGACTGGGCTAGGCATTCTCTGGAGTAAGCTCAAATGGAAATTGTGCTAATATATGTGTACTTATTACATCTTTCTGTTACTTTTGGTCTAAACAATATTTTTTTTCATAAAGTCCACTAAATGTAATATTTAGACATCTCCTGACAACTTATTTAATTTTTGTATTGTATAACCAAATATGGACATCATAAAGAAAATTGCCATTCATGTGAATATCTCATTAAAATGACAAATTTATTCTACTATACCAATTTTATAAACGGAAACTTTTAGAAATAACAAATTCCTGAAATGCTCGGAACATCTCGACTTGGAAGTGCAGAAGCATTGTTATGTGTTTTCGGATTAGAGACTTTATCTAAAATAAGGTGTACTGACTACAGACAATCTTGAAAAAAAAAGATATCTAACGGACCATGTTTGCTAACAAGCCTTAATGAAAAGCAATACAAATGAAATATAAAATATTCAAACAAATATGTTTGTTTTGTCCTTTTTCTACATATTTTAAACATATTTGGTGCTTTGATGTGTTTATAACGGTTATAAATTGAAAAAAAAACTGCTTTGGTTTCTGACTTTTATGATTTTTTATTTAAGTATCTGTTGACTAACTATGGGTAATACTACTTCAGTGCAACCATAAATGTATGCCTTTTTTATTTCAACGAGGACTGCCAACATCAAAAGGGCTATTAATGATTCTCGTGAATAAAATACAAGCTACAAAACATATATATTCAAGACATATAAAATACATATAACGAACCAGCACAACCATTAATCACACATACACGTACACACACACACACACACATATATACACACAATACACAACCAATCAGATTCGTCCTCTTTTTTCAAGATCATAAAAAACGAGTCAAGTTTTTCCATGTTTTCATTAACCGCCATTCCATCAAAGCTATATATTAAATTTTAGTAACATAGTCTCAACAGCTATTTATACTACATTCCAATGAACACGAGGACGAACTGGCCTTTTTAAAGTTTTAAAATATGATAATTCTTATATCGTTCTATGGAAGAGTAAGAAGAAAATAGAAATTGTTTCTGGAATGACACAATAACAGCGATTAAAGTTTCGAAAAGGTATTTTCTTGATCATTCAAACCACGGAGTCATAAATGCAATGCGATGTCATGAATTGTCTCAGCTGCAGTCCCTTAAGGAAATATATTCATGAGGAGGAACTGCAGCAAACTTGTTAAATTGATACTAAAATACGGAAAGAGGTTCTGGAGCTGCTATTTCGTGAGGTACTTCATTTTAGTCTTTATTTGTTGCCGGGGGAAAGTAGAATGAAAATATGATCTAAGACCACTATTAATGACCTATATTCTCTTCGAAATGGAAATGAAAGAGGAGAGTTAATATTTTGGGTGCTTTATTCTAATTGATATATTGACGCAAGTGATTAGAAGAGGTGCAAAAGGTAATATTTCTTGTTTTCTGAATATCTCTTGACGATATGAATGTGTATGGGCTTATTTGTGAGCTGGAAAGGTTCAATTTTTCTAAATGTTGGGTATATTTTGAGACTTGTACTGTACATTACGCACACAAAAGATTGGGCAAAATAGTAAGGCGTGCTTTGGTATTATAACAAAAAGTTTAAAAAAGGAACTTTGTACTAATATGGAAATTACTTGAAGTATGTGGCACATAGTTGTCTCGATTGTGGAGATCAAATATGATATGTTTCTTCTCAAATTATGAATGGCCGTATTATGATTATCAAGCGAATAGATTTTCTATATGTTATAAGACTTGTTGGGTTTGATACATGAGGTGTGTTTGTTTATTTGTTGGATTATTATTAGTTCATCGTTAATTATGATAATGTTATGCCTCAAACATAAAAAAAAACAGCTTTTAAAAGATTGAAGTCAACGTCAAGAAACAATTTACCAGCAATAAATAAATCGAAAGTTTAAAAAAAAAACCTAGACGTCATCATATTGTATTCAGTATTAGATAAGTGTATCAAACATTACGCATTTAATTAAATCGCTCTAGGTATCGTCTTTATAAGAATAGATTCAACAAAGATCTACCATCAATAGCAAATTTTTTGAAGTACAAAACCCATTAAGATTTAAACATATACAATAACTGACTTGGGATTTGTGAAAAGGATGAACTATGTTTTTTTTTTTTTTTTTATTTCTCGAACCTAACTTTTTCATTTCAAACAATGGAATAACCAAAAAGTTAATAAAAGATCTTACTTTTGTGTACCTTTTGTTGTTAACCTTATCGATTATATAACGGCACAGTACTTTTCTTTGAAAGAACAATATATATTTTAGAGGAAAAAAATAATAAAACATTTTCCTCATTTGATCACCTTTTCTGAAGAACTGATAGAATAGAAAATCATTCTCAAGCCAACAAAGAAAAAATCAAGTATTTTTACTTAAATTTGTTTTTTATAAGAATTTTAAAAGGCATAAAATAATGATTGTTACCACCTGCACGCATCTTAACGGAAATGGATACAAATGACTCACAAAATAAAATAATGCAGTCTTTTAATGAATAATATAAGATTAAACGATTATAATGTCATTTGCGTACTTAGGTCTAACGTGGATAGTTGTCTCGTTTGTACCACATCTCCTTATTTGTATATCTTCGAAGAAAATAAAAACATAAAATTAAAATTAAATTTTAAAAAGGCGTTGTTTCTATCAACGCGATTAGTGAGTAATATAACAAAAGACAATTGGTGCATATTTCTATATACGATCAAGTAAAGAATCAAATTTTCTCTTCATTTTTTCATTAACAAAGTTAAAAATTTGGCAGCTGTTTAAACACACTGATATTTAAATTTTAAAAGAGATTACATAATGCTCAAGAAATTAAAAAAAATAATTTAACATATCTGGAATTCATGACTACAAATTGCTTTTACGCAATACAATGAATATCCTGCTACTGAAGACATTTGGTAAAAATAAAATGACAGTGTATCGAGGGGATCCTTGACCAACAGGAAATAATTTGTATTTGAAGGACAAATTAATATTTATTTCAATAGAATTTTCTTTCTGGTTGATAATGTACTGTATATTCTTTTGCGTTAATTACTGAAATCTATCAGTGTGTTTTAATAATATCTGTAAAACAAACTGTTTAAGACAAAACAACTCTCCCAATGTTCTTTTAACCCAAATGTTTTCACATAAATCTGTCACACTGTAACTTTTAGTGAATTTAAGGCTTTCTGAAAAGGGACTGACGTTAAATTAAAATAGGACAAGTTCAGTGGGCTACTACATCTCACTTATTGCGTATTGCAAATATTCGTATCTTAGAATTTTGATTTTTTTTATCTTGATTTCTTTGTAGTATTCTGTTCTATATCAATACATGTTAAAGTTTTCATTATACATTTGAATATAGAATATCTTTTTTTTTTATCAAGTTGAATAACATTAACGGTACCAATTCTTCTTCACCAGATGCGCAATTTGACATTTAATGTCTCTTCGGTAATGATCGAGGCTAAAATATTTGAAAATCCAAATTTGAAAAAAGTGAAGAGCTTATAAATAAAAAGATATAGCCAAATAGTCTTTAATCGTATAGGATCAAATGACAAAATTCTATATCTACTGATATCGGGTATTTGTTATTGAACACTTACATACTGCCAAGTTTAAACCTAAGCATGGGCGTATGTATTTTCACAACTTTTGTTATATACAGGAAGACTTTTATTTATATAGAGTTTTGCTTCTCTATTGTAGAAAATCAAATGAAGTAGATTTATCGATTCTCAAAGCATGAAAGACACATACGTATATTTATATTGCAACAACTTACTTGCATTCTTTAAAAGTATAGTTTTTTTTTCGAAATGTTTTTTTTAAATCATGTTTTACCTTATCATAACTATAACGACAATTTCAGCGTATATCATGCGTAAAATTAGTAGATTGTTTTCAAAAAAATATAAAAACGTTATCACATTTTTCAACAAAATACTCAATTAATGTTGTATGGGGGTATCAAAAATGTCACAATTTTTGTTTGTTAATTTTAAGAAAAATAAACAAACGTAATTGGACTGTTTTCAATCTACAAATTCAATTATTTTGTAGAGAATTTTTTAAGGGAAAAAATGTATTCTTACAACTTTATAGTGTAAACAATATTTTATTCAGACAAATTCATATAGTTATAGAATATATAAGCATGTACAATATTTCAATACAAGGATAGGAAAAGAAAGGACTAGTCACGTATGCAAATGTCTCTCCAATCAAACCATCCTACCTATACTATATAACGGATCGTGCGAGGATCTCTTGGGTAGTCAAGCTCGTTAAACATCCAAGTAGAAGTAATACTGTATGAACCATACATGTGATTAATTTGTAAAATCCGAAATCTGCAACTTCTTTATTAAAATCTGATAAACCAAGCAAATGATTACTGTAACATATTTTTCTGTTCTTTTATCGGGGAACTATATATAACATTTTGTTCCCCAGTGTTTCTTGGACAGTAAACAAAAATAAAACGAGATACAAACAAGGAATTATACGTTTTTAGCAATATCACCAGAAACTCGCAACACAAAGGCAATTTGTTCATTGTTTTAGTCTTTATATTGTCTTATTATTCACAGGTATATAAAAGGTTTGTTAAACCACCTATGAAATAAAAGATATACATAATTATTTTCTCTGTTTATAAACTAAAACATAATTATTTATGTTTATTTAAAGTAATGCATGTAAGGAATTCCTTATCAAATGTAAAGAAAAAAACAGAAGAGACAGGGAGGAGTTACAAGGGTTAAACCAGAAAAGTATTTCATTAAATCATATCACTATCTCACTCAAGACCAAGACAAAAGAAAACAGTATCAAAGAATGCGTAGGAGTATTTTTTTGTAAATATCATGGTAACGACGTTAAAAGCAATTATCTCTATTAATAATGAAACCAGACAATATGCATTTACAGGTTTATTCAATGTAACATAGGTTAACATGTGTTTTCGGTTTAAATGTTCGATTGTGGTTTTGAAATAACTTTTAATCAGTAAACAACCTATTGATTTGTTACCTGTATCAAGAGAAGAGTTACTTTTCTATAAAACCGGCTTAACCAGTTCACACTCTGATGTATACAATGAAAATCTTTTATTTTTTTACAGATGTACTCCATGGGGTTGGAACTCATGCATACAGATGTTGACGTTACTGAAATAAGGCTTAACAATTTTTGAGAAACTTTAAAAAATCAAGATCCCATACAAAGTTAGTGTCCAAAGGAAATTACTCTAATCACTTTTACCTTTGTAAAAATAGTAAGAACAACCTTAACTCGTTAATTTTTTTCCAATATGTTGGTTATATTTTGGTATAAAAAATAAAACAAAAATAAACAGTATAGGTATTTGGACTGTTTTCAATCTTTCTAGGTGAATTAATAGATGACATTAGTCTGAAATTAAACGCGGGAAGATAACTCTAATACAATAATTTAAAAGATATTAAAAGATAAAAGGGGTCGCCGTTTTTTTTTTGTTCTAGCTTATGTACAGTTTAAGCTCTTCAGCTTCATATTTTATATGACCTTTTAACTTTCTTTATTCAAGCGTCACTGTTGAGTTTTTGTAGACGAAACGCGCGTCCAGCATACAAATTTTTAATCCTGGTGTATATGATGAGTTTATCTAGGATGTATATATTGTTCGGAAATATTGACACCCGTAGTTCACAACTGCTTCAAGGTTTCAGCCTGCAATTCACTTGCAATTTCGTTCAGGATGGATAAGATACCAAGATGAATAACCATACCAATGTACCAAATTTCGAGAACCATCTATACATGTCCTCCAGTTCCAGCATAACAGTCGTCCGATAATACAAGATCAGCATATCAAAGTTAGAACCGTGTAAATTTCAGAGATTGAAATGTCAGGTTGTTAGAATCTTCAAGCGATACCATATTGTATCATGACTAAAGTATGGTAAGTTACAACTTGCTAAAATAGTGTACATACTCTTGAAATGCTAGAATAAACAATGCATTTGACTTTATCAGTATGTTCGATATAGTATACTGTGCTTACATTATCAATCTTTGAATAATCATAACAGAATTCTTAACATATTGTATATACATAACTACTTAACTACATTTATAACGTATTATCTATACTTTAATAATTACTTAATCATTTAGAAATATTCATCATATATCTAATAATCTACTTCAATACAATATATATAATATACATTTTACTGTTATTATCATATGAATATAATACTAATCATATGATTATTAAGCATTACTCTTCATGCTCATGTAATTAGCATGTTACTTAATGCATAATACTTAGAATCATATATTTACCGAGATTTCAGTCTAAGCCAATAATGTTAAGATATACATAGTACATTTGAATGAACTATTATGATCCATTTCACAGTCAAACAGTAATCACTAGATATGATTCATGTTCAGAATATCAGTTAAAACGATTTTCAATGTAATACATGACATATGACATTAATCAATACATGTAACTTATAGCAATCCATGCATAAATTACATTAGAAACTGTTAGATTCACAATACGTACATAGAAGCAATGTAATGTCAAATTAGAGTATCAACTGGACATATGTACATGTTGGTAGACAATTGTCATAGACTTGAGTACAGATCCGAGCATCTCAGACTAGCATTTAGAGATTTGAATGATTCAGAACAGTAGCGATTGGTCTTCTAGAAAATATGAACGAACCATAGCAATCGTTGAAATAGAAACGCTTAATAAAAGCTTCAGTCGTAGCAGATTAAAAAACAAGCTCTTTTATATCAGAACAAAACATACATGTTGCAACAAACAGCGAGCTTATTTCTACAGTCTAACAGCTAGTACTTGAACATGTCTTGATATCAATGTATTCATAGTAATCACATGTAATGAATCTATCAAATCAATTTCGATATAACTCTAAATCATTAATCTTAGAAATACACAACAAAGTCTAATTAGATGAACATAGAACAGGTCCGAAATCACTAAATGCACTGTATGGTCATAAGCGAGAATTGAAATAAACACTGAAATTTTAGCTATTAGAGATCATGTCAGCCTATTGATTGAAGCAATGAAGTAGAGTTAATAGTTTAGGATGTTCTGCCTAGTACTCAATAAGTTGAAGGGAACGAGAATGGCTAATAGATGTGCAGTGAAATAGATAGAATACGGGAATCGATAAAGACAATGTGAATATGTTCGACAGTTCATGTTACAACAGTGATAACTAGAAAGTTTAAGCAATAAATATGTGATAGTACTTAGATAACTTGAAAGTCACGCTATAGATAAAGTAAAAGTGAACAAGCACGTAATCGGATGATTACAGATGCATACAACGTGTAGAAAATGTCTGATAAGTGATTCAGATGCGTTATTAAATTGAGTTTGCATTGTCTATTAATTAGAAAATTAGGTACAGTTGTTGATCAACTTGATAATCAGTAATTTGTTCTTGACACTGATAATGATCAATGAACTTCAAGAAAGAAATTTGATACACTTATAGATTGAAAGATACACAGTTCATTCAACTAAGATCAATCATGCAATTATGCTATGCTTTCAGAGGTGTAAGTGAGTCAGTGCTATCAATTAAGCATATTGACAACATATGTGTGAAAATTTCTTTATGTGAAATAATTGAGTAATTGTAAGTGTTATAGAAGTATTGATATTATTTAAATTATTTTGAGCCATTTAAAGCGTACTTTGAAAATATGTAGTTGAATATAATAAGTTGTAGAAATTGGTTCACTTCATTTAATGATTTTTAAATCTTGATGTAAATTTTTGAGCAATGTCAATGAATATTAGATTGTCGCAAATCTTTGAATTGTTAATTTTGATCATGGTTATGTATTTAACATAATGTCACATTTAAATAAGTTATGATTGACAAATGTTTAATAGACTTTATTAATGTATATCAGTTAAATGCTACTTTGGACAATTTAAAAGAATATATGAATGTCATTCATGAATTTATTAGTTTGTTATCATTAATTGAATTGATCAATTTGACAACTTTTAAAGTCTAGCATTGATAGAATCGTATTATAGAATTTCTGATTATTTAAACTAGATATTGGAACATATTATTTGAACTAAATGAATATGTTTATATTATGAATAATTTTATTGTAATTTCAAAGATAATATATATATTATTAATGTCATGTATACAATCATATTTAATTTAAAAGAATTTTATCTAGTCTTTATTATGCTTTAAGACTTATCAGAATTTCTTATGTATCATAACATTAGTTCATATCATTATTAAAGTTGAATTTACAGATTTGAGAATTCATATAAGAATGTTAAAAGTATTTATAATCTATTACTACTACAAATCATAAATTATACTTTTATATAATGATACTGTATTAATGAAAATTAGATGTATTTTCAATAAGTGATATTATATTTGTTAAAATCTGTATATTTATAATTTGATAATAATGAAGTAATTATTATTAATAAATTATAGATTGATAGATACTTTAGTATAAAGTATAATATCATGTCAGATTATTGAAATTTCAATAATTTTGTTTTAGAACTATTCGTCATATATTAAATGCTAATAATTAGAAGTTAATGTACATATATTGCTAAATATAATTATAAATACTTTCAAACTTGTTAATTAAGATTTTGATTTGAAAAGTTTGATTATCAGTACATTTAGTTCTACTTTCGAAATAATATAATTATTGAATTAATAATCTATTTAATATCCGATTTAAATCATGTATCATAAGAATTCAATGATATATATTCAGATGATAAATATGGACATTTGAATTCTATTGCTATTCTGTAATATAATTTATGAAATGAATTATTGATACATTATTCGAAATTAATTAATAATTTTCTATGATAAATGAATTATTAAATTAGTTAATTACATTAGTTTATGATAACTGAAATGTTTTAAAGATAAATGTATCTGATTGACAATTCTGCTGATAAATAATTTGGTTATTAGTAAATCTCTGTATGATATGAATATTCATGAACTAAAGATATTTGATTATTTATGAAATTATAGATGTTATGATTAAATGATACAATTCTGAGTTTTCGAAAGTATACATAGTAATGTTTCATTATGAAAATATTTAAAATATGTAAAATTTTGTATATCATATTATCATATGGTAATAAATACTGAATTATTTAAATTTAACAGATTAAAGTAAAACATTTGAATAAATTGTCTAGTAATATACTTTAATTTTATATTAGATAAATATTAGTACTTTATAAATAATAATTTTATTAATTATTATGTAATTTAAGATGATTATTGATAATTAATGTTTGAATTAGATTAATTTGATTAGATAAGTTACATTATAATTAACATTGTTTTTACTATGCATCTATTTAAGCATATTTACTTATATTATTTATGTTAATTTCAATTGTCAATGATCAAATTGATATTTTATACTGAATAATAATGTAATAAACAGTATAAATGATTAAAATTGAATTACTAAAATGTTTAAATTTTTTCATTTCAATATAGATTGAGAATAAATAGTTTCGATAATATGAATACTCATTGTATTAAGTCTATATTCTTATTGAAAATGATTTATAATATTACAATATTTATTGTGACAGTTAATAAGTATTTTCAATTTATACTGATATAAGTATGTAAAAGATTTAATAGAAATAATATGATAGAATTTACATAATAATTTGTAAGAATACAATTGATTGTCAAATCGATTATTAAGAAATATGTTACTAATTGTTTATGAAAATCATGTCATGATAATTATAAATGTTACCATTCTTTGACTATATAATTTATCATTTTAATATAAACAATAATACATTAAATGAAGATATAAGATATATTGTTTCGAACATTTATAGCAAATAAACCTAGTTAATTATGAAATTAATATATCAGTTTGATAATTATGACTATAATGATTACGCTTATAATGTTAATGACAAGATCTATTAATTGAACTTATTCAAGTCATATTAAGTACTTGATTTGTAAGGTATTCAAATAATATTATTTATTGATTACAATTGTTCATGAATAAATTTAATAAATAAATTGTATGTAGTTATTCACGACATTATTACTGAATATTTTTATATTAAAACAAACTAGAATCGAATATGAAATTGTATTAATAAAACGTTCATATTTCATAGAATTGTTAATTAAATCTCTAAGAAAAATCACGATTTGAAGTAATATTACTAACAGAATTGATAAGTATCAATGCTTTCGATAGATAAAACGATAGATCAAATTATATTAGTTTCAATGTGATCATTAGTGAAAGTATGTTTTGTCTTGATATGAATTTAATCTGTTTATATATCAAACAAATTTACAAAATAGAGCATTAAGTTTTTACATGAATTGTCATACAACAATTGTGAATATAAGTTTTAAAGATAATTCGTTTTATTAAAATAAAAATTAGGCATCTTTTACACCTTATTTACATTGAATAATTGATAAATTAAATTAAGAATAATAATCTGATTCTGTACAAATTCTTTGATACGATTTTATAAGATGAAATTGTAAAATATGTCATTAACGTACAAAATTTTCCAATGGAAATAATTTAATGATTCTGTATTAAGCTAAATTTATCATTAATCTAATGGAGAAGTTGTCTTTACTCTACTAATTTATACAATTCTTTAACTTAATAGTAAATTAATCATTTTAATCTAATTTATGTAATTTAGCTGAAATTTCGTAGATTATATTAAAATCAATATTCGAACTATTCTTATGTTATTTTAAAAATATTAATTTAACTGATTATAACATCATATTATTTATTTAAGATCATTATAATTTAAATGAATATTTTATTATCATGTTAATAGTCTTTAACAGCAATTAATTTCTTTATATTATAGAAATTTGATTATAATTAAATAAATTGTAAATACTAAGTTAACATGACAATAATTAGTCAACAATATTAATGATTAATTAAAAATGACTTGTAAATTAATTACATATGTTTATGTTATTAAATTATAAAATTTATATCTAGTTGATATTTCAATTATGTATAATCTAGAAGTTAAACATCTAAAAAATGTAAAGATTAGTAACTGTATTGAATGATATTTAAGACTTGCTGAAAATTTATATAAGATCTAGTATATAGCATCTTAATTATTTGAATTCTTTAATTGTTTAAAAGTTATTTGAGTTTAGTTTTCTAAATATAATAAATTTTAGAGCATTTAATATTTAATTAATGTTCTTAATACTGAAACTATTAAATTGTAAATTTAACAATAATTGATCAACATAATGTCATGTTTATAAATTGTAACAAATATAAATTCACATTATAAAATGCTTAGTACTGTAATAATAGAAAAAACAAATAGTATTACAATTATTTCTATACTGTATAATGTAACAATTATTAACTCTAATACAATTTAAAATAAGTTTTTAATACTAAATTTTGAATTCTACTTAAGATGAACTTTTCAATCTTTATTACTAACTGTACTTTTAAGAATATTTTATTAACATTTTAGAAACTGGATATAATGGTAACTGAATGTTACTGCATTTAATACGAATGCTTTTTGAAATGATACGTATATTTGAATTGATATATCTTCAATTATTTTTGATATGTATAATTAAAGTTAATTTTACTAAATTATAGTAAACCATTTTACAAATATCAGTAAATTCATTAAAATTATTTAAATTATACAAATACATGTTAAATGAATCAATTCAGTGATATAATAAAATCATCAAATTTTACAAAATATCCAAATATATGTACTTTTAAATCAAGACATCATAGTATGAAGTATAAGTTTAACTGAAATCATATCAACTGACATTATGATTATATCACCAATTAATCTAGAATAAGTCAATGTATACTTTTAATTCTTCGTATTATGAACTTCATTATGTTTGATACTTTTTTGATCATAAACAATAGATTACTAGATGATTTTTTAGCAAGTAAACATATCGATAACAAAATTTTTTATATAAAATATGGATGCTTTTTTAATGTTTTATAGACATTTACTATGTTATAAGTCTAATTACGTCTTTCATTCTACATATTGATTTAGTTTATTAACACTAATCATTAACAGACTTTATACAATTAATGTAGAGCAGATTACAATTATAGTTTACAAAATTTATTTAAAACGTTCTATATAAATATAAAAATAAAATTAATCAAAGTTAGTAAAGATTATATACATAACTATAGTTAATAACATTACTTATACTCTATAAAGAATTGTGTTATTGAATCGAATTTGTTACATCTGTAACTAAGGAATTTAATTGATTAATATTAATAACCTGATTATTCGAAGCTATCTTCAAAAAATTTTCGTATTGTAGTTAAACGTTTACAATTTACTAAAATACTTACATATTCTGGATTTCTTTATTAATCGTTTCTTCTAAATTTGTAACTAGCTTTTTGAATTTACATAGATCATGTTTAATTATTAGTAAAAGTATAGTGTATTCAAATTGATTGTATATCTAAAGTTTCATTGGTTCTAATGATTATTATCTATTTTGTCTAAGTATATCTGTACATTTAATATAATCAATGATTCTTATAAATAGTCATCTATAAATTAAAATTCATTAGTTACAAAATTCAACCATTAATTTGTAACTTAATTCGTAATTAAAACAATCTCTTAACAATAGTAGAAATTAATTCGATTTAAATCTAATGTAGATATGATTAAAGTAGAAATATCAGTTTGATCCAAATTTAAATGTTAAATTTATCAAAGACATTATGAATGACAAATTATTTTTATACAGTAAAAAAGAATTAATTTACAATATACATACTGAACTGCGATTTATATTTAACATTTGTGTTTATTAAGTTTAAACGTTATATTTTGAATAATAAATTTTATAGATCAACTATTATTGTTAACTTATGATATTATCATTATTTAATCAATAGATCGTTAATGCTACTTGATGTCAAAATTTTCATAACAATGAATGTATTGTATAATATATGTACATTAAATCTTCATTTAGAATCTTAAATTATTTAAAATTTGTTTTTATACATTAAGATTAAAATAAACTCATTTTACAATTATTTAAAATATAAGTATTGTTATACTCAAATATTGACTTATAAAATACAATTATATAATTCAATGTATTCAGGTAATACAATTGTTCATTAAGTTATTGTATTTGATAAACTTTTAAAAACAAGTTGATTTGAATTTCTTAAGAAAAGAAACTTAAGTTTTGACTTAAACATTTATAAGTCATGTAATACATTGTAAATATCTAAGCACCAATGTTTAAAATGCTAAAATTAAACAATATTTATATTGAATAAATTCAATAATTAATATGTTGTGTGTTCTTAATGTTATGATAACTGTTTTCTACTTTATAGATCATGACTGTTAATTTTTATCACTATAGAGTATTTTTATACAAACGTACTCATGCTAAAGTGTATAATTTTCTATAAATAGAGTTAAAATAGTTATATCTGAACAATATTAAACTAATACATAATAATATTAATAATGATAAATGAAGTAACTTGTCTAACATAATATGAGACACATTTAAACTATATAACATTTTCAATAGTTCACTGTCTTAAATGATTATATAGTTTAATATGTTCAATATATTTAATTCTAAAATCTGAAATATTTAATTTAAGTGAATGAAAACAAATGTTATCAAGTCAGAGTAAAATATCTATATATTATGAGTGAATTAGTTTTAATGATCGAAATCTATCATCTGAGATAGATTTGTAAGATCTTCATATAGTATTTAAATCGATATGTATTCATATATTATACAGAATCATGCTTATGAATACTAATTTCTAATTAGGGATGACTCACAATATATTGTCTAAAAAGAAAATTCTGGATTTTGATATTTTTAAGTCTTAATTGGAACAATAAATTATATAGATATTAACAATTTATTAAATATTAAATGAATAATAAAAGAATATTTCTTATAATTAAACGGTTTAATTAAAATTCGAAGGTTTTGATTGAATGAAAGGTATTTTTTATGAACATGTTAATCTGATATGAACGACAAAAAATTGATGAATTTTTTTATAAAAATGTAATGAGATTGATATATAATTAAATTGCACAATTCAATGCGATATTAAGTATTAGTGTTTAATTAAAAACAATAATTTTAAAGACTTTTATATTTATAGATTTGTATATGAAATTATTGTCCTAGTGTTCACTTAGACACTTTTCAAATACATAAACTTAGAAACAACGTCAAAATTTCTTAAATAAATAAATTGTTGTTTTATATAACCAAACATTAACGAATTTACATAGTTCAACATATTTTCTTTAATCAAAAACATTTTCAAAGTTTTACTAATAAATTATTTTTAGAAATAAAAATAAAATTAGACAAAATTCCTTTTTAAATTTTAAAAATATTAAATTTATTTACCTTTTTAAATGAAGGATAGGAATTTTAAAAAATAAAGGAAATAAATTGAGGAAGGTATAAAATTTAAAAAAAGAAATTTCAGAATTTCAAAAATTTATATTTCCGGGAACAAAAGAAAAATTTCTTATTGTTTTAAATTTTGTAAAATTTGCAAAGAAAGAAAAATGGATATGAAAATGCACAAGATAATGAATGTAAGCATTGTCATTTATATAAATCACCAATAAATTCATTTTCAGCAGAAAACAATAAGGGAGCAACCATTTAGCTTCAAAGGGGGGAGGTATGGTTTTTTGTTTGAGTCAGATTTTTACACGTGAAGCGCTTCAATGCTATCTGTATCTGTATCTGTATTAGAAATCCCTCCTTCAAAGGAGCACTTCGTTATGAATAAGTTTTCAAGAAGTCTATATACACTTGGTTTGGGAATATAAAAATAAATAAATATACGTCCCATGGGGTGTACATTGGCTACAGTCGCTGACCTTTACGCTTGCTAGACGGAAAGGTCTTTAAGAGTTCATTTCTTTGAGCATGCAAAGCATAGCAGAGTTTTCTGGTTATATATTCTACCATAAAGCAATTGTCAGTGCATTTCAATCAAAATTATTTAGTCAAAATATAACACTAGAAAGTATGGGAAAATCTGGATTCAGAATATTTTTTTGTCCTCTGCTTGTTAGAACAGAGTATATTTTTTCCATCAATTTGGGAATCAGAATATTTTTAAGAAAATACTAGTCCAAAAATATATGTAGGACATTTGTCCTGAAAATGCATGAAATATTTGCCACTGTACGTTAAACAACCAACAATCAATCAATATATAGGACATAGTCTTGGTATAAAGCTGGCATTTAAGGTAGCGCCTTCCTCATATTACAATAAGACTCGACAAATATTTTGGAGCTAAACCATTTTTAGCCTTATTTTTTAGTAACGATTTGTGATAATGTATTCTCTTTGTAATCGGCACAATACACCTTATCGCTATTTGTCCGCCATTACTGGATATCACACAGGTTCCCGTAAAATTTTGACGTCATAAAACAAAATATCTGACGCCACAATGGAAAAGTGATTGTTGTATGCGTCAAAGTTCAAGTGGCCGGGTCAGCCGGGATTAGCGATAAGGTGTATGTCACAATGTCACATTCCTGAAATAATTCGCTAGAAGGTTTGCTGTGATTATGTTCGTCTAAAATTATTCTTGCTGCCCTCTTTTGCAGCTTTAGTAAACTATCTAGTAGAAAGTTGTACTACTAGACTGAGTGACGCGTCAACAATTTACTGTTTTTATTGGAGCGCAACTGATGAGATTTCATTTAGAAGAAACGTGCGTCTGGTTTCTTAAATTATAAACCCTAAGGAGTAATATATATATAAATTAGTTTTATCAGAGTATTTTTTTTCTTTCTATTTGAAAAATAAAGTCAACTGTTGTATGAAGATATTTGAACTATGATGTGCATTTTCTGAAAAAAAGCTGAAATGAAAAATGTGCTAAACTATGTAAACTTTTATAGCTTACTATGCGGTATAGGTTTTGCTTATTGTTGAAGGTTGTACGTAAAGCTAGAACTGTTAATTTCTACGCCATTTGGTCTTTAATAATTTATTATTTATTATTATTTATTTAATGGAGAATTGTCTCATTGGCAATCATTCTGCATCTCCATTTTTTCATATTGTTGCATCAACCAATTAATTTTGGACCGAGCAATACAATTCTTTTACAGAATTTTTAGCCATATCTCATATTAAGTGAACTACAAGCAATTTATTTATTTTTTTTAATTACCAAATATTGCCATCGTTATAAAAAAATTGCCATTAATGTGAATATCTAATTAAAAATGACAAATGAATTTCTTCTACCCAAAGCATTTGTTATTTTTGTACATCTGCAATTTTCGCATACTTACGATAATTTTGTTAATTTTTAAACAAATTTCACAAATATAAGTTTTCTTTATAGATTTGTAATATTGTTTACTCCTTTTTGTCAATTGAAATAGTCTTCAATCATGTAGAATCTGATAACAAAATCTAATATCTGGAGGATATCGGGTATTTGTCGTTAGATAGTTACACACTGCCAAGCTTGGGAGTGTGTATAATTACAACTTAATGAGAGCAGCTGATGAGATATTTATTCAGACGAAACGTGCGTCTGGCTTACTTAATCATAAACCCATAATTATTAGTAGATTATCAGAATAATATTTTTTCTTTCTTTTTTTCTTTCTGTTAGTAGTGCGCAACATCTTTAGATATCAATAGGTATACTAGTATTCAGACTTCATAAATTATTGGTTTAATGTAGTATTCCAAGTTCCCCTTCGGTACCTCGAATGTATAAGATAGCACGGTCACTCTTAGTCTAATCGTCACTCGATTGGAGGTCATACCATCGTGCAGACGCATAATGGATCTCTTATAAATAATAAATCGATACCGATCAGACAATGATCCGAAACTTCAACAGTTCGATGGAAAGAGTTTGAGTACATTTAGTAAAGAAGATTTAATGCAAGTAGCCACCAAAACAAAGTTACAATTAAATGACATTTTAATGTTTCTGGATATCGATGATTCTAGAGAAACTTATGCAAAGTTGTGAGTTTTGCCTTAGAGCAAAAGATGCATTGAAGGAGGAGGATACGGTGACAGAAAACCTCCTAAAATAGAAAAAAAAAAAACTAAAACTTCAGAAAACAAATCGTCAGGGTAAGTTTTCGAAACTTATTTGATATAACAAAGGTGCATGAGAAAAGAATACGATGAATGTAGAAGATAATTAATACAGAAATTAACGTATTACATGTATAAAGGTCATCGTATGTAAATATGTATATATGGCATATGTTTTAATTAAAGAGTTCAAAATAAAAATTATGCGTGTTAGAATGAACTTTATCGGAACGACAGTTGTACGTCTGTGGTATTCATACTGAATATGTAAAGGAAAATTAATGTTACATATTTAGTTATAGATAATTTGTTCATATTTGAACGGGTGCATATATTTCACGGTTAATATATTTGTTTAGAAAAGTGAGAACGGAAGAATAGAAAGTTTTTTAAATAGGTTGAAAAATGTTTTGTTCGGGTATTTTATTGAACGTGAAGACCAAGAAAATCTGGTTATATTTTATGTTACTGTAATTTTTGAAATTCAATGCAATTTGTTTAGAGAATAGTGTTCGGGTAAGATGCTCGAACGTGAACAGAGGTAATATATAAAGATAACAAAAAAAAATGTTAAAGCGAGTATAATGCTCGTAAGTGGAAAGAAGAAAAATAGAAGAAAATTGTTCAAGTTTTTGAACTTGTAAAAGTATTTAGTGGTTAAATATAATAGGAAAAGAAAACATATAACTTTGGATATTTTTTATTTTGATATAACGATTATTGTTCGTGCTTTTATGCCGAACGTGAATATTGTTTTGGCTTTTATGCCGAACGTGAATATTGTTCGGGCTTTTATGCCGAACGTGAATATTGTTCGGGCTTTTATGCCGAACGTGAATATTGTTCAGGCTTTTATGCCGAACGTGAATATTGTTCGGGCTTTTATGCCGGACGTGAAATTCTGATATTGTTCGGGCTTTTATGCCGAACGTGAAATTCAAATATTGTTCGGGCTTTTATGTCGAACGTGAATATTGTTCGGGCTTTTATGCCGAACGTGAATATTGTTCAGGCTTTTATGCCGAACGTGAATATTGTTCGGGCTTTATGGGCATATGATACAGTTACAGGGCGGTGATGACGTTGCTAACGTAAAATGTTATTTTCCACGACGTCAAACTGTCAGATTGTTATCATTTAAACCGATTTAACATGAAAACGAGTTCATGGACCCTTCTTTTTAAAAATGACATTTGGCTTGATTATGCATGAAGATTATTTGTGCCAATTCTTATGAAACAATCACCGATGAATTTTTTTTTTTTTTTTTTTTTTCGATAAATCATGAAAATGTGACAAAAATGAATAATGTCCCAAGAATTGTTACATAAATTCAAAGCACACTTATGTAGAGAAGATATTCCAGATACTTTTACAAAAATCCGCTTGCGGTTATCTTTTGAAACGAAAAAGTTAAGTATGTCTTTCCAAAGGATAGAAATGTCCAAGAAACCGAAATTTCCAGTAAATTTCTAAAATTTCGACCCCATTTATTTCTAAAAGTAGCACATGAAGGTATATTTTTTATTACATATTTGAATTGACTAGGCGAACAATAGATCGCATGTAATCTTTCGTCAAAAATTCACCGTGGGATCAAAACTGTATCGTATGCCCTTATGCCGAACGTGAAATTCTGATATTGTTCGGGCTTTTATGCCGAACGTGAAATTCAAATATTGTTCGGGCTTTTATGTCGAACGTGAACATTGTTCGGGCTTTTATGACGAACGTGAATATTGTTCGGGCTTTTATGCCGAACGTGAATAGGGAGAGAGAGGGGGGAAAATATCATAATTTATTGTGTTTGGGCATGATGCTCAGTCGTGAAAAGAAAAGAAAAAAGGATGAAGATGATGTTAGCAATTGTTCAAGATTAATGTTTCTTGAACGTGTACGAATATATTTTAAAGCTGTTGATCTGAAATATGAGAAGAAAGAGGGAAAAAAGTGATATGTTTCCTTAAGGCGATTTATGGGTTCATGATTCGTGTTCGAAAGTGATAAGGAAGAATTTACTTGATTGTATTATTATGTAAATTAGAGAATGTCACAAAAGAAATTTGTTCTGTATCATGCTGGAACGTGAATAGAAAAAATGATGTTTTTTTTTTTTTTTTTATTTATTTATTTTTTTTTTTTCGTCTGATTGATGTTTGTACTTTAGATAGGGAAAATCATAAAATATACGTATCTTTTAACTATATTAATGAGAAATTTGGCTAAACATAATGTTGTTCGGACACTGATATCGGCAAAATAGATAATTTAGAAAAGGAAATGAAAACAAAAATAAAAGAATAAAAGCTTGAATATCTCAAAATTTGTTTGACTTTGATGATAAGGGAGAACATGCAATAATGCGAAATTTACCCCCAAAAAAAAAAAAACAAAAAAAAAAAGACAAGAAAAGAAAATAAAGAAAACGCAATATATGTTTGCACAAATTCGGAGACATTAAGATTAAAGAACGTGTGGGTGGAGTGCCCGAAAGTGATTAAAAAAAAACCCAGATAATTGCACGAATTGAAGAGATAAAATTTAATTAAAGAAAAATAGTAATTTTTATTTAGTGTTTCGTATGCATATACTACATTTTGAGACAAATACTGATAGATATAGATATAAAAGGTGGATATACTAAGAAGGTTTGAGGGTGATATGAAATGTGGTGTTCGAAAGCTGTAGTTTTGAAAAGGTTTAAGACAATTTTGTAATTGAATGTCAGGCACGAATTAGAAAGAGTTGTTTTACGTGTTATATTGTGGGCTTTGAAAGGAAAAAGATCGTGAGTTAAAGATAAGAAAAGAACATAATATGAGATACGGGAGAAAAAGGAACCGAAAATTGTGTAATTAGTGTATAAATAGCATGTTTGGAATTTTAGTATCAAACTGTACTAGTATAGAATTGGATATATGGTTGTTTAATATAATAGTAAGATAATAAGTGACATTATAATTGCTTTGTTTGTTTACATCAAGGAATATGACTGTGTACACCATTTTGTAACACGTGTAAGGCGTGTCATAAAGGTGTAAACTAAAGTCCGAAACTGAAAGTAAAAAGTAATTACAATTTGGCTATAGAGGTCGAGATATATCAAGTTGTTAATGAGTTAGAAGGGCGCTAAAAGAAGAATTTATCATTACAGAAATTTTAAAGAAATAAAAATAATAATAGTCGATAGATTAAAGTATATTTGATTTATTTAAGCCTAGATGTATGTATTTATAACTTAAATTTAGCCTCTTAAAAGAAAAAGAAAGAGAGAGTAAAAAAAAAATATTCATCGATACAACATGTTAATTGTTGATACATGATAATTTACTAATTGACCATGTTGATTGTGATAGTGGTAAAATAAATTAGGTACAAAGCAAACTTTTCCGGTTTAGACACTAATTGGATGGTGTTTGATGATTTGCTTTGATCAATAATCTGAATAGGATCGAAGTTCACATCAGCAGGGTGTATGTTTAAACAGGCGGTCAAACATGGACACTTGACAGTTACATGTTTTCAAAGATATCAATATTTCATTAGGAGCAGATTTCAGCAACATGATTGCGATAATATTTTTTTCTTCTTTGTTATCTGATGAAGCATTGGGTTGCATCAAAGGTTAATTACGTGGGAAGGTTGCATTTGTTTATATGTTTCATGTGAAGTTTTACAAGAATTGTTACTTATGCTAAATTATCAAAAATGAACTTTACTGAAAAAATAATAATAATAATAAAAAAAAAAAATACATGATAGTACATACACTAATGTACGTATGCATGTTTCATTAATTTAATTCACTGCCTTAATACTAATTAACAGGCATGTGCAGTTTTCAAGTTTAGATATGTGTGATATCACCACAAATAATTGTCAATGGACGTGATGCAAACGGATCTAGCTAATTGCCTATTATTTCTTGATAAATATGTGATTTATCCGTGTAAATCAGTGTATAAATGATTATACATTTATGAAGAATCATGCATAAGTAGCGGTTATGAGCAACTCGTTATGTGTGCTGCCAGAATGTATGAAATATTAGTTTATTCAAAATATGATATAAAAACAATTATTTACTATGGTTGAAGGTGATCTGGAGAGTTGAATATTAGATCATAATTAGATCAATGCTTCAAATTAAGATAGATTACTTTACTTCATTTGTTTAGATGAAAACATTAGAAGATAAAATAGCAGATCTTGAGATAAAATTACATTAGCGCGAAAGGAAAAATTTGATTCTAAGTAGATTTCATATCCACAAGAATAGACCAAATTTTGCAGCAGCGTTACTGCTAAAACTTGTGTGCAACAACGAAGAGGAAGCGGTGCTTGATAAAGAACAGAAGTTACTTGAGATATTTGGTAAAAATGATGTTCTAAGTGACAATTATAATATGCAGTCGCATAATTTGTATTTGCATGCGGCTGGTTCTTTTGAACAAGCACAAGGTCAGACTGATGGAATGCCTCCTCGATTTTTAGGTTCACCTCGTCGCCGTAGGCCTCGTGATTCTATTCACAATGTAATAATTAAGCCGGGTCATTTTGTTTGTGATTGTCCAGTTAACCAAGTTCCCACAAGTTTAAATTAAATGGATGGTGTCTCCAGATATACAAAACGTGAAATTTTTAATCCGAAGACTTTTGCTGGAAAAATTCACACTAGGTTATATCAATGGCAAAAGATATTAGCTTGTTCGTCTTCTTCAGATGAAATTTTAGATTGGCTAGTTCATGGTGTTAATATCAATAAGTACATTAATTGTACATGTTAAAGCAGATTTTTTCGGAAAAGTGCCCACCTTGCAGAATATTCAATAATTCGAATAAATGCAAAAGTTTTCTATGTTCATAACAGAAACTGTTGTGGAAAGACTGAACAATGGTTCCATTAAATGCGTAGGAAAAGTAGGTTTAGTTAAACCACCCACATTGTAGCACCGTTTACAGTAGAACCGACAAAACATAGACTATGTATAACCTAATGTATTTGAACAATTGGAGCAAAGATATTCCTTTTAGTTTCGACACTCACAAAAATAAAGTCAGGTTTTGATAATGTTTTTGTCCGAGGATTCCGAGGACTCGTGGGTTTTCAGTGGAGTGGATTTTATTTCATTTTCACAACATTACTGTTTAGCTTCAAACTATCTAGCTATATATATATCACACTTTAAATCTGCAAGCAACTTCTTACATCAGGAATCAAAATTGTATATAGATGATTGTCTTATAGAGGGAAGAAAGAAAAACTGGTTCAAAGGCAGGTTTCTGCGATTTATTGGCAAATTACATTGCTTGTAAAGTTATAACTAGATAAGGGTATTGCGTTAATTTAGACAAAACTGTATTTACCCGTCACAAGCAGTAGTATTTTTGATTCTATAGCTAGAAGTTTCAGAATAACTGAGTCGAAAAAACAAAAGTTTGTAACTTTAAGCAAGAATTTTCAGGAAAAGTGTTCTTACAGTGATAGACCCAGTGCTAGATTTACTAAATATAGTGGGTCATGTATTTCTTTATGTTACCTTATGTTATATTATGGCAGCAAAACTTTACACTCGAGATATGAAATCGGTAATTTTATTCGGAATCCGCAAAAAAAACAAAACAAAAACAAAAAAAAACACAAGTATCCCAATGACAAAAGAATTAAAAGACAAAATTATTATTGGCGGTTATTTGGATTCATGGACAGGAAAGTTAGAAAAAGAGCGGCATTTAGTTGTTAACATTTATATAGATGCTTGCATTGTATGTATAAATGGGGTGGATATTTCAAAATAAACAACAAAGCACAACGTTGGTGATTCGTGCATGGGTACAGGAAATGTTATCGCTTCCTATTATGGTACTAGAGGCTAAAGCTTAGTTTGTAAAATGTATTAAGATCAATACAGGAAGACATAAAGTGTAGTCGGGTGGACGCAAACGTAGACACTCAGGCCTTGATAGGTGCTTGAAATAACGAAAGTTCCAAATCTATGAAACTGAATTCTACTCTTAAAGATTATTTTCAATTGACTTTGATTTTAGACGTTATGTTTAATTACATTTGTACTATCTAAATCGATATTAGTAGATGAACCATCGAGAAGACTTAGTAAATCAGACGCGACATTAGATAACGAGATATGGAATAAAATATAAGAGTATTTTGGTGACAATAAAGGACATACGATCGACTTGATGGCTTTTATATATTTTATAATAGCATCACAGACAGACACGGTGGAATTCTAAAACATTTCACATCATGTTTTTCTCCTTTGTCGGCAGGCGAAAATTTATTTGCCCAAACAGTGGATAAAAGTGAAAACTGTTATGTATTTCCTCCTTTGAATTATTACTACCGGTGTTATCTTTATCAGGAGAATATGTTGAGTTGTATACAGTGTCTATCCATGCTATGGAGTAATAGACGCATGGGTTACGACATTTTATGAATTTATACAAGATGCTTTTGCTGTTGATAACAAGAGACGAAATAAAGAAAGGTTATGACCCGGATGTTTTGGGGTTATCTGAAATATGTAGGCAATTCATAAAAGAAAAACCATATATATGCATTTATTCTGGAAAATTATTATTTCTTAATGAACTACTTGTTTCTACTTAATTTCACTTGTATTGGTGATTAAATGATAAGATTTTAAGAATGGCAAAACGATTTCAATAACCCAATGTTAAATGTTGTTTTCATAAGGTGGTGCTCTAATGTGTGAAATAACACCCAAAATTGAGAGACTAACTAGAACACAACCGCCTAGGCTTATTTTCATTCATGAAGGTGTCAATAATGTTAGCAAGTCTTTCTTGTTTAAAATTAGTTCAACCATTTATTGAGTACAACACAACAATTTGAACATTTAGCACAAATGCTACAGTGTACGTTAGAAAGTGATAGGCACGTATCTACTGTATTATCATCGATAATCATGTGTAAAGATGAAGCTATAAATGCAAGATCGACCATTATTAATGAAAATTTATGCAAGCGTAATTGTTGGATGTTCATGGATAATTCAAACATCAATTGTAGACATAATAATTTTTGAGAGATTGTGTACACTTGAATGAATAAGGTCAATCAATTTTTCTTAACAATTTATATGCTGTGTTTAAAAATGTTTTGTGGTATTTCTTGAAGAGCGAGATGGAATTTTTTTTTTCTTTCATCTTTTTAGATATGCAAAAAAAAAAAAAAAAAAATAATAATGCAAGTCCAAAGGACATAAGAAAATTTCTCATTTTCAAAGGAAAGGGTGAGAAAACACAGTTAAATGTACTTGATAAAACTGCTCTCTGCATGCTAAACACGGCATTAAAGTTTTCAAATGCCAAAGGATGCTAGCACCAAAGTCTGTTGATTTTTACTAGGCAAAACCAGAGCATTATTCAGAGAAACAGGTCGATCAGGAGAGTGGAATCCCATGCTTTTACGGCTAACCCGGCTGTCTTACATTTGTAAAAAAACCAACATTTTCATGTCATGAATCAGGGCAGACTAACGCTAACATTTCTATATAACAAGCTACTCCATTAATGTTTATTAAGTTATGACATATGTAGACATTTATCATATCGAGTTTCAGTAGAGATAGACCTATTTGGAAATTTCTTTATGCAAGAGACTTGGCTTATTTTGCAATTTTATGTTTTTGTTTGGTAGCAGAAGGGCGACCTTGGTTTATTGACTGCAGACAGATGTTTTCAAATACCCGACTCGGAGAGAATTTTGCGTCGCAAACAGCTGTAAAAGTCACCACTTTAGATAATCCAAGAAATTTCATAGTTCTTTCTTCAAAGGATATTGATATTTTCCCGGTCAAAAACTTTAAAAAATACATCATCTTGCATGGCAGAGAGACATAGTTGAAGTTATATGAAGGGGAAAATTCCAACAGCGGTAGTAAAGTATATGCAGTTACATTACGTATCATAGGGTTAATGGTGAAGGAATTAATCAACACGTAGGGTGGGGCACAAAATATATAGTTGATTATTATGCCAATGTAGGGAAATTGATAAGTCATAAAGGGCCAGCTTTAATTTGTCGCAGGCTGTGGACAATTTGGGTAAGGGAAGTTCCCTTTGATAAAGTTGCAAATCAATATACTGGTTTGAGTAAATTGAAAAGTTGCAGTTTCAATTAATTATTCTTGACTGTGTTGAATACAATTAGGGTAATTTAGCAATGTTCTGAAATGGAACATACTTTTTTTATAAGTATTGGATATGTTTTATGATGGGTATAGTTGTATAATAATGAAGTTGGAACATTAAATAAGGTTTTGTATTTAGTCAGTCGGTTATGTCATATCATTTCACTGAGGCCCGTTTATACATCGTTGGTTTGTTGAATCCAATATCTTATATATGAGAGGAACCGTGGTGAACTTGTAATATTCCACTATTCCAAGTTCCCTTCGGTACCTCGAATGTATAAGATAGCACGGTCACTCTTAGTCTAATCGTCACTCGATTGGAGGTCATAACTAGAGCATGATAGCTATGTGGATCGAATGCACGAGCGTTGTTGATTGAGCGGTCATTATGCTTAAAAAAAAATGCATACATAAAATACAAAAACACAAAAAAAAAAAGCGACGAAACAAAATTGGAACTAAGGTAGTTAGTTGTCTCATTGAATATTAACAATATTCCTTGCTTTCTGTGGAGTCATATTAGGGATGATGCAGTATAACAAAGGTACTCGAGATATGCACTTATGATAAAGATGTGGTTCATGTCAAAATTTAGGTTAGGCTAGCCTGGTTTTTCAACAGAAGGTCATTGTACCTGTTCTTTCTTAGCGTTTTAGCAGTGTTCGGATATTACGGATATGAAAATGATATATTCGTTAGATAACAATATAGCTAGTATTTGGTATACTCGTTTGGTGTTGTAGTTGAAATAATTAAAAATACTAGTACTTCTTTTAATAGATGGTAAAATTGCTAAAAATAAGCGATTACATTTCAAACCGATTGTGTACCTGTGGGACAGTTTTGTAAGTCAGGTTGCTACACAGTCTTTTGTTTTCGAATACCGAAACAGGTTTTATGTTTTCAAAACATGATTGGTTGTATTGTCAACCATGAACATTTGAACAAGTCAAGTTGTTGCACCGGCGATTCATTGTATACTTAGTCTCTTTTTATGTTATTGTTCTAGATCGTTGTAAAAAAAAGTGAATAGTGACAGTTCAGATCGTGAGTTTAAGTATATATGATTTAAAATACAGTTACACCTTAATTTATTTGAATCTTTAGAAAGGCTTGTCTTGGCATGAAGCATGCAGTACTTTGTATTTTCTTTTCGGAACTGAAATACGCATGCAATACATGTATATTCATACATGTAAGTGGCAGAGTGTATGGAAACAGTTGCAAACAGGGAATGTAACACAAATGCGAGATAATTAAAACGTTTATTTGGTTGATAGATATCTAAGAACGAGTTAATAGATTGTATTAATTATAGTTCACTTGATTCCTTTCACCCTTTTTCAAACCTCTTATGGTTTGTTGAATCCAATATCTTATATATGAGTGGAACCGTGGTGAACTTGTAATATTCCACTATACTCTTAGAACTACTCAGAGTAGCTTTGACAACGTTACACTCGTTACATTCACCACTTTTACATGTATACAATTAAAGTACATGAATCAAGTCCGGTTTATATTACATGCAATCACCATTTTTTCAATGAGAATTATTCGAAAATTCTATAAAAATTCAAAAGAAGCCATTAAATGGGCATTGCCTTTTTTGTTGTTTAGTACATTTGTACAATGTAATAGCCTTTTGTTGTTCGTTTATTTGCAAATTGTATACATATCATCATTAGGTTTTTTTATTTAAGAAGAGGCGGACTTTTCTGAAAAAGTAATAATTCATATTGTAGCTATTGAATTGACAATAAAAGAAAAACAATTATCAAAGAACCAGTTTATAGCTTTCGATTTAGATTTTTTAAAATGACCCGTATGCTGCTGGAATACACATCTTTAATCAAAACGTTTTGGTCAAAATTAGGTACTGTAAATACAAAGAACTATTAATAGAATTGATGTGGCTTAAAAGCGAATAGAAATACATCATCAAAAAGGCAATTGTTTAATGAACATCGTAAAAATTTTGAGCTTAATAATACAGATTTTATTTTTTGGTATCTATCATCATACACATCTGATATTTTTTTATGATATAAGTACGACCATTATTACCCAAACCATTGTTTTCAACGTAGTTCGAAATTTGTTGCAATATGGCTTATGCCAAGTTTCTCGGATCATAGACCAATCCCACATGAATAGTAATATTCGTAAGCGAGATTTCTCTTTTCCCCGCCATTTATAGAATGTGACATTTCCTCTACTTGTCAAACAGGTATTTTCAAACGTGTCATTTCTTTCATCATGAATTCTTCCAAGTTTCTCAGATTACAGACCAATCCAATGTGAATAATAATAATCTTTGTAATCTTTACTATACGCTGTTCGGAAGCGAGTTCCTTCTTTTGCCGGCCATTTAAAGAATGTTACATTTCCTCCCGTCAACCACGCTGCCCACCAGCTAAATGTTCCAGACGATGAAATAAAATGTTCACATAATGTTATAGCTGCTAAGTCTACCCAGGCTGGATTTCCCTCTAAATAAATAGTAGTTATATTTTTGGGCATGTTGTCCTTCGCCCATTCCATTCCGTTTGACGCTACGACAAACACTAAATGTTCAGTTCTAGACTGGTACCACTCAACTGCTTTTCGTAAATACTCCTTAGTTGGCACATTATAGCCCGCATCTGGGTATTTTGCCCAGTCACCTCGTCGTATATGAACGCCAATTAATGTTATCTTTTTCTGTGTAGTCTCATTATATACCTTCATATATTTATACTTGTGGTTTTTGTGATATGTACTGTTTCTGTAAATATCATATCCTTTAAGTTTATTGTCAAGAAGTAAAGTCACCTTTTTAATCATTTCGTCGCTGAAGGTAAATTGATTTCTCACTTCCTCCTTATATCGATCAAAATAAAGGTAGGACTGTAAATATTGAACAAGTCTAACGTTGTGTGTATTATCAAAATCCAGTAATCTTTTATCATATACGGCCGAATGTTCTTCCTTAATTGTTTTAACATTTCGTGAATGACATATCGATGTGTCTTTTCTTATGTCTGCGTTTAAGGTAAAATATTGCAGCAGTTCACAGTTTGTATTAATAACCACTTTCATCCCTTTACTTCTCGCTATACCATAGGATGAAGCATATAGAAAAAGCTTATTCCCAATTCTTCCTACAAAAGCAGGACATATAAAATAGTCTACCTTCTGTGGTTTTATCAATATGCCTTTTCTTATTATCGTTATATTAAATATCTGTGTTCTAAATGGCGATGGATGTTCTACTCGTATGAAATTGTTACCAGACTTGACATTGACGTAAAATAGCAGGGTTATAATGAATACAGCAACAATTGTTAAATCTGTAAAAAAACACAAAAAATAACACATTTTAAATCTAAATTTACTGTACAGACACGCACATGTAATATAAATGAAAAGATTTTGTTGAGTGCAGTTTCATTAAAATCTTAAACAGTGTTAAAGTTAATCTGGTTACAGCTAAAGACAAACGCAAATAATTCACTTTAAGTGCATTGGATTGTTTGATTGATTGATTGTTTGATTGATTGGTGTTTAATGCCACTTTCAGCACTACTGCGCTATTTCGTGGTGGTCAGTTTTTATTGGTGGAGGAAGCCGGAGTGCCTGGAGAAAACCACTAACCTTCGGTAAAAAAACAGACAATCCTAGTCAATTAAGATTGGAGCAAACGCATCTACCACGTGCCGGATTCGAAATCACAACCTTAGTGATGACAAGCTAGTGATGCAGTGCATTGGAAAACAAGAGATAAAAGAATAGCATTGGTCCTTAAATACAGACAAAAATACTTGAAATAGTAATAATAATTATAATAATATGGTCCGTATTTAAATTTAGTACTATGCTTTTACAATATCTTAAAAGCAATTTTGTAAAACATATGATTATAGAGCATTTTAAAGAAAAATCGTCATATGGATTATACACTTAGGAGTAGGAGTTGTTTCTCCTTTCACACCAGGTAGAGATGCCCAGAAACTAGACAATTATATTGTACTGTATTTGTAGTTAGTTGGTTTTTTTTTTTTTTTTTTCTGCTCCATTATGTTAAATATTCAATTATAAGAATCGCTTTTTCTTGTTTATTTAGTTATAAATGATTGTACTGCTCTATTTAGGGCACCATGATTGGAAATGATAAAATAAAATATTTCTATGTCTATAAAAAAGTGACACAAAAACACATCTATACTACTAAAATAACGAGGTCCAATTTGTTAGCCGGCATGACGCAAAAACGACGAACCAAAGAATTCAACTATATATATAATTAATATATGACAATAGTGGTGATTAAAAATTACACCATTCCAGGCCCCTTTGTTTTCCACATAATTCGAAAATTAATCCGACACCGATACCAATGGTATATGTCACATGTACGTATGTTCTGTATTCTCCTCCTTTAATAAGAGCACCACCATGGGTTATTGTGTAAAGGATTAACACACTTTTTCGGTACAGATTTAATTGAAGCATTTGCCTAACAAGTTTCCCAGCCTGGCCGTGACGGGTCTAACTACCAGAAAGTTAACCTTCCCCAAAAACAGGACGGGTTCAAACAGAAAGATTTTGAAAGCAGAGAAAACTGTGCACCTTATAATCAGCATGACTGTATCAGATAACAATACGATTAACTAAAATCCAGGCTAAAAATAAGGCGTAGGTACTTTAATTCAGTCACATACCCGCGATGTCGCGGATGAGTTCTAGTATAGTATTAAACTTACATCTCTGTGCACCTTTTCCATTAGAAGGTTCATTCTTCATTACTTCTGAAAAAAAGATAAATAAATGCCGATGGACGAATATATTTTAAAAACATACATCCCTGATATAAAATGTTAACAATTTCCTAAGTATAACATTGTAAAATGGTCTTCAATGTAGCGACATTCTGCTATACAATATTAACATTTGACAAAAAAAAAGTGTCAACTGTTCTTCTATATCTTTATGTTCTTCGGTGTAGTATTATTATATTGCCCTGTTCAGTGATATTGTACTCAATAATGACAATATTAATGTCAAATGTTCAATGTGCATCTATGTTCAGATTTATAATGTCAAATGTTTTCAGTGCCGCAATTTTTAACTTTATGTTTAAGAACATCCACAGTGTAGCAATATCATTCTACACATTGTCAAATGTTCTACAGTGTGGCGATATTCTACATAATGTCAAATGTTCAAGTGTGTAGCGATATTCTTCTACATAATGTCAAATGATCTGCAGTGTAGCGATATTCTTCTAATGTCAAATGTTCTACAGTGTAGCGATATTCATCTACATCATGTCTAATGTTCTACAATGTAGTGATATCATTTTACATAATGTCAGATGTTCTCCAGTGCAGCGATATTCTTTGATACGTATTATTCCACTGTGTGTTAAATTTGATAGCGAAATCAACATTTGATTGGTTGAAACGATCACATGTGACATCGAACAAAACTTCATATTCCCCTCTGAGTATCATATTCCCCTCTAAAAATCGGGACTACCTCGTGCGACGTTACGCGCGGTAAATATGCATAACGTTTTGAATGGGGATTTATTTCTAATACCGATAGAATAGTCATTATCGTGTTCAATATTATTTCTCGGACGTAAAAACCGTGAAAAAATAATTAACTCTTGATCCGTATTATTTACCGATAATTAGGCCGTGTTTAGTTATAAAAGCAGGTGGATAAGAAACATTGTATGGAAAATAATATTTTATGTTCAGGAAATAAAAAAGTATAGACAGTGGAATAAAACATTCATTTTCCTTGGCTTAGGGAGATATGAAGATTTCTTCACCCTCGAAAAGTCATATTCCCCTCGGGCCAGACCCTCGGGAAATATGAATTTTCTTGGGTGAACAAATCTTCATATCTCCCTCTGGCACGGGAAATAAATGTATAATGTCAAATGATCTACAGTGTAGCGATATTCTTTTTTATTATATGACTATAAATTTTCTGTTTTCTCATTGGCTTAAAAACATAGGAAATCATCTTTGATAAAACATTATATTGACCGCAGCAAACATTACGAGAGGTTAATATAAGATTTGGAACAGCGTCCGTGTACCTATATATAGATATTCCAAGGCAACGCCAATGACGTAGTTTTATGACGTTATGTAAGTTCCCGGTTTTGTTTCTTTTTCTTCTTGTTTTCGGTGTATTTTTTTCTCTTCCTCTTGTTTTCGGTGTATTTTTTAGTAAAATTTATTGAATATTTCAACTTATGAAAAATAGCAACTTCAAAAGCAGATGATATATTTATTATAAAAACAAGGAACAGTTTTAAAAGTATCTTGAGCAAATACTAGAAAATTGGAGAAGGATAAAAAGTCTTAAAAATAAAACAATTGTTGACTTTTGATTTCAGCTGATACAATGATTTATCAACCCCAGAGATATGACATTCAACCTCGGCCTTTGGCCTCGGTATATATCATATCTCTGGGGTTGATAAATCATTGTATCAACCTCACCAAAAAGTCAATAATTGTATAACGTAATGTCGAATGTTCTACAGTATAGCGATATTTTTCTACACAATGTCAAATATTCTACAGTGTAGCAATATTCTACATAATGTCAAATATATCAACTTTGTAGCGATATTCTTCTACATAGTGTCAAATGTTCTACAATGTATCGATATTCTTCTACATAATGTCAAATGTTCTACAGTGTAGCGATATTCTTCTCAGAATGTAATATGTTCGACAGTGTAGCGATATTCTTCTAATATAATGTCAAATATTCTACAGTGTAGCGATATTCTTTTAAGGTGGCTGGGGCGTCTTAATTAAAATCCATAGAATTTTTTAATAATTTGTCAAAATGAAGTTTTTTACATGATTTTTTTCAAAAATATAATAAAAAGTATGGGTCACCGGACTTTTTTTCCCGCTACAGGTTATGGAAAATTGTCAGATTTTGTATAGATTATGCAAGGAAAATCCAATTGTGTGTGATAAAAAGAAAACTACCTGATAGAATTTTAAGATAAAATGTGAGAAGATAGCTCTTATAACATGCTTTCAGATAAGAAAAAGAAAAAATGGGGTCACCAAACTTGTTTTCTTGCTACATATTAAATTGGTAAATTCACAACTTTTTCTATCATAAAATTACTATATCTGAGTTATCTCCCTTTCTATTTGAGTTATCTCCCCTTATTTAGCAAAGTTGAAAAAGATGTATCAAAACAAATATGGTGTTTTTAAGAAATTACAGCCGTAAATATGATAAAACACATAATTTTCTATATTTACATCAAAAGTCTTACACATGAATTACATACTACTCTCAAAATTTGCACACTTCATTAAAGATACAGACCAACTGGTATCTGCTTCTTCAAAATCCAAGATGGAGGAATACACCCAAGCCACCTTAATAATGAAATAAATAAAATTCCCGAAACTTCATAAATGATTTTGGCGCATAAACGTCATGTCCAATGAAAAAAATGCTACATAAATTTGCATTAGAATATCACAATGTTCTCCGGTGTACACTGTAGGGGTATTCAACTGCACATTGGTGATGTACTACTGTGTAACAGTGTGATTTCGGTGATCTTGTTTGCGTGAGGTAGCTAGAGTGTATCACGTCTATTTTTATTTTAAAGGAAGTCTTAGTGTACTGATGCATAATTATTATTTCCATGTCATCAATAGGTGCATATTGAAAGGCGCTTACGTCGTTTTTATCGACGGCACTATTTAAAGTGTTAAATTTTTCTCTTACTGTTTATCTGTTTGGTGTGTTTTACATTTGATTATTTTACTTCTTAAAATATTTGAGAGAAGGTTGTAAGAACTCATCCACCACAACGACATGTTTACCACATGTATATATAATAATATATACGTTTGTTCAATGTCCATCTGTTTTTGTCGGGTATCTCATCATCTGACTCATTTACGTATATATATATATACCATATCTCTTCTTTTTTTGGCAAATTAATTATGATTGGTGGAATTTAACCCCCTCCCCTATATCTGACTTTTTTCACGATGATTAACTGTTGATTGATTAACGTCCAGTGGAAACTATTTCATTATATCAACAATATGTGTATATTTTCAATAACAACAGGATCTGAAAACCCAAGTTGAGGTTTTGTGTGACAAGACAGCTTGAACGAAATCAAATGTCAAAGTCACGTTTTCCAGGTCACCTGTATTAACTAAATAACCCCCAATTACTGTATACTAACACTGCTGTTATACGAGTAGTTGATATACATGTAGCTATAAAACATAGATTTATGATTTTAATGTGTGTACTTATTTGTGTTTCTCCTGAAAATTTACGAGACCAATATTATATTTACCTTGATCTCACCTGAGCTATGCAGAGCCATTATAGTCCAGAGTTTGATTAAATTATTACAATGAGATAGATCGATAGAGAGAAAGGCTCTTACTATGCAGGTAGAATAACACAGATAATTAAAGCTAATACTACACAGAAATTTCAGAAATTTCAGGTAGAAGTGCAGGGGCGGATCTAGGATTTTGAAAGTGGGGCATTGTTCCATAAAACGGAAGAAATAAAAACAATTGGACGATGTTATGCTAAATAATGATATCTTTTCAATCAAAGGGGGAGCATATGCCCTCTATGCCCCCTGCTCCTCCGCTGATTCCGCCACAGAAGTGTATCGGTTTTAGAAAAATCCTGTTCCGATAGAAATTATCCAAAATTAAATGTTACCCTGAATATAACATATTGTATAACAGTGTCACATATTTCATCTTAATTTTTCGACCTTATCATATATCATGAAGCTTGAAAAAATGAAATATTCCAGAGGCTCATCCCTACCTACATAGTGAGTCCCCCCCCCTTTCCCCCTAGAGACTTTCGATTAAACTCCCAGCCATAACATGAATATGAAGAGGCAGTTTCAAGGTAAAAAAGATTTATGACAGCAAAAATGTTATACTATGCAAAACTGATAGGATGCAGATAAAGCACTCGAAACCTTTAAACGCTTAATATACGGAGTGGCTATTTGTCCGGCTAGCATGTCTAACTTAATAAAATTTTATTACATTCCGAAAATAAATCTTGCAGATAGCCCGCGAACTCAGTGGAGAGGAATTATACGGCTTTTTGGAAGTGGGATATTAGGGGGAAGGGGGTACAAAAAGTGGGGATGTGAGATATAGGATTATAAAACGTGGGGATATGAAATAGAGGGGACAATAAAGGTGGGATTTGGTGAAAAAAGGAAAGAGGGATTTGGGAAAAGAAGCACCCCAATCCCCTCACGTAAATAGAATTAAATCCTACCTGGAATTTCTTAATAAGATTTTTACAATGTTGTTTACTTTTGTGGGGGACATTATAAAAATAAATCTCCAACCTCTAACTCAAAATATGGATAACTTTATGTTAAGGGGGTCTATAATTCTGTTTGCTAGCTTCGGACATAATAATTTGTACCTTTTTCAACTAGACCATGTCCTTACGTTAACTTAAAATGCATGAGTCAATCACGACCCAAGTTTGTTTTACGAGTAATTTCTTCCCTCTTCTTACAATCTGAAGCCATAGATAAAGAAATTAATATGGAATATATATGATTTTTTCTAATTATACGTTGTCCCCATTGGACTATATATGAAGAAAACAACAATTTCAATTACCAGTTACAAGATTGGGGCCTAACAATTTAAGATTGCAAAACATTGCTTTTAAATGTCCATATATATAATTTGCGACCCCTGGTGCTGCTGAAGATTAGATTTCACGCACACACAAATAGTGACATGCGCATTGTATTGGCCGGACAAATAGTCCTGGTACTATTCGTCCGGCTAGCTGGACAAATAGCAACTGCCCTTAATATACGGGTTAGTTTTACTCGTGGTTGAAGGACGAACGATGACATCAAATTGTTAAAATTGCTGTCCTTTGTTAACGGTAAAACGTTGCGTCATTGGCAGTCGTACAACATGTCATATATATATATATATATATATATATATATATATATATATATATATATATATATATATATATATATATATTTTTTCTTCATCTTTTTAATGTACAACATACGCTTATAGTTATGTCCTTTTAGATTTTATGTGATAAATCAACAAACCACTCTGTATGTTTAGATATACACTCCTGAACGTATTTCCTTTTTCGTAGGAAGTGTATAAGTCCACGTTTTCATTTTGTAGACATCGGAAACAGGTGCTCTCAGAGTGGGTCTCATTGGGGTCTAAGCGTGACGCGGATTGCCGATTTTTGTAAGCGTGACACGTGAAAGTCAAATTATTGTGCCGTGAAAACGGGAAATGAAATCTAGCGGGATACGGAAATAACAAAAAATGAGAATTGCTTACGTACATAGTAAGCGGGATACGGGAATCTGACAAAACAGTATGCGGGATCTGGGATCAGAACCCGCAATGAGACCCCTCAAACACGTCCGCGTTTAAGTGTTCGTAAAAAATATTTTTGAGAAGACCCCTCAAAGCGATCATTTCTAAAAATGAAGAGCACGTTCGTCGTCGTAAGAAACATGCGTTAAAAAATGCACACTGTTAAAGTGCCGAGCCACTTTTTATTAAAGCGGAGTAGTGTGTGCAAATGGGCAGGTGATTTCGAACAATGACTGTACATTCCAGCATCTGACGCCACAATGGAAAAGTAATTGTTGCATGACGTCAATATTCAAGAGGCGCAGATTCTCGGGTCAAGCGGCGCAGATTTCCAAATAGCGATAACTGGGTCTATGAAACAAGTCGTTGCGTCAATAATTTATAAAAGAAATATTAATTAAAAAGTTCATTGTTACCTGCTTATATACCCTAAAACAGGATGCTCATAAACTTTTACCAATATATAAACAAATGTTCTGTGAAATAAACAGAAAGGCTAACATTTTTAATCATTCGCTACTTCATTTACGCCTCTATTTACATTTGACGTCATATAAAAATTATAATTTCAAACACGGTTACAGTCTGCTCTTGTGCAGTTTTCCGAACCAACTCGAATATATACTTGTGAAAAGTGCAATTACGTTTATTTACTTTTCTAATTATTATAGCTGTGTATAGAATTTGCATTTAGCACTGTCGCCAACCCCCAATCCGTTTTAGTCCTATTAAATCAACTTTGGCAAATTAAAGGGCTCCATCATATCGGTTGAGAAAGAGGCAATTTTCCGTTAATGTATTTCTTTGTGCGTTTTCTACATTTCATTAAAACATTTTAAAAAAAAGACTCCGTTTTGTGAGGTTTTCATGTGATTTTTGACAGAAAATATTTGTTTAAAAAACCGCTCCTTTCGCCTCATATTCTCTCTCAAGATAGCACTACAAAATCATTTTTTTTTTAATTTTATATTTTCTTTGTACTAAGATTTTACATGACATGAAAATATGTTTTTTTATTCAACGCTGGTTTTGATAATAAGGTCATTTCGTTCGAACTGTTAAAGATCGAAGGTGAAACATTTAATTCTAATTAGAAAACTTTCACGAGTGTTCCTCCTAATAAAAAAAATTCGCAATAATGTTAATTTTCTCCCTAACAAAAAAAAAAGTATGGAATGATATTTCCTCATTCTTGAGTTGATAAAATATCAGAAAATTATTTCAAATTGTTGTGACCCTGATATAGTTGTGCGTATTATATTTATGAGGTATAGACTGAAATGATATTCTGAGAAAAATGTATTCCTATTAAATAGTGACTGAGACGAGGTCGAATAATCTTATTTTCCGAAGGTCTAGTATTCACATTTGAAAAAATTGTTAATAGCGCCAAGCTTATATTTTACGTTCAAATGATCCATTTAACAACTTCATTACTCTTCCATAGATACTTTATCGTGCTAGTCTTATAATACTATTATAACGCCAGTATTCACAAAGATAATAAGTCGGACACTTTTTTTTACCCCTATATCCCACAACCTCAGAGAGTGTCATCCCCCTCATCTGATGAATGTTTTGTCTTCCTATATATCTATATAAAAATAAGGAGATGTGGTATTTTTGCCAATGAGACAACTATCCACCAAAGTTCAAATGAAGTGGATGTAAGCAATTATAGGCAACCGTACAGCCTTCAACAATGAGAAAACCCATACCGTATAGTCGGCTATAAAGGGCCCCGACATTGAAAATGTGATGCAATTCAATTCCGAAAACTAACGGCCTAATTTTAACAAAACAATTTACGAAAAGCATATATAAAAGAAATGAACTAATGACAAACACTGAAATACTGGCTCCTGCATGACTTGGGACAGGCACATACAAAATGTGGCGGGGTTAAACATATTTGTGAGCGCTCAACCTCCCTTAACCTGGGACATAGGTGTTACAGCACAACACAACAAAAAACTATACAAATCAGTTGCAATTGGTCAGTACGAGGCACTAAAACAACTATTTCATGTAGCTTCTTCAAAAAGATTATAATGCTGCATGTAAATACGGGAATATGCAATATATAAATAACACATAGCCGAGAGGGTGATAGAGCAGATTGTTACCCCGAGAAAACATTGTCAACTGAGGCGAAGTCAGTAACAATCTGCTCTATCACCCTCTCAGATATGTGTTATTTAATTTATTATACTGAAAGTTCTGTTATTACTGTCTATTAAATTTCAAATTCAAAGTAATAAACTCCGTGAAGGGTAATAGAGTATTTGCTATGGGATAGAGTAAATTGTCTCCCTCGTATTAACCAATCAAAATCTGGCATTTTGACGTGAAGTATAACAACAATAAATGCCGTCTTCTTCTAATCTCTGATCTTTATGATATCAATATTATAATGTTGTTACTGCTATATATGAATTATTTAATGTCATATTTTTGGCGAAAAGTTACTTTCTGTTAAGGTTTGATAATATATTCGATGCAGTCATGTATTTGATGTGTTAAATTCATTCAGAGGGATGAAAAATCCCTGTTCACACCTCATTATACCACATTCTAAGGTAAAACCATCCGTGATGGGGGATGTTCATGGAGGGCCGCGTATGAACTGACCGTAGCTACCAATATGAAATGAACAAGTTTCATTATGAGGAACGGCAATAATAGTAACACGGATCCTGATTGGTCCATGATTTGTATTCTCTCATGTAGTTGCCTATAATTGCTTACATCCACTCTATTTGAACTTTGGTAGATAGTTGTCTCATTGGCAATCATGTCACATCTCTTTCTTTTTATATTATGTTCAGACTATATTGATTTAATACAATTTTCAAGTAGTTTTGCTAATTTGTGTGTTTAAAGTGCAGTTATCCGTTATTTGATGAAAGCTACTGTTAACAATAGAACCTGTTTCCTGACTGAGATCGTAAACGATCCGTTTCCTGTTCAGTTATAATTTCTTTGTTAATAATGGAAATTTAATGTTAAAATCTTTTACTTTAAAAACCCTATTGTGATATATTTCAATTTGACAATCTGATATGTTACTTTTATTTAAACGAGAGGCTTTAAAGAGTCTGTGTCGCTCACATGGATCTATGTGCATCTTCAACAATGGCAACTCTCCGACATTATTATATGGAATATAATTCATGACTAAATTCTCTTTTTCGTTGATCTTGTATTGCTGATTATTTGTTCTGTTTAGTTTCTCTTTCTGCTATAGTGTTTGCCAAAAAAACACAAATGGATAAAAATCCCCATTCAAGGGCAGTAAGTCCTATAAGCAGTGGACTGACTTTTCGGCTTTGTTGACCTATTTATTGATAATGTCTTACTAATGTATACTGTTTACAATTTCTCTATCTTTTATAGGTTTTGCCCAAAATTACAAAAAAAGCATAAACATCGGCATTAAAGGGCAATAACTCCTATGGTTGATCTATTTGTAGTTTTGTCTTACTGATCCTTTTTGATGTGTAAAGTTTCTATCTATCGATTATAATTTTCAAGATAATAGGCACAAATGCAAAACATCGATAAAATCGTCATTTTAGGGCAATAACTTCTATAAAAGGTAAACAGATGATTTTGGCCATGTCGACTTATTCGTAGACCTTGTGTTGCTGATAATTTTTGCTACTTAAAATTTCTCTCGATCTAATATAGTTTTCAAGATAAAAGGCACAAATCCAAAGAATTTAAGAAGACGTCTGACGATTTTGGTCAAATTTTGTCTTATTTGTATATCATTTTTGACTTGCTGATCATGTTTGTCATTTAAAGTTTCTCTCTATCTATCAAAGTTTTCAAGATGATACGCAACAATTCAAAACAAAATGATAAAATTCACTCCTATAAAAAGTCGTCTGAACGTTTTGATGTACATAAACAATAGGTAGATCTTTACATTCTGAACATTTTCGCCTCTGTCAAATTTACTCTATGCATAGAGGTTTTCAAGACGATAGACAAAACTTGCATTTTACCCCTAGTCTATATTCTATTTTTAGCCATGGTGTTTGGCAGGCGGGATCATCGGATAAAATTTTCAAAACTAGATACCCCAATTATGATTTTGTAAAGTTTGGTTAAATTTGTCCCTGCAGTTTCAGATGAGAAGATTTTTGAAAAAGTTAACGCACGACGACGACGACGACGGACGACGGACGTCCAGGTGATAAGAATAGCTCAAGGGCCAAGTAAGCTATAAAATACAGACATACACCTATTAGAATTAGAAGGAAAATTACCAAGTCTCCACTTATAATTTTCAACATCCGTTCACTGCAATACAAACAAAAGAGATACATGTATGCTGAATTTTGACCTGAAATATCTATGCTATGATAAAACTTCATATGCAACAGTATATATGACTCATGACGACATGTGCATACAAACAAGAAGTACAATTATCCTTTATATCAACAATTAGCACAATTGATTTAATGTCAATGACATTGTAGAATTCATAGACTTATTGCAAATGAATGATATATAAATACGGATAACAAAA
Organism: Mytilus coruscus; assembly: GCA_017311375.1. Classification (NCBI taxonomy): domain Eukaryota; kingdom Metazoa; phylum Mollusca; class Bivalvia; order Mytilida; family Mytilidae; genus Mytilus; species Mytilus coruscus. Next base: position 49,123,464 of record CM029604.1, on the reverse strand, counting down.
TGAAACTCAGAAACGGAAAAATACTTAATAACAAAGGGTATCAATACGTCTCAATCTTCAAAATCGCTTATATAAAAATACTACAATCGCTAATATTTTTAATAATAAAAATCGTGGTCCCCTTCTATCGATAAGTGTCATGCCAAAAAATGACTTACATGTTCCCGTCTTTCCACCACCAATACGGTAAGATCCACGTTTAATGGTCGCACATTTTCCTAAAATTTTTAAACTGATATAAATTGAAAAACGAACTGGATAATCTATTTACTTACATGAAACAAACCGGGATGCGGTATTCAGTACGTAGGTGAAACCGACACATATTAATCTAAACGCACGCAAGAACACCTTTATCATTTTAGAAGACTCCATAAATTTAAAAGTATCATTTATCAACATATTAATAAGCACAATCATCCAATTAAATATAAAAGTTTAACAGTTCAACCTTTAGAAGAAGTATTTAAGCAATCTGGGGAATCTCATTCAAAATTTGTACAATCACGGAAAATAATTGAATTAAATTGGATTAAAAAAACTACAAACAGTCTATCCTCTCGGTCTTAATGATAATATCATGGGAATTGGTAATATATCAAGAACCGATTCTGTTAATATTTTGGATATAGTTTCTAAAACTGTCCGTAAAACCGTCTAGTGGACGTAGAATAAATCATAATCACCGAAAATTTCGTACTAACAATACAAATATTTCGGACCTAATAACTCGAATAATTATGCGCCCTCTAGCGGCCTATCGAGTTAATGTAGCTATTGGAGATTAGTCGGAGATCGGCGGAATATAACGACTGACATTATTCGGGTTACTGACCTAGTTATTATTTCAAAAAACAACGGCAGACATTATCTGCTCTATTTTTTACCTGTTAATAAATTATATCAAAATTTTGGAGGTTTGCAACACAATTCTATATTGCAGTCCTAAGTATGAAATCGTCCAAATTATAATTGCATATTGTTATTCTAGACTGTTTCTTCAAATTGATCGCCCTGAAGATCATAAAAAACATTTCATTAAAATCAAGTATGTCAATAAAGGTTTTGATTTTGTAAATATTGCCGGTATTCTTAATGATCATTCTGTAAAAGAACAAATTCCTGGTTATTTTGATAATACTGATCATGAGCTCCCTGGAATTAACATTAATTCACTCATAGGGTCTTTGCATCGGAAATAAACACATTTATTCTAAAACCAGTTGTTGGCATGATACGGGTTATGTTCTTCTCGTATATTTTATGATGGTATGATACTAAACCCCTAACGGGAGGGATTGTGCTTGATTTTCATACGACGAAGACTTAATCTTTCAATCATTTAAATTGAGGTCTGGAGCTGGCATGTCAGTAACCGCTAGTAGTTCTAGTTAATTTATGTTAATCATTGTCATTTTGCTTAGTTTCTTCTGTTACCTATTCTAACATTGGACTCGGACTTCTTTTAAACTGAGTTTTACTGTGCGTATTGCTGTGTGTTTGTTTATTCCACATTGGCTAGAGGTATAGGGGGAGGGTTGATATCTCACAAAACATGTTTAACCCCGCCACATTTTTGCCTGTCCCAAGTCAGGAACCTCTGGCCTTTGTTAGTCTTGTATGTTGTTTTTTTTTTTTTTTTAATTTTGGTTCATTTATATGTTTTGGAGATTAGTGTGACGTCCATTTTTGCTGAACTAGTATACATTATTGTTTAGGGTCCAGCTGAAGCCCGCCTCCGGGTGCGGGATTTTCTCGCTGTGTTGAAGACCCATTGGTGGCTTTGGGCTGTTTTCTGCTCTTTGGTCGGGTTGTTTTCTCATTGACACATTCCCCGTTTCCATTCTCAATTTTATTTCTGATATGATTGCTTTTCTTATTTTTTAAATCTCTTCAATGTATATCTGGTTGATAATAGTATAACTCTTGAGCAGTTTTTAGAAGCAGTTTGCAACATGTTTGTCCAGATGTTGTTATTGAACTATTTAATATATTTTGAATAATTTAGACTTATTATTTGCGTTCATTGCCTTCAACGTATACATTATATTGAAAGGAGGTTTATTGTATTGTATATATGATCCATTACATGTTTTCAAACCACGTTTAAATATCATTAATAACTGCTTGTATTTATTTGAAATATCAAAAAATATCTAACATTTCCCACTGGTAAAGATATGGATTGACTGTAGGCTTTTAAAATGGCTAACAATATTAAATATGTTTTTTTAACTGAAACAAAAGTCCTACATGTTTCAAACCTTACAGACAAAAATACCTTGATTTATTATAAAAGTTCCCTTAGGTCACTGTATGGCCTTCTACAATAAGAAAACCCCATTCTGTAAAAGTAAGCTATAAACTGCCACGACACGATAAAATGTGAAACAGTTCAAACGAGAAGACCAACGACCTGATTTATGATAACTTTATTTGCAATACCTTTGTATTGCTGATGGTCTTCATTTCGTATTTACATACGAGAAATGTTGTTAAAAATAAAAGAAAATGAAATTTGTCATTATCCTACCTGTTTGGGTATTTACATTCATAAAATGAAAGAATCATGTTTAGTTTAGTACACTAAATCCGATCAATTTCCTATCGTAGTCCAACAAGCACCATGAATTATTCAACGGAAAAATATTTAGTGTGTGTAAAATATTCATTCTAATATGTTGATACATTACTGTACCTGGCGATCATTTTACCTGTTCAAATGTCATTCAGCTATTTATTGTCGGTGACTTGAAACTGAGCCGTTTAATCATTGTCGTCATCATGTAAATGTATATTGTACAAATTTGACTTCACTTTATACAACTGTAACTTCTGATTGGTCCGTACATTTTATGATAATATATTAAAGGAACAATAAACATCACATGGCCCGATTAGGGACTGGTAATTTTCCTTCATAAGAGGGAGGGGGCTATGGAAAACATTGGAATTTCTCTTATTTTTTAAGTCTCCTACTTAAAAAGAAAATTAAATCCAAGACCCTCCCTTCCAAAGACATGAAAACACACACCCCCTATTTTTCAAGCCCCGGTCACACCTTATTGGATAGCGCGAACGGACGCCGAACGGATAACTTTTTTTCAATCCGTTCATGTCCGTTAGACTTCCGTTCTTATCCGTTAGACGTCCGTCCATATCCGTTTCATGTCCGTTCAGCGTCCGTTTTATCCGTCGACGTCCGTTCTGTCCGGTGGAAAATTTTCAGCATGATCAAAACTTTGAACGGACGTCCAACGGATGAAGTGTCCGTTGAACGTCCGGTAGGCGTCCGTTTTAACGGTACTCGTCCGTTCCGTTTCCGTTTTGTATCCGTTACTTGTCCTTATGCATCCGTTGGAGGTCCGGTAGACCAATTCACCAACGGACTTCTGGCAGACATATAACGGATAAAACGGATGATGAACGGATATGAAACGGACATCAACGGAAGGATAACGGATAAAACGGATACGTACCGAATGTAAAACGGATAAATGCCAATTGAAAATTTCGCATCAGAAATGCCAATTATTGGTATGTCAGATTTCTTGAGTGTCATGAATGTTTATGGAGTAAGAGTTCTTCCTTTTCCACCCCTACCCTTTGGCGGCATTTTGAAGAACAAACTAAAACCAGTTACACGGAAACTTTTTAATTATTTTAAGGTCACTTGTATGTGATTTACATGTATTATTATTGCCGCCATTAATTTTCTGCTTATCTTGTTCATCCGTTTTATCCGGTACGCTTCCGTAAGGTGTCCGTTTTATGCGGTACCCGTCCGTTGGATGTACGTTCGACATCCGTTCTGTCCGGTACGTTTCCGTTTCTCGTACGTTGCACATCCTGTGTGTGTCCGTTAGGCATTCGTTACGCGTCCGTTTTATTTGGTCAGTACACCAACGGACTCCCAACGGATAAAAATTTTGTCAACGGAAAACTTTTTTTTTTCATCCGTTCGGCGTCCGTTCAAGCTATCCGGTAAGGTGTGACCACAGCTTTAATACCTCAGTTTATTTTTTATTACAAAAACTTTTTTCATTATTATTATTCATTGGATCGTGAATGCAATTAAGTGTAATTCTACTTCAAAATCAGTGAAAAATCTGCTGTATTTTCAAAAGGTGGAACAAATCAGGAAATTTTTGCAGTAGTTTTTAAGAAAACACAAAAGGCGACGCACAATCCTATGAGAATCATTAACAAAAAACACGTTTTGTATTTATAGTGGTCACATTTTAATATATTATGATATATTTGAAACTTAATTTTCCTTCATAAGAGGGAGGGGGCTGTGAGGCAACATTGGAATTTCTCATTTTTTTAAGTCCCCACCGTGAAAAAGAAAATTTAATCCAAGACCCTCCCTTCCAAAGACATGACAACATCCCCCCCCCTTTTTCCATATTTCTCAATACCTCAGTTTATTTTTTATTACAAAAACTTTTTTTCATTATTATTACTCATTGAAATATTATATTACTAGTGGATCTAGATCTTCAAGTCGGTTAGTTGTTCGGGACTTCAGGGAACTTTATTTGGTAAGTGGGTTAGTTGTTGGTGACTTCATGGAACTTTATTTGGTTATGGCTTGGCATTCACCACACTTTCATTCAATTTCAGCACATTTTGTATATCCTTTATAAGAAGTAAGTATGATGACATCAGAGATATTCAATGTAGATATATGACATCTGAATCAAGTGTTTGACACTTCTGCTGAAGACTCAGATACTGATTCCCCCAATGGGTTACAATTTTTGTAGGTTTGAAATACATAATTGCTCAAATCAAATCTTGAAAAAAACATGTGACACCCCACAAAATTGATAACTGATTGAAAGTCACTGGACCATGACCTAGGGGTCATGGCCTTAGAAAAGTCGTCATCCTGATATGTACTGATAGTAATGCAACTTTATACAAAATATCATTGATCTATCGCAAGTAGTTCATATCAAACTAACTTAAGCAGAAAACTTATCATTGAAAATGGCTAATTAAATCAAAGTCAATGGAACATGGCCTAGGGAGCAGGGCCTCAAAATTGTCGTCAAACTGATATGTACTGATAGTAATGCATCTTCATACAAAATATCAATGATCTATCACAAGTACTTCCTATCAAACTAACTTAAGCAGAAAATTTCACAATTGTTGACGCCGTCATCGCCGTTGCCGGAAAAGCAATCATTTTTGTCTCGCTTTTCGCGACTTTCGTCGCAGGCGAGACAAACAAAATCTCACCAGCAGTTTCTCGATTAGATTTGTACAGTGTAGTATACAACTTTTAAGACAAATTATGTCAAAACTGTAGAAAACTATATATTATAAGTACGTCTGAACCAGTGACGACTCTACAACAGATTTCATCCATCGGATCACCATCACTGTGTGTTACCTTTCCTCGTCAGTTTTTATCTAGCGTCGTAACACAGTACATGATATATAAGGCATGAAGATGGAATTGTTACAGATCAGCTGAATTATCTATTGTAAAGGATCCTACAAATTAATGTAAGATGCAGTCACAGAAATAATGGTGGTCTAACGCGTCGGGCATAGTGCAAGGCGATTTGGTGCCACGATATTTCAGTATCATGAGTTCGAATCCCGGCAAGGGAAGAACGGAAGCAAATTTACAGATCTAACATTGATGGGCTGTTGTTTAGACGAATTATATATAAAGAATGTATTTTCAGCCTTGTATCATCATCACTGCTGGTGATCCGATGGATAAAATCTGTTGTAGAGTCGTCACTGGTTCAGACGTACTTATAATATAATTATTTCTGTGTTCATCATCTACTTGCCACTATACATCATGTACTGTGTTACAACCCTAGATAAAGCCGACGAGGAAAGGCATTACATCGACCACCGAAAGCTATTTTTTACGTAGCCTAGGTGGTCGAGTGGTCTAGGGCGCTGAACTAGGTGCAGGCGGTGTTGCCACGATGTCACAGAAGCAAGGGTTCGAATCCTGCTGAGGGAAGAACAAAAATTTGCTAACGCAAATTTGAGACGAGTTATATATATATATATATATATATATATATATACATTTCAAGATTGTTATAGTTAAATCAGAAGAGATTGATATGATTCATTTTACATCATAGTCATACTGATAAATATGAGACAACACTGTAAAAATTCCTGTTTTTGATGGTGAAAATCGAAAACATATTTGTATAGCTACTGTGTGTGTTCTTTCTGATTCCAGAGGTATTTAGTTTTATACAAGTATTAAGAGCAATTTCTGTAACCACCAACCATTTCATATAGGGAGGTCGGCACGCATAGTCACCGATTTTCCTGAAACTTAGCCCGACCATATAATTAGGTGAAAAAGTAAGAAAATGCCTCCCAAAGTGTTGATAGGCCACGGTTGCCATGGCAACCAAGTCAATAAGTTTTCCCATACATTTTGGGGAATTTAGCAATAAAAATATCAACTACTATGCAGGCATTCTGAAGCAAAATCAGATTTTATTTAATGATATTTGTTAATATTTTTCAAAAACATGATACTTAACAAGCATAACAGCAATGTCATATATATAAAATATTTTAGCTGAATATTGTCACAACCGCAGGAGCAGAGGTAATTTTTCATTGTATTTGTGAAGGCAAATTATACACATTTAGCATGAACAAAATATACAGTTTTGCATCCACCTCCATTTAAGTTGTCGTTATAAATATAAAGTTTCAATGTTTCTAATCAATTATTTACAACAAAATATTTAGGGTACTAGGGTGGTTGCTATGGAAACCAAAATGTGTCATTTTTTCTTTTCTTCAGAAATCGACCATGTTATTAAGATTACCCGAAAACAGTAATTACTATTGAATGACTGATGTGAAAATTATTGAGCATAAAATGACCTTCAATTTAACCCAAGGTCAAAGGTCATAAAAGACCTTGACATTTGACCTTGCATATATTAATTGGATTTTGTAAGAAAAGATAATAGATAGAAGCACACAATACATGAGGAAAATGTCCAAGAGGATTAAAGCCACTATTTTGTTTACAGGTCGACAGTAAGAAGTGAAGGTCTTGTCAAAAATGATACAAAATAACCTTGGCTAGCAACCGTGCTGATTATTACATATATCCTACCTAAAAGGTCAGGGGTGAATGTTATAACACTAGTCCTAAGCAACCATTCATTTATAGCGTAAACGTATTTATATTGTAAAAATTGCCGTGCAACCATTTATTTACGTTGGAAAAGAGCCAAGCAACAATATATATTTAGTTTCATTGAGACAAAAAACAGGAAAAAAAATTGATATCAAACATGCAGTTTTCTTTAAATTAGTAATCTTCTGAAGAACACACATTGTTTGTACCGAATTGTTGAATTACACTGACTTGATTGTATACATGCATAATCATGAATATTTAATATGTAAAAAATAAGGGTTTGATTACAAATCCAAATGCAAAAATCAGATATGGTACGATTACCAATGAGACAACTCTCCACACGAGACCAAATGTTTAAGACAGGTTCTTTGATTCTACGAAAACAAGGCGAAACAAACAAAACTGCTTAGAGAACAACCAATTTGTTTCTTTGATTAGGTTTGGGCTTTTGAGCAAGAAATTTGGCGTGGACAGAATAATCATTTTCACCCCTTATAAGGCTGGATTACTTATTTCATTTTTTTTTAAATCGAAAAAATATTTTCCGTTGTGTACACACTTATTTCTTTGTTCAAATCGTATGTGCATCTGAATGTACAGAGAAAATTCATTTTCAGCATGTCTTTGGAAAAATGATTGATCTTTAGTTTTAGACACCATCACATTCATTTCATTCAGCATCCTTTATCCCCATCACAAAATATAGAATGGTCCTTCCATAGCTTATAGAACTACTCTGAATCCGCTCAGCTACTTTTGTATTCTATGGATAATATAAAAAACCTCCTTCTTAAAAAACAAATACATTGTGTGTTCGACAAAATTTTTTTTTTTCATGTAGATTTTATCTTGGTGTTCACATTTTCTCCCTATCTATTACAGTTTTTAAGCCAATGGTAAAAACTCAAAATTTAGCTAAACTAATTCTTTTTGGCCAATAACTGCTAAAGAAAGTTGATTCACAATTTCAGCAGTGTTAATCCATTCCATCAATCTAATCTTTAAGCTCATTTAAGCTGTTTCTCTTTACCTATTATAATGTTCCAGAACGGCAAAAAAATTAATGACAATTTAGTTATGGCAACGTATTTGAACTCTTTTCTCGTTGTTCTGTTTTTTCTGAAAGTATATCTTTATATATGATAGTTCTTAAAATAAAACCCAAAACGCAGAAAGGGAGAAAAAAATCATTATTTAAGGACAATAAATGTTAAGGAGATGATTTCCAATTAAGTTATCATAACTTATTTGTTGATCGTATATGGCTAATCTATTTCCGCTAACATTTTCTTCTAATCTATAATAATTTTCAAGAAAATAGCTAAAAAACAATCATAATGGGTAAACATGGGTTTTTTTAGCCAATTATAAAGTGAAGTTTCTAAAACAATAGTAGAAACCAATCTATACGATGTTACTACAAAATGTAGTTTCTAAAACAATAGCATATCTCATATTTTATAATGTCACTACAAAATGTAGTTTCTTAAACAATAGCACGACTCAGTCTAGTCTATGCCTTTACACAGTGAAGTAACTATTTTTTGTATTTTGTTTTTGTTTGTACAGTTTATATTTTTATTTATTTAATGACAATTTGTCGCACCTGGGACTAACATGAATAATACAGTGTCTATGGTGTATAACAGGTACAGATGTTTTATGGTGTATAACAGGTACAGTTGTTTTATGGTGTATAACAGGTACAGTTGTTTTATGGTGTATAACAGGTACAGATGTTTTATGGTGTATAACAGGTACAGTTGTTTTATGGTGTATAACAGGTACAGTTGTTTTATGGTGTATAACAGGTACAGTTGTTTTATGGTGTATAACAGGTACAGATGTTTTATGGTGTATAACAGGTACAGATGTTTTATGGTGTATAACAGGTACAGATGTTTTATGGTGTATAACAGGTACAGATGTTTTATGGTGTATAACAGGTACAGATGTTTTATGGTGTATAACAGGTACAGTTGTTTTATGGTGTATAACAGGTACAGTTGTTTTATGGTGTATAACAGGTACAGTTGTTTTATGGTGTATAACAGGTACAGTTGTTTTATGGTGTATAACAGGTACAGTTGTTTTATGGTGTATAACAGGTACAGTTGTTTTATGGTGTATAACAGGTACAGTTGTTTTATGGTGTATAACAGGTACAGTTGTTTTATGGTGTATAACAGGTACAGTTGTTTTATGGTGTACAACAGGTACAGTTGTTTTATGGTGTATAACAGGTACAGTTGTTTTATGGTGTATAACAGGTACAGTTGTTTTATGGTGTATAACAGGTACAGTTGTTTTATGGTGTATAACAGGAGTGAATTATATTGTACAGTGTGCACATGTTTACTTGTTTTACTTAGACATATAATCTTCATACAATAACGATAAAATATTAATATAGATATGTTAAACGGCTGTTAGTTGACATCGACAGGAAACGTGCTTCAAACTCTTTAGAATTATCGATTTAGGATTATTTGTGAAATAAATCTATGTGCACTTATAAAGAAACACAATATGTGGTGAGTTAAATACTATTACAAAAAAGTAATACAATTATGTAGTATGTAATATAGATATGTATAAGAAATAAACTATAAAATTGACTTATATGAATAATGGCGATTGTTGGTAAATGAAGGTGTAAACAATACACTAGTTCAAAGTGTGCCTTTTGTATTCAAATGATAACTATAACTATAATATCGAGGTACACGTTTTTTCATAAACATGTATATATATCTACAAAATGAGCAAAGAATAAGTACATTCGACCATTAATAGTAATTACAATATATGAGATAAACAGTCAAGTTTGTCTATTCCGAATAAGTGTTTTTTTTTTTTTTTTTTTTTTTTTTTGATTTAGCGATCATTTTGATAAAATCATTCATCTTTTTCTTAAAAATACGGAGGATGGATATTTCATTAAAAGCTGTTTTGTTGAATTTAATGTCGTTCCGACTTTTCTAATACTAAATTTTCCCGAAAACACTACAAAATTTCCAATATTTATTTGCGTTTTATCAAGATCCTGATTATATCTAATAATCATGTTTTGGACATCAAAGTTAAGCGTTGTGTCTATGCACAGAGATAGCAATCTTTATTTCTTGAATGATGTTTTGAATATTATAACAATAATAGAAAAGATGCTCTTGGGTTTCAAAAATTTTCCACATGAATTACATAGGCCATCGGACTTTCGCATTTGATACAATTTGAATTCAGTGTAAGGCATATTATTTAATGATTTCCATTGGAATTGGAAAATATTGTTTGTTACAAGCAGCTTGTAAAGCTTTTTCAAAACTGATTGCCAGTCTAGTTCCGTATTAAATGTTCTATTCCATTTAATTTCACATTTTGCACTATAGTATTTTTTGTAATGATTGTAATTGAATTTTTTCAGGGGTAATAAATTTTCTTTCCATATCATATATTTTGTTATTCTGGATTTTTATGTGCATCAAATTTGCTGGATTACTAATGGCGCTTCTTAGTTCGTTAATCCAGTCAGCGGGGATTGATTTCTTTATTAGTTTGTATTCGCATATCCAATTACGTTTATCTATTAATAGTTTGTCAAATATCATTTTATTACTATAAAAGGTTTCCGTTTCGATATTCCAAACATCTTTTATTTTGGAGATATGACTCTTGTTAAAGGAAGGGAAGAGCAAAGGTTTCTCTTTCCATTTTATATTGTTATTACCAAATATATTCTTTTCAAGAATCAGTGCTATTTCTTAACGTTCGGTTATTTTACTATATTGTTCACACCATGTAGTAACCGCCTTTTGGTAAAAATTTTACATATACTTAATATAAAGTCAATTTAGATCTTTACAGGTACATATGAAATATGCAATATGCAATACCAATTTTTTGGCAGTTTTTGGCAATTGCATTCCAATTTAGTGTTGGACTTTCTAAAATTCTATTATAAATTAACTTTATATGTTTGCTTTTTATGAAATTTTCCAAACTGATAATTTTGATCCCCCAAAAAAAAAGCTTTCATCTAGACAACATAATTTTCTGTATATATATATCTTTATTCTCACAAACCAAATTACAAAGGTATAGAAATAATTATACATATTTCAATACAATAACATGAATAATGTACGAACGTAGATAGAAACATTTACAATTGTTCACCCAGAAATGTTCAGTTTGTTGTTGATCTCACTAATTAGTTTACACAGCTCATTCATATCTTAACATATGTTTTGGAATTCATTAAATCTGTTAGGTCTATTCCTATAATGAAATGTAATACATTGTTTTCTACATTTATTAAAAGCTGAATAATTAAAAATGTAATGGTAATCATCACCAATAGCATCTAAATTGCACAATACACACTTTCTGTTTTCTCTTTCTAAGTTTTGCCATCTACCAGTTTCAATTGGTAATTTCATAATCAGAGTTCGAAATTTTAAAAATAAAGATATCGTCTGCCATCCAAAATGTTTAAATGTTTCTCAAACTCCAAAGTATCCTTAAATAAACAGTCATTTGTTGCTTTTGGTGATCCCTGTAGGCTTGCTAGCCAATTTTGTTTAAACTGATCCGTCGACAAGGCTGACTTTAGAGCCCCAAACATCCCAGAAAAGAGTTTATTTCTTTTGCACACTCATAAGGTATAACCCTCATCTCAACCTCGTATCCCAAAATAGGTATTAATTGTTTTTTTATAATCAATACTTTACCTCTGTAAGTTCAATTACTTGTTTTCAAAACGTGAATACAATTTGTTTATCTTGCCAATTATGGAATCCGATATTTCACTGCAATTAATGTTACAAACATGGTGTACCTCTAAAGCTTTTATGTTATCATTGATGCAGGACATTTTTTCAATCTTGATTGTTTGCCTTTTAGCCTCCCAATAAACAATTTTTTTTGTTTTATCGAGGTTAATTTTGGAACCGGAGGCTTTTTCATATATTTCCAATATTTCAAAGGCTTTTTCAGCCGATTTTTTGGATTTGTTTATAAGTTGCGTATCGTCTGCAAACACTGATAATTTAGTTTCAATATGGCCGTTTTCCGTTGGTATTTTTATTCCCTGTATTTCTACATTTGCGCGAATGCCATTGTTTCCGCTTGTATTATGTTTAAGTAGGAGCTAAAGGACATCCTTGTATTATTGATCTTCTTATTGAAAAGGATTTAGACATAAACCCATTTGTTTTAATACAAGTGTTGGAATTTTTAAATAGCATTTTCGTTCAACTACAAAAATTATTACTAAAATTGAAGCCCCAATAACCTTTATCAGCCATCTCCATTCGACTCTATCAAAAAGTTTTCTGCTTGTTTAGAAATATAATTAATCCCTCTATATCCTCATTTTCTACATATTCAGTTTTATCCTATAAAAGTCTATTTCCATCACTTATATTTCTCCCCTTTACAAACCCTTTTTAATCCGGGTGAATAATTATATTTTACAACGGTTTTAGACGCTCTGCCAACCTCTTTGGTAAAATTTTATAATCTGTATTCATCAAGCTTAAAGACCTCCGTTTTTTTTTATTAATTTTCGTTCCCCTTCCTTTTGTAGTAAGGGGCCTCGGTGGCCGAGTGGTCTAAGTAGTTACTACTGTAATCACTAGCCAGTCAACACTGAGGTTGTGAGTTCGAACCCCGCTCGTGCGGGTGCACTCGACTCAATCTTAATTGACTAGGATTGTCAGTTTTCCTATCGAAGGTCGGTGGTTTTCTCCGGGCACCCGGCTTCCTCCACCAATAAAAACTGGCCGCCACGAAATAGCCCAAAAGCGGTGCTTAAAAGTGGCGTTAAAACACCAAAATCAAAATCAAAATCCTTTTGTAGTAAAGTTAACATTCCCTCTGAGTTCATTTTGGTCAAATACTTTCTTAATTACTTCAGTGAAATCCGTTTTGATAAGGTCCCGGTATATTTAATAAAATTCCGATATATTCTCATCCCTGCCCGGAGACTTATCCTCCTTAAGATTTCTAAGTCTTAGTTAATTCATCAACGTCAATTTGTCGTTCTTTATTTTGTCTATCATCGTTCGTCAGTTTCCTGTCAATACATCCGATAATTTTTTCTGTGCTATTTTTGTCCAAACCTTCAGTGCTAAAAAACTCTGAGTAAAATTTAACTTGCTCTGATAGTATTGAATCAATGTCATTTTTATATTTGCCGTCCGAGCACCATAATTTGTTCTTAGCTTTCTGTTTTTCTAAATTATAGAAATATTGTTATTTCAAATGAGAGGAAAAACTTCCATCATGAGTCGATTCTGCTTAATATGATAATTAATTTAAAGATCTTAATTCTGCCTATTCTTACTTGGTTTAGTTACTTTTTTACTAACACATTTTTTTTAATAATTGTCAAAAAGACAAAATCAAATCAAGTTTACAGACGAAGATGGCGGATGGCAAGAGATGAGAAAAGCTTTATTTGCCCTGTAGGCCAGGGGCCAGTATCATGAAAACCTATCTTAAGTTTCATTTAAGAGAAAACTTACGAACGCTTTACGAGAACGTTACTTGGGTTACTCTTAACAATATTACGGCTACCTTAGTATACACTTACGACAGTAAGTTAAGATAGCACTCTTATCGACTTTTCCGAAGTTACCGTCTTTGATTTGAAAGAGAATGTAAAATCTGCGACAAAATCGATAGGACAAGTCATTTGTGCGTTTAACAGATCGTTCGAAAAACATACTTAAAAAATATTTTTAAAACATTGAATAAACACCAAAATGCCAGCAGGAGGTGCTCCAAACGGTCCGAAGAAAACAAGAAAAGCCAACTTTAACCTAAGATGAATTGGAAACAATGCTGACAGCTATTCGGTTATTGTTAATGGTTATTGTTGAGGCCAAAACATGTATCAAAATGTAAAATAACAGAAATACCGAACTCTGAGCAATATTCAAAACGGAAAGTCCCTTATCAAATGCAAAAATCAAAAGCTCAAACACATCAAACGAATGGAAAACAACTGTCATATTCCTGACTTAGTACAGGTATTTCCTTATGTAGAAAATGGTGGATTATAGCTAGCTAAACCTCTCACTTGTATGGCAGTCGTATAGATTTCAATGTTTAGAAATAAAACATATTTCTGATAATTAAGTTATTTTTGCAACAAAAACAAATGGAGTAAATTATGTCTCCAAGGTGTAGCTTAATAATTTCATAACACATGTACATAAAAATATAAGAATAAATCCCACTAAGGTGGACATTATACATTATATACTAAAAAGACAATTTTCAACAAAAACCACTCTTAACTAATATCAACATTGTACTTCCAATAGTGAGAGAAGAAACAACTCAAGGGCATTGAAGAGAATTATCATAACGGTACAAATATTGCCATGTCAGGATTGTTCAGATGTTTAAAGTTCAGTTTCAAAATATCATAAACATATCAGGAGATAAGCATCGAAGACTAATTCAGTGGTAGTCGTTTTTGCTGTAGTACATATTTGTTTTTACCGCCTCGGTGGTCTCGTGATAGAGTGTTCGCCTTGAGTGCGGAAGGTCAAACCAAAGACTTTAAAATTGGTATTTTCTGCTTCTCCGCTAAGCACGCGGCATTAAGCAGCAAGAGCAAAGGCTGGTCGGCTCGGAGTCAGAGTTATGTGTCCGGGTAAGGTTACATGTCTTCCTGCGGACTGTTACCTTTTGAACTATCACGTTAAAAATCCGACTCAGCGTGTCGGTCTAGTACAAAGCAGGGTAAATATTCATATTACATTAACATGTTCTCGTTCTGAATATGCATAATAATTTGCCGCTGGACGTTAAGCAGCCATCCATCATCATCATCATCATATTTGCTTTTCGTTGATTGTATTTGTGTATAAATCAGGCCGTTGGTTTTCTCGTTTGAATTGTTTTACACTGGTCATTTTGGGGCCAGTTATAGCTCGCGATACAGTTTGAGCCAAGACTCTGCATTGAAGGCTGTACTGTAACCTTTATAAATATGATGCTTACATCAACGACATTTGGTCTCGGATTGAAAGTTGTCTCATTGATAATCATACAGCATGGTATTTTTGGTTGGTAGATTTGTTCAAAAACTTATAGTTATGGTAAATTTGTAGTTTGAATGACATCTTATCATAAAAGAGAGGTGAAAGATACCAGGAGGACATTCAAACTCATAGTCGAAAATAAACTGACATCGCCATGGCTAAAAAGAAAAAGACAAACAGACAAACAAGAATACACAAAACACAACTTAGAAAACTACAGACTGAGCAACACAAACCCTACCAAAAACTTGGGGTGATCTCAGATGCTCTGGAAGGTTAAGATAATGAATAGAGACCCTTTTTACATCTGGGACCGAAGACCTGAAAATTGGTATTTGCTGCTTTTCCGCTTAGCACGCAACATTAAGGAGATATAGCAAAGACTGGTCGGTTCGTAGTAGGAATAATGTGTCCGCGGAGGTTGACATGTCTTCTTGTGAACTGTTACCTTGTTAGCTAGCACGTTAAAATCTGGCTCAGCGTGTAGGTCCATTACAAAGCAGAGTCAGTATTCGTTTCTCATTATTATGTTCTCGTCTTGAATAAGCGTCTGGCCTGCTATTGGACGTTACACAACCATCCATCCCCATCTTTTACATCAGGGACCTAACTTTGCATGTTGAGTCGTTTATGTTTGAACTGTAATGGACACTTGTGTTTTCTCTTTCGCAAAAAATAACTGTGAATATCATATTGACACCTTTTTACGAAATGTTTTATTTTGTAAATTAAACAACTAGTTTACATGTTTGCAAACACATTTTCGATGAGATAGTTTCTCTGAGTACGCCCACGGATAATCCTATTCCATATTGAGTTCATTCTCACATTCTTCAGGGTCCAAACGAGAATCATCTAATGGAAGTATTCTATCTACACAATGGTTATGGAGAACAGCAGTTGAAAGTATGATAATGATATTTTTGTCTGGTGTGAAAGTCATGTTTTGTACAAAACTCTGAATCTCATTTTTGCAAATGCCTTAGGTGCGTCCAATCTTGTTGACCTATGGCATACGTTGTATTTTCTATCAGCAGCTGTTTCGGGTGAAAGTTTTGGTGTCAACAGTCATGATTGTGAACCATACGCACTATTGCCAAGGAGCCAACCATTTTCAATTACGTTACTTTCAAATGCATCTGAAAGGGAACATGTATTTCATATGTGTGCATCGTGTGTTTATCCAGGCCATTTTTCTACCACACCAAGGAATCGATTTTCTGCATCTCAAACACATTGGATATTCAGGGCATGATAAAATTTTCGGCAAACGTAAACCTGTTCATCAAAACTTGGAGCTTTGATTGGTATTAATGTACATTGTACTTTCAACGGCTCCCAAGACCTGTGTAAAATTGTTTTATATATAAAAAAAATGGTTATTTTATGAACCGATGGTCATTGTCGGCTAACTTTGCTGATTCTTGGTGTAGACACCGTGAAGCAGACATCTTACAAGCCATATGTGCATCGGAAATGACTGGCAGATATCTGCCGGATGCTTAATACCTCAGTGCTATCATATATTGCAACGAATCGGGCATTGAGCACGATATTTTAGACGCTTTATTGTAGAATTTTGTAATCACGGAAAATCCTACGATCGTCTAGCTATAGGAAAACCATTGGATTTATTCGATCTCTGAAGCTCCTTTATAATATCCTATTTTGCTCTCTTGAATGCATACGCAAGAACATTGCAAGCACATTTTATAAACTAATACTAGAGAGATATGGGTGCCCCTGACCACTCTTGGAATTTTCTGTTAAGTTTTCAGTGAAAAACAATGCTGATACACTTAAGATTTGCCAAGAGTAATCAAAGACTATCTTAAATTGATTATCGACGTTTGAGATACCCAGTCGATAAGATTAAAACTAAGAGAGCGTTCAGAGAAGAATAAATAGTACTCTTAGGGTTGCGAGTGCAACATGGATTTTAAGGGCTGTCAATCATTCTAAGATAACTTCAAGATACACTCTGAGCAGACAAGATGATCTTAAGATGATCTTAAGCACTAAGATTGCTTCATGATTCTGGCCCCAGGCCAACAAAAAACTTGGTAAAAATCGTCGTTTAAAGTCATTTTAAGTATTTTTGTGTTTTTCTATCTAAAATAGTTTTCAAGTAAAATAACTGTGAAATTTGCTAAAAGCTGACATTGAATTTCTGTTCTGAAAATTTTAAGATAGATCAACACCTACCGACCATACTTTTACCGGCTAATTAAGCCAAGAACTATCGTTTTAATTTCAATGTTCTATTTTTACCTGTACCCGCCATTATTTTTATCAAGCGGCAACAGAATATGGGCTTTTTACAGAATATATGCTATGCGTTATTACTGTAAGGTTTGATTGCATTTGATTATGCCGTTTAAAAGGGAAATATTTTAGACGGACAATGTACAAATGATGACAATGAACGCCCTGTGTTTGTATAACCTCATAAAGTTCTTAATAGGCAGGTGAGTTTAAAGGAAAGATCAGAAAGATTTGTTTTACATTTTGTTCTCAGCATTACAAAAATTGATGTTTTCTATGCATTTTCCACGAAATGATAATGGCTACTAAAGACTACTGTGACAATATTGACCACTTACCCCTTGTTGTGAACCTATATATATATGCCTGGGGAAACAGCCTAAGTAATTATTTCGAATGATTTAAAGTTTCATGAACACTAAATATACACAAAAAATATCTCTGATGTTTTAAGTCAGAACAGAAGACAACTTGGCTTATGATTAACTGAAATACAAATGAGTAAAATCATGTCAGTAAATTATTTCTTTTCTTAGAAGGGATTTGATATTCTAATTGAAAGAAAGAATAACAGTTAAGTTTCAAAATTTCAGAATTTTGTCAGAAGGGATCAAAGCGTTGATGATTGCTAGGCATTTTCCAACTATATGAGAATGGCTACTTAAGTCTTTGGTAATGATATTGACCCTTCACCTTTCAATAAGAGTCTATATAACAGTGTATATTAGTCTGAATCCAAATATGTATGGTTGCTATGGACTTTATATCAAGTAAGGGTCGTTGCTAAGAACTTTTGACATGACCTTGACCTATGATATCTAACCTTGTTACCAAAAAAGCAATATTCGTTCTGAACATGGGTATATTTGTAACCATTTCTGACAAAATCTAATAAAAAAGACTAAAGGTCAAAGGTCAAGGTCATTAATAGCCATTTACCTTTGCAGCTAACTTAAGGGGATTGAATGCGCAACATTTTTCAATTAATTTTCATCCTTTATTTGTCAAAGTTTATGAGATATTTTAACAACCAGGTAAAAATTATTTTACAAAATAATGAAACTTTCCGTTTAGGTTTCATTAGCAACCACCCTAGCAACCTGAATCCCAAACCTTTAGTTATGAATTATTGCTAGGCAACAGTGTCAGTCTACATTAATAACTTCAATGTAAATGGGTGTGGAAGCAAAAGTGTGTAATTAGTTCATGCAACATGTCTATAATTTCCCTTCCTTAATCGATGAAAACTCCTTCATTTTAATCAGTTTTGCCACCTTCTCCCCTTTTTCATTAGAATAATTTTTTATCTTTAATCTAACTAATTAAATGTTATATTTTCATGAACAAATGTTACAATATTCATCAAAATTGAAATGTGTGCATGATAACTCCCTGAAAATGGTAAATTTTCCTCCTGAAAAAATGCAATTTGAGCCAAAATACAAGGGACACGTAACCATGGCAACGGGGACATAACACATTTTTGTCAATATATATTTCTTATATGTTTGTCGATAGCTACCAACCAACAAAATTTCAAAACAATCTGAGACTATTCGTGCCGCAACATGGTTGGTGGTTACAGAGAATTGCTAATTACAAAACAACTACTAAGGAAACACTTATGCATGGTCACTCAGAATATGACATCGTACAGAAAAATTGTTCATTGCACACTTAGTGTGATCATTACGAACAACTGAGATATGATAACGCCATGCGATAGAGCACAGGGTATGTTACTGCTGAGAAATGAAAAGTTGGCATTGGAAAGAAGAAACCAAGCACTCATTGAAATGTGGGTTATATAAAACTTTTAACAGCAAAATTATCACTAACAGAAAATCTGCAAATAAATAAATATGAATTAAATCGTCAATCGACTACTTACATTAGTTCTTGGCCCCTAAATTCCAGTTTTAACCCTTGTTGGTGAATTTTGCTTATTATATTGAAAACTGTACTGGATAAACAGATAAACTGAACAGAATATATGATCAGTAACATCAAATCTTGGCTGACACAGTTTCAATTCAAAACCATTATCATTGTTGCAATGTATCAATTTTTTGGCAAAAAATGCCAGTCCAGCGATAAAGCCTCTATAATTTATTGTTTGATTGATTTATTGCATGTACCACGTTTTTGGTTCGGGCGTCATATGTCAATGAGACAGCAATTAAACGACAAAAATAACAAAAACAATACAAGAGGGCAGCATAAAGTCTACAACAAAAGACAGGAGTCCTAGTCTATTTCCAGAAAAAATAATGAGAATACTCAATACAATTTATGTTAATGTAACTAATGTTATAACTGATCAAGCCAAAATGACAACGCAACAAGTTCAGATAACTATGTGTCGGTTGTTAACCCTATGGAACTTCGTAGCCTGTGATGCTTGATATCAAATAGGATTTCTGTGTCCTATATTCGTTGTGATTTATGAAACAACAGTGTATTTGGAAAGACATAATGATAAACGATACAAAATGCCTTGGGCATTCATTATCATGCAACCCATTCATTTATGTTTTAACTAGTTTTGAAGGGTTCAAAGGAGTTTAAGTCGATTGGTCAACTTCTCAGGGGTATGTTTACATTTTGTCTTTACGTCAGAATTTTTGTGGCATCGTCATGTTGAAATAGCTACATAATAGCTTTATATCTATTTAATGCAAAACAACATACGATAGGGAATTCATTTTAAAATAATCAAAATATAACAGGGGTATTGGATGTCTCAGCTGCTCACCCCTACCACAAAAAGTCCCCGCTGAAGTATCATCCTTCTGCATATTTTTACAATGACAATAGATATCCAATGTAATTTACATAACAAAATAACGTACATTATGCAAATTAGTTTATCCAATATGACTAAACCGTGATATCATTTTACTAGCACAACATTTTATGATAATTATGATATTAGATTTCTGTTATGTGGAATTAAAGTAGCGTAATGAGGCTCATAGGTAGGTTAAATTTCATTAATGTATGCAAGTCGACTAATTTTAATTTGTTTTTTTTTTTTTTTTTTAAAGCAAAAGATGTCAAAAACAAAGTGATTTTTGCATAAATCAACATTAAACAAGTTGTATCTGTAAGACGGACCATAAAAATTCATTAGTTTCTATATATTAAACACTGTGGGACAAATTTGCCATTCCAGAATTGGCAAATCTGACTTTGTCGGTTTACAAGATATCAAAAATATTTTTGCCCAAGTGATAGATAATCAAAAAATTAAATTTCCCATATGTCCCAACATGTCACTGTTGTCACTGTTGTCACCACAGCTGATTAAAAGTACATTTCCATGGGAATTTAAAATTCCATGGAATATTCGAGTTCCCATGGGAAAGTTAAAGTTCCCATCGGAAAAGTACTTTTCCCATGGGAATTTTAATGTTCCCATCGGAACTACAATTTCCATGGGAACATTAGTAGATAGTTTCTTCCCATGGGAAATTCTAAATTTCCCAAGGGAATTTTGTTCCCAAGGAACTAATTTTTCTTCCCATGGGAACACCTTTTTCCTTGGGAACATTTATTCTTCCCATGGAACTAAAATTCTTCCCATGGGAAGATATATTTTCCCATGGGAACATTATTTTTCTTTTTCTTTTTTTTTCAGAATTTGTAAAGAGCTATGAAATATCGCAACGGACTGACAGTTACTAGTAACCATGACTGGAACAGTTTAACAAGCATTCCATTTGATAAAAAAAATGTAATTTCAATAAATTAAAAGTATTTCTATCATACTTTTACACTCAAAAGTCTTTTATTACCGTTGAATGATTGATAGAAATTCTACCGTCCAGCGGCTGATTTTACAATTTGAATCTCTCACCTTTGTTTTCGATCAATAGCATCGTGCATTTCATGTAATAGTGTTCGCTGAACTGTCAAGTATCAGAGCCATGCCTTTGTATTTCAGAATTTAATTCAAGAATCAAAATTATAAATCTGTTTTAATCTATATACATGGGGAATCACGAATCGTGTTTAAGATTGTTTTCTAATTATAATCCTATAATTTCATGAAAATGACTTCATAATTATTATTAATGTACCTATTCTTTTTCGTCGACGTAACTCGATATGCGTAGTTTTCGCCATTAGAAAGATGTGCACTTACTTTTTTAAAGTTTATTTCATTCATTTGGTCAAATTTTCTAATCATGCTAATGCAATATTGTTACTCGTCTATACAAGTTTTTGGCAAACACCTTTGAAAGTCTTGTTAGATTTGTCTTTTATGATCTCTCAGGTAAATATCAAAGAGAATCCAGAGTTTTGCATTTACAAGGACGGAGGAGGATTTAATATATACTTTATGATATATCCACTTGTACTTTACCGGTAGGCTGTCTTCGTGTAATTTATGGTTAAAAGGAATACGAATACTTTATTTCTCATAAAACTTCAATTACTAGTTATCGAGAACATACATAAACATAACTATAAGGTAAAGTTATTACATGCATGTGTAAACGATACAATTAAATTAACTTGGAGGACTGACTTTCACATTTATAACTTTTACATAGTTTTTCTAATATTACAATATTTGATGAGTTAAACTGTTGATCAACTTTAAAGATATTAGGGTTTGACTAACAGTAGTTCCGTAAAATTTCCTTCTTTCTATAAATGTTCTACAATTCATAATGTAATGGTACTCGTCACCAATGTTGTTTGTGTCACAGAGACGGCAGATTATGTTTTCTCTGTAAATCCAGTTACTATTAACATGAATTAGGTACAACCGTACAAATGTATTCTTAAATCTGCATATTATGCATTTTATTTGTTTTACCATTTTCTTCTTCCTGAAGACTGGAAAAATAGGGTCATGATTTTGAATGTACTGTGCTTTGTTCTACAATAAATTTCGATCTATCGAAATTCTGTAATGGTACTTATGTTTGACTTGAGTCACGTTTAATGTAATACTATGTAGCATAGAAACGTACGAATCAACAGTTTTTCATGCTAAAATACTATAATCCGTACTTTATCAAAGTTCCAACGAATCTATAAACATTGAACGAATTGTTTAAATAAATATATGAGTAAAAATTTCTGATGAAAAGATATGTCTACATCACTGTGAGAGTTCGGTCAAAATTTGAATAAATCAACATGGACGACGAAATATCTAGCTATAACACTAAATTATCGATAGTCTGAAGAGATCAGTAAAATAATTACTGCTTAATTAAAACTTATCAACGATATAAAAAAATGTAATTTCAATAAATTAAAAGTATTTCTATCATACTTTTACACTCAAAAGTCTTTTATTACCGTTGAATGATTGATAGAAATTCTACCGTCCAGCGGCTGATTTTACAATTTGAATCTCTCACCTTTGTTTTCGATCAATAGCATCGTGCATTTCATGTAATAGTGTTCGCTGAACTGTCAAGTATCAGAGCCATGCCTTTGTATTTCAGAATTTAATTCAAGAATCAAAATTATAAATCTGTTTTAATCTATATACATGGGGAATCACGAATCGTGTTTAAGATTGTTTTCTAATTATAATCCTATAATTTCATGAAAATGACTTCATAATTATTATTAATGTACCTATTCTTTTCGTCGACGTAACTCGATATGCGTAGTTTTCGCCATTAGAAAGATGTGCACTTACTTTTTAAAGTTTATTTCATTCATTTGGTCAAATTTTCTAATCATGCTAATGCAATATTGTTACTCGTCTACACAAGTTTTGGCAAACACCTTTGAAAGTCTTGTTAGATTTGTCTTTATGATCTCTCAGGTAAATATCAAAGAGAATCCAGAGTTTTGCATTTACAAGGACGGAGGAGGATTTAATATATACTTTATGATATATCCACTTGTACTTTACCGGTAGGCTGTCTTCGTGTAATTTATGGTTAAAAGGAATACGAATACTTTATTTCTCATAAAACTTCAATTACTAGTTATCGAGAACATACATAAACATAACTATAAGGTAAAGTTATTACATGCATGTGTAAACGATACAATTAAATTAACTTGGAGGACTGACTTTCACATTTATAACTTTTACATAGTTTTTCTAATATTACAATATTTGATGAGTTAAACTGTTGATCAACTTTAAAGATATTAGGGTTTGACTAACAGTAGTTCCGTAAAATTTCCTTCTTTCTATAAATGTTCTACAATTCATAATGTAATGGTACTCGTCACCAATGTTGTTTGTGTCACAGAGACGGCAGATTATGTTTTCTCTGTAAATCCTGCCACCTTCCAGACTCAATCGGCAAGTGGTGACTACCACATCTATATTTGCATAATATATAAATGAATTTAGTAAGGTAAAAATGAAAAGTATTTTTTTCAAATTGTTAATTCTTTTTAAAAATACGATAACATTAAGTTTTATGCGATTCTGCAATAAAAGCAAAGCATTCTTGTTGAAACTGGTCTTTGGGTTTTTGTTTAATACATTTTGACACCCATTTATCACAAACTGTGCATTATAATATTGGACATAATCATACCGCAGATCATACCGTAATTATCAAAAATATTTTTCATACATGTATATGATATCCACTTAGTTTCTATTCCGTTATTAGCATAATATAAAAACACAAGTTTGTATAATTCAACACAAATTTTACTTTCTTTTCCATTTAGAAGTATACTCTAGAAATGTATCATTCGCAACTTTACATACGACAGTAATGGGTATATGTCAAGCTCTGTATACGCTATGAAATTTGGAGTAGACTGTTTTAACTGTAAGGAGCATTGTCGTCTTTTGCATCTAGATCAAATACTAAAATGAATTATTTTCCGATTGAATACAGGTGAAAGAAATATTTGACTTTTAATTGATGGTGATTTTTGTACGAATAGACTGAGACTACAATAACACATAGAGAACAATTCGAAATAGTTTTAATTTGCAATTTTTTAAATTTGTATTTTTCCTCACTAGGTAGGTGAAATTATGTATAAAATTTATTGTAAAATTGAGAAACTTGCATTACGGGCATATTGATGTACAGTAGTTGTCGTTTGTTTATGTAATTTATACGTGTTTCTCGTTTCTCGTTTTTATATAGACTAGACCGTTGGTTTTACCGTTTGAATGGTTTTACACTAGTACTTTTGGGGCCCTTTATAGCTTGTTGTTCGGTGTGAGCCAAGGCTCCGTGTTGAAGGCCGTGCATTGACCTATAATGGTTTTACTTTTATAAATTGTTATTTGGATGGAGAGTTGTCTCATTGGCACTCACACCACATCTTCCTATATCTATATTCTATACTTCTAAGTTTGAATTAAGAGTCTAAACTTTTTCAAATATTGTATACGCAACCAAATCTCTGTAATCTTATACATGTATTATTTATGTTTTGTCAAAGGCGTTTGATTGGGTATTAGTTTAAGGTAGGCGTGGTTGTCGGAAACTTTCCTCCAATTAACTGGCCTATTCGACAAACCTGTTTGCGCTGATGCGTGTAAACTGGCTATTGTAACGGCACGTGTCTTACATCGGAATCTGTCGTGCGTGACCAATGTTTATTGTAGAATGTCTTGTCATGTGGTCAAATTATCTGACATACAAGTTTTAAAGGTTGAAACTTAAATTTGCTTTTGAAAGATTATTTTCGGCAGTGCCCCGATATACGGTCCTAAAGTGTATAAGAAAAACAAGGCTTTAAAAGAAGGATGCATATTAACAGATAATATAATCTGGGACAATTATACTTAGTATTAAAGTCCCAGATATAATACATGTATTATATGGCTCTGATATTAACTATAACGTGTTCTGGAAAAATAAGTGTCCGAGAATTTGAATTACCTAATAATTGCATCTCGATCACTTTCAACAAAATATTATTGCATGAATGGTAAATCGCTGATTTTTAATTCTAGAAGTGGTTTGTGACTGTTATAATAGAGACATTTATACGCATTCTGGTTTACGTTTACAATGAACACACTATACATTTTTCTTTGAAATATCAATCATTTTTGGCCGACTTGCTTTTTCTTTTATTCGTAAAATTATCATGCGTCTCATTATATTTGAATGCTTCAAAATGCTTCAAAATACTATAAGCCTGTATTATTGTTATGTTTTAGGTCAATGACTCCCCCCTCCCCAAAAAGTAAAATAATTGTATATTTAATTTGAATAATTGTTTTAAAACATAATATCAATTAAGGTCAGCCAAACCCAAATTCAACAACAAGGAGTGTCATTCACCGGGTTTATTTTCTTTTAGAGATTTTGATCTTTTATTTTATTCAATAAATAATAGTAAAATTTACTTTGCATATACATGTTTGACTTCCTAAATAACACTTGAAAATAAATTTTAACAACGAATTTGTCACAATTTCGCTTTTGTCGTCTGCCCAACTTAGTTTGGTCTTGCAATATGCATGAGATACTTGTCACTGAATGTTGAACAAACAGTAACTATCCACCAATCCATCTGCAATTGCGATACCTCTGTTACATACCCGTCATTTTGTCACATGCTTGGTACTATTCTTTGAACAAATTTCGTGTTGTAAGCCGATTTTGTCCTACATTTAAATTGTTCTTGTCAAGTAATACATTCCTTGAACAGGTTAAAATGTTAAACTAAATCCTATAAAATCAATTTGGTGCATTGGTTCTTTGAAACACAATTTTGTTAATTTGAGCGTGTCAACCCTCGTCTAGTAGTGATTTCGGTTTGTATAATCATACAACAAAAGTCTATATTGGTATACTAGTAGTAAGTTATTGTTTCATTTTATATGTTTACTATTGGCGACATCAAATAAAATGTTTTGCAGGTTGTACTAAGCTAGCCATATGAAATTTAAAATATCATATTTATATGCAAACTGAAGGATCTAAAATTTAAATGATTTATGTAAAACTATAATGAATACGGAGCGGGGTATTGCACGAAGTCATCCAGACTAGCCGAATTATAAATCCTAGCCTCCATACTTGTATGATCATTTGATCCAAAATTAAGCTTGTCAGATGGAAAAAAACAACGCTTTTGGTTAAGGACTACAGTTGAAAAGAAACATTTGCTACCAATCCATGCAAAATAGTATGATGTATGTTCCTGAGCGTATAATGCACAAAGAAAGGGTTGTTATGTACTTTTGAACTTAGTTAGGTAGTATGGTTACCATACGCCTTCCTGTTACAGATACGATCGACGTGCACTACAGCAGAATTACGGTTTCAGTTGTTATAGTACACACACAAATTAATTGGGCTAATTTGAAATCTCCTGCATAGTTTATTTCATTGGCAATCATATTCAAGAAAAGTTGTAAATCTTGAATATTTTATAATATCTTTATGAAGCTTGATTGAGACGTAGATTCACTCAGATACCGATCATTGTTATCTTTTCTTCATTTACACAAATGAATGTACACAAATGAATGTCCGGGATTCGGAATATGGCAGTTATACATATATTCTCAGTTTATATTTAGTTTGAAGCATTATCGAACTAATACGACTTTCATCTTTAAAATTTACTTTGCATTAAATATCTAAATGAGATTACATAGGAATAACTTGTGGTGTATTTATGTATATGTAATAAGAAAAAGAAAAGAAAAGAAACCAACAGCAATATTTGACGAAGACGAAATTAATGATGAAATTTTAACGTCCAGTGACATATATTACAATGCATGTCGAAACAGAACTTGAAATTGACAATAGGTATTAATAGAACCGTCGCTTTTCCAAAGAATTCACGCTTAGTTGGGATTTCACGTGCTATTTCACAAGGTTCGCATTATAGTTATGCATGTACAAAATAACTAACAATTGTAATGATTTCTTTAACTGTTCTAGAACGTTCTAGTTGAAATATAAATCTGTGATTTTCTATATTCGTACTTTCGACGAAGCAAAGTAAGTTCTATATAGATCTGGACATATATGCATAAAACAATATCCAATCGTAGTATAAATTTATTGTAGAACATGTAGAAAAATCCGTCCGTTCGGGTCAAATCTCAACTTAAGTACCATTATGCATATACGGACCCTGGATTTAAATCAGGTCTGTTCTGGCGGTTTTGTCTTTTTTCAAAATACATAATTATGTTTAATTGTGACTATCTTTAGTTCCGAATCTTTCTATCTTTCTAAACCAACGATCGGCAAGTGCGTTCATTTTGTGAATTAATATTTAAATGTTTTGAAATATCCATTATTATTGACAAGTAGTACAAACTTACATTTTTCAAATTTTACCGATGGAAAATATCTCAATAAATTAATAATTCCTCAAATCTTTGGTTGGAATTAAATATCATTCATTGCACGAGAACTGTATTTCATAAACAACTGGTAGTAAAATTGACTACACGTATGAGTTTAGTAAGATATAGTATATCAATGTACACATGATGTATATTATAACAGATGATTTTTAAAATAAAGTTCCAAATTACCGTCTGCGCGTACACTGCTCAGCAGGCGGTGCGGTGCGTAAACCTGCATTACGTGTAATAAGAGTTTTAAGCCCGATAGGAAATCGCTTGAATACCTGGAAGGGTCACCTCACAGTACCTCTGGCAATAATTTCCTTAGCCATGCTGATGGTCAAGTTAAGGAATTAAATAAAGGTATTATATAAATACTGGGACATAAAAAGATTTTATAAATGTATATTAGTCCCAGATAAAAAAATATAGGAAACAATTTTACACGGAACACCGCTAGTTAATTAGGGTTTCCTGAGACTACTATAACACAGAGATTGGTCACTATCGATTTATCGGATTATCTGAGTCTCCGGTATAGTTAGCTACGTTATTTTAACGTAGTTTCGTATTTAACCGTAGTTTTGTATTCGACCGTAGCAGACGACATATATCACATCTATAACAGTATCGGATATTATTTTTTCTTCTAAAATAAATTAAAACAAAATTGATATTTTTCAAATGTATTTATCTCAATTCATATTTAAATTTTGTTTTAATCATTAATAATTTGTTAATAGTTTGTTATTATGCGACCACTTTTGAAAATGTGAATGTGATTAATCTTATCAATCTTACAGTTACATTGTTTTGCTACACGTCCGTTAATTGTATCTAATATACAAATATTTTACCTGTAAAGACAGGTAGTCTCAAAAGCATGGGAGATGAATTTTGTTTCACAGCTGGGTGCCCCCGGTGGGTGCCCAAGATACACGAGGCTCCGTTTATTGCAGTAAACTTTTATTCTATACTTGTAAGGTATTTTCACTGCTGAGTGCCCAATATACATGTTTATTGTAGTAAACCTCATGTTTATTGTAGTAAACCTTGTCAAATATCGTCGGTGCACTTGTGGTAGGATTCAGGAGGGTGTGGATGGGTTTTTAGAATGGAGAATAAGGGCAAAACAAGTATAGAATGGAGAAAATGGACCGACAAATAAAGAATAGAGAAAATAATTAGGTGATAAAGTGTTATAGTAGTCTCAGGGTTTCTAACTATATATGAGAGAACCCTTAAGAGAAATTGCTCTCAATTAATTCCTATATTTACTTGAAAACTTGAAGTATGCATTATAAAGAAATAAATTTGATCGTATAAACTTAACCTTTATTATACTAATTATGGAATATGCATACATATGTCAGTCGTTAAGCTACATATTTCGTTTAGGTGTCAGACCACCAATTACTCCTCCAATTTAGAACGTATGTAAAGTAGCCCTACTCTGACACAAAATAGTGCTTTTGATGTCATTGTTTACTTAAACTAACCAACAAAGTTGCAGAAATGAAACTTATGGTGAAAGGAAATATATTTAGACCATTTTGAGCCAAAATTCACTTGTCTATGAGTTTGCATTAAAATTCAGGATTAATGCGCTACATAGTATACTAATTTAAGATTTCCAGAAAACCGGGAGTTATTTTGGTAGTACCTGTGTTTTCAAGATCAGAATTTTCTTATAAGACTTTAAACATGGGTTGAAAATTGGCATGTAGAAATGTGATACATGTACAATTCAGGATATACCTGGTTTCTTTGAAGTTAAACTTTAGGTAAATTATTTAGAAAGCTGTGAAAATTGAAAAATTGGTTGAACAGATGGGATTTTTAATTGGTGGTCTGACACCTCGAAATAGGCCGGAAATTGCTAGTAGACAGAAGAAAGTCAAGAAAGCTCATTGTGTTATATTCTTTACATAAAGAGACTGCCATTGATTATCTCTGCGATTTAATGCTCCCAATTATTGGTCAAATTCAAATTATGATTTACGAATTAGTAACAACTATGTAGTACCCGCGTCATAGACTAGATATAACCAAAACATCTTTTTTCCCATCTACTTCTATTGAATGGAATTTTAAACCCCGACATATGGACTTTCTGAAATATAAAACAGCCACCCTTCTTCTTTAGTTGTGGTGTTAGAAAACTTTATATCATTCATGGTTCAGAAGTATGCGAAGCTCCTTAAATGCAGATCTGTGTTAATATTAAACTAAATCCCGCAGTGGCGGATCCAGGTGGGGGTTCCGGGGTTGGAACCCCTTTTTGACGATCAATGCATTTGAATGGGGACATATAGTTGGAACCCCCTTTATCCTGGGTTAGGAACCCCTTTATAAATGGCTGAATCCGCCCCTGTCCCGCATGCAGATCTGTGTTAATATTAACTAAATCCCGCATGCAGCTGTAGCCATGCTGTTGAGGATTGTATTTACAATTTTTCGAGTGCCCATTTCACAATGAAGCAAGAGAAATATTGTTTTGATTTTAAAAGATATTTTATACCAATTGACCTGTTCACGGTGACCTTTATACATTTCAGCAAAGTAAAGCAATTTTGAATCTGTGCAATCTTATATCAGAATTACACAAAGATTCAGAACTTCGCATACAATTAAAATTCTGAATTCCTACTTTTCACGCCAGTTCATATTACAAAAATATTATATTGCATTTTCGTTTTGTTTATAGTTTGTATTACATCTATTTCTATTTTGTTTTCGTTATTATCTTATGTATTTTGTGTTCAATCCCATGTGCTACTTTTGAAAATAACATGTGCTTAAACAAAACAAAACAAAAACGAAGATAAGTCACACAAAAACACCTCAAAGTAACAAACTTGTACATTTGGTACATGTACATGTAATATGTCACAGAAATCACTAATCCATGTCAATGTTAAGTTTTAAAACAATACAACGGAGACTAATAATATGACTTCAATTTACTTTTTCTGTTCTTGTAATTCATCTACATAAACTGCCTATACAAAATATAATACGAAAGGAATCAAAATATTGAAATAAAGACGTCCGTAGAAATACCACTATAATGACCACCTCAATAATACGCACTAGGGACATGATGTGATGATACAGTTGCCACAAAGGACATGAAATATAAAAGTAGGCTATGTTATTTTAAATTAAAAATAATTCGAAATTATATAATCACATCTTTAGTAATTACCATGTAAATGTTTTAAAGACACGTGCCACACTCTATTGATCGTCATCTGTGTGTAATCGATCGAAATTCATGTTCATTCAACCAGAACCCGTTAATTACGCACGTGTATACAGATTGTAAATGAATATATTATCTCAGCGTGTTATCATGGTTATAGTGTTTTTGTTTTATGGGTCTTGTATTTTGCAAAAAAAATATTAAAAATGGGGTATTTTAAGCACCGGAAAAAGTTGTTAAACATTTATTATCTATTTTCCAATAAGTTCAATAATAGAAATTTGTATTCACAACACACACGCACAACCGTACAATAGCATTTCCATGGAAAAATTTCATTAATTCAAACCATTTTCTATCACTTGGGCAAAAATATTTTTTATCTTGTAAACCGACAAAGTCAGATTTGCCAATTCTGGAGGTCCCGCACAGTGTTTTATATATCGTACAATAGGTTCATTTATTCAAATCATTTTCCTCTTTTATCTTTTTTTTGGAGGGGAGGGTATGTCCAGCAAAAAACATATCATATTGATTTGTTTATTAACTTTAAGTAACTATACATAGATCCATTCAAATACATGTTAACATATGACTTATCAACGTGTTTATAAGAAATACATTTTGTATGTAACTAATAGTGATAAAAAACCATCAGAGGCTGATGATTCTGTCCTCTAACTGTAGACTGAAAGAAAAATTAAGGTCCAAATTTTAAAAGGCATGTCAACATTTTGTGATGGTACTTAATGTTTGACTTAAGTCATCTTCAATGTAGAATTATGTGTTTCATTGAAACGTATGAATCAGAAGTTTTCTGGACGATAAAATACTGTAATCTGTACGTTATCAGCTATTCAAAAAACGATCAGAATGCTAGATCAACGAAAATACCAATATGACCAACCATTGTATGACTTAAATGACGATTGTTTTTACTTATCATAGTGCTTTACCTATAATCTTGAAAACTATAATAGACAGGTAGAAACTGTAAACAGAAAAATTAGTAGCAACATACCATTTACAAACATAAAATATGACCAAATCATTAGATAACTTCTGAAAAGATATTGCCCTTGAATGACGATTGTTATCAATTGTTTGCGTTTTAGGTACAATCTATAGGTCATAGAGAGAAACTGTAAACCAATAACAAATATGATCAGCAGAAAAAACTTCAACAAAAAAGAGATTTGGGTCAATAATTCATATCATTTTGAAATTGTGTTATTATAAAATATAATTTGCCTAAAGTAATGTCGCAATTACTATTTTCCTTTTTTTATTTTTTATATCAATTTATTCATTTGTTTACCTGTTTTGATTTTTTGTTATTTTCCATGACTTTTATTTGTCTATTTCCATGACTTTTATGTGTCTTTTGTTATTTTTCTGTAATTGAATTTTGTTTGTGGGTTTACAATGCGGAAACACTATTTCTGGTGCTTCTTGTTCCAATACGCTAGGAAACATTGACCGAATAGTGCTATATACATGTATGTGTATTTTGAATCACAATGACATTCATCTGCAAATTACTTCGCACTTCAGCATGTATATACAATGACACTAGAAGTCCAATATAATAAACATAACTATATAACGTACATTATGCAAATAATGTATTCCCATATGACCATACAGTAGTATCATTTTATCAGCACAAAACTGTATAATTATGGTGTTTGAATTTCAGTTTTGTGGAATTCAAGTAGTGTTATGTGTCTCATGGGACAGTTACATTTTATAACTATATATGCTAATTAATTAACGAAACAATAACAAAGTGATTTTGGTATAAATCAACATTAAATACGTTGTATCCGTAAGAGTTACTATTAACATGAATTAGGTACAACCGTACAAATGTATTCTTAAATCTGCATATTATGCATTTTATTTGTTTTACCATTTTTCTTCTTCCTGAAGACTGGAAAAAATAGGGTCATGATTTTGAATGTACTGTGCTTTGTTCTACAATAAATTTCGATCTATCGAAATTCTGTAATGGTACTTATGTTTGACTTGAGTCACGTTTAATGTAATACTATGTGTAGCATAGAAACGTACGAATCAACAGTTTGTTCATGCTAAAATACTATAATCCGTACTTTATCAAAGTTCCAACGAATCTATAAACATTGAACGAATTGTTTAAATAAATATATGAGTAAAAAATTTCTGATGAAAAGATATGTCTACATCACTGTGAGAGTTCGGTCAAAATTTGAATAAATCAACATGGACGACGAAATATCTAGCTATAACACTAAATTATCGATAGTCTGAAGAGATCAGTAAAATAATTACTGCTTAATTAAAACTTATCAACGATATCAGTCGTATAGGTTTGAGCGGTAGACGCGCGATTCGACCACAAAAGATCCATCAGGGATGCTCGAATCAAACAAAGGCTAATAAAGTACGAAATTTAATTAGCATTGAGGACCAAAAATTCCGAAAGGTTTTACCAAATACAGATCAGGTAAACTATTCCTGGGGTAGAGAACCTTAGTATTTAGAACAATTCAGAGTTTTGTAGATAGTTTATTTATTAATATTACCATATATCAATAATAAGTCATGTCAACACAGAATTATTCACTACTTGGTTAGTGATACCATACATTATACAATAAAATTCAAGCTAGAAAAAGGAATTCATACAATCACATTGCTATTTCTGAATACTATCGTC
This sequence comes from Mytilus coruscus, assembly GCA_017311375.1. Taxonomy (NCBI): domain Eukaryota; kingdom Metazoa; phylum Mollusca; class Bivalvia; order Mytilida; family Mytilidae; genus Mytilus; species Mytilus coruscus. The sequence continues at coordinate 49,089,789 of CM029604.1, read as the reverse complement.
CTGTTTTTTGTACTCGTGAAGCAGAATTCATACAAAACCTTCTTAAAGAGGCATTAGCTGTCAAATGCATGTTCACCAATTTACTCATATTCTCATATTTGATGTATAACATTCTTAAACGTATATCCAAATTTCAAAAAGTCTAAAATAAACAATTAACAATGCATGCACTCGATAATATGTATCTGTACTTCGTGTGTATTTTTGTCTAGACGTCATCTAATTAACCATCAAGGTGACCTCCGAAGGCAGCCGATGGTCATTTAACCCGATAAAAACATAAATATAGATATAAATAGATAGTGAACACGTGCAATTGGATTTTTCTAGGTCTGTTTGATTTCATATATTAATCATCGTTTTTAACTGTATAAGAATGAGTTTTCTTAGATCGAATCGGTCAACCAAATGTTTAACCCTTGTTTCACTTTCAATATTGTCGTTAGTTTTCTCAATTGAATTGTTTCATATTTTTCATGTCGGGGCCTTTTATAGCCGACTACACGGTTTGGGTTTTTCTCATTGTCGAAGGTCGTACGGTTTCCTGTTATTGCTTACATTGCCACTTTATTTGAACTTTGGTGGATAGTTGTCTCATTGGCAATCATACCTCATCTCCTTATTTCTATATTATTTTCCTTTTAATAGCTAAACACGCCTAGTCTATGCGTAACCCATCTCTAGCTAAGGAGTTAAATTGAATGTCACATGTATACAGATTGAATGAGGCCAATTATTTACTTGCAAGTGAATAATTCATCAGCGATGTTTCTTAGCTTATTTTGACAAATTGAACCAAAATGGGTACTAAAAGCGAATTATTAGTTCACTCTGACTTTCATAAATGATTGAACTAACAAATAATCTTCTTTTTTTCTATTTCTCGTAGCTAATGCCCCTTTAAAGACAAAAAGAAAAAAAATATCTTGCAAGTTTTTTAATTTTTATTTTGAGATAATGCCCTGTCACTCAATGACTCTCATTTAAGTAAATGCATGCATCTCATACCGGGTATATCCCGATGAATTTGAGATAAAGGTTACTACCGAAACTAGAAAGACTGCTTCATATATTGATCTTTTCGTTGATTTTGACACAGATGGACGACTGCGGACAATAATCTATGACACTCGTGATGATTTCATTTTTCCATGGTCAACTTCCCATTTATCAGATGTAACATACTCTCTACTCTATCGTTAGGCGTTTTCATATCCCAACAGATAAGTTACGCAATACGGACTTGATCAGCAAGGGTATGATCCTTACTCAATCGAATTATGAGATTTGAACATTGGTAAACTAATGTTGCCTATATTAGACATGGTATTTCGAGGGGGTAATAATCTGCTCTACCACCCTCAAATGTATGTGTTATTTATATAGTGACACGTTCTATAGTGAAGAAAAATCAACATCAAAATTTCATCAAAGTAGAATTGACAAATGGAAATGAATTCAAACAAGAAAACTAATTACACCAGTGGCAAGATTTCAGTCTGAAACGGTCATTTTGGTCTGATCAAGTCTTAATCGAATCGACTGAATTTACCGCAAGGGAAAAACGTTAAGACTTTTTCAGACTATCAGACGCTGTTCCGATCTATAGCATTCAGTCCGTTCAGTCATGTGAAGATAAACAAGACACATTATTGTAGAGTTCGATTAAGACTTGATCAGGCTACGTTCAGACCAAATCAGACCAAAGGTGAAAATGTTGTTTAGATTTTGTAAGATCGTGTTCAGTCGTGTTAAGACTTTAAATATTCGGGTGCTAAGCGGGCGACACTTTCTCTGTGTTTATCAGGGGTTGATCCCCCTTTATGAATAAAATCTACAAAGCTTGGAGGATGTTCTTTTGTGGTCTTAATGAAATACTGTATGTCTATTTCATTAAGTAAGAAATTTACAATTACTAAAAACAAATCGATAGAATTTTTTACATTTAATTGGTTACATACGGAAAGAATTATTGTTGTAACCGGAAAAGTGTGTAAGTCATACACACTTTGCAGTCGTGCTTTTTTGCATTCTAATGATCTTGTATTTATCCATTCTGTCCGTAAACATATAATGATTAGTAACATAGCTAAAAATGTTCTTAAACAAATTTTCGTCTTTGCGATTTGATATGAACTTTTTAAATCTGCTTCAAAAGGTGTGTGATTTCTATTTAACCATTGATAGATATTAATCTGTTATATTTTTCATTATAGAAAATTACTGTTTAGAAATTGTTTGCATGTGTACGAATTCGAAAAGTATTATCAACCCACTTCGCTCTATTTATAAATAATGTAAAATAATTGTTCTTAGCGATATAAAATTTGTCAAGGAAAATATATTCTGAGTATCTGATTTACTTTATTCTTTTTAACTTTTGACAGATGGTTGGTGAATGGTATTTACATTGCAATAAAGGGATTATCTGAGCAGTCAACCGAAACGGATTGTCGCACATTATCTAAACAATTATGAATAACCATGACTCACAGTGCAATGCTGTGATCGTTTTATCCATGGAAGTAAAATGAAATATACTATTTCCATGTTTTATCATACATAAGGATAAACCGGGTAAAGATACAAGTGACATGGGTATATAAAATTAAGAAGATGTGGTATGATTGCATCTAAGACTAAAATATCAATCAGTACACATCTAACCTCCAATGGATCGCTGCTGGATAACTCGGACTATAACAAACTCGGCCTACCATTATTTATATGCAGAAATATATTGAACAAACTTGGACTACGATTAGTAGATTGTTTTTCGGGTTTTTTTTTTTTTTTTTTTTTTTTTTTTTTTTTCACTTTAATAAAAACAAACTTTATATATTAAATTATATACGAATTTATGAGATTATGATAAATATTTTGAAAAAATATATATATAAATGTATTAAAATAAACTTAGATCCATCATATTAAATATGTGTTATATGAGTTGAATTTGATATGTTTGAATGAGGATAATTAACTTCTATTTGAAATATTATTGTGATTTTCTCGTTTATTATTTTTATTGACAAAAGATGTTTTAATGATTGGCGTGTGTGCGTGTTTGTATTGTGTTTAATCCTTGGTGTTCATAATTAGTATACAAACAAAGAGAAATTTTATTGACAGTGAATGGCTTCATAACAATTTCACTAATCAAAAGTAATTCTTTATTAATGGATTCACCAATTGAAAAGTAATTATATTTAAATGGTCACGTCAAACAGATACAATGTTTTTAGAAAGGCAAGCCGAGGCAAACATTTATTATACATATATCTAAAAATAGATTTGGAGTAAAATTGAAAAAAAACAACAGAGATTTCTTTGATCTTACCAAATACTTCTATAAAATAACATGAAAAGAAATTCCCACATCATTCTCAACATGGGTACCGACCATTGCGTCGAGTGTTCCAGAAAAGTGACAACAAAGCAACATGCCTTACAGTGTGATTCGTGTAGTTTATGGCAACACAGAGTTTGTAATACTGGTAAGTGCTTCTATATATTGTTCTTGTTCATAATGATATTGATTGGAAAATAAAGTTTATTGCACGATTTTGCATACTTCTTCTTCTTTGTTTTAGCTTCCTACAGACAGGCTTTTATTTTGTTTAATGATACAAACTTATCTTATTTACATGTGTGTGTATTATGTATTTCAATGACAATAGTATTATAAAAATAATAGATGCTTATAAGGGTTTAATTTATATATGAAGTTTTGTTGTATATTTTTTAAAGTATGTATGTTTTAAAACTTTAAAAAGCAGCTTGGGCTGACATTATATATAATTTTGAATTGGTCTAAATGAATGCTTAACATCTAAAACATATCTTTTCATATTTTAAGATATTTGTCCTATTTTGAAATACACCGGATTACAATAATGATATTAATGAGAATTTTGAAAATTAAAAAAAAAATTTAAATTAAAAGCAAAAAAAAAAATGTTTAAATTAACAGCAAAACAAAATGGAAAAATTATTTATATAATTGTTATGATTGAAGTGAAAAAATATTTACATATTTTGTATAAGTGACATCTGGTATTAAAATTATGAAGCATTTTTTTTTTTTTTTAATAATGTTGTTACTTCTTCAGGTATCACAATTAAGGAGTATCGTTCTATGATGCAAAGTGAAGAGACCGTTAATTTCATCTGTACCAAGTGCAATGATATAGAAGAAGAAACAACCAGGTAGGTACTATTTATGTATGATACGTCTAATTGTAATAGTGTGTTTATGTTGAAAGTTGATACATTTTAGTTTTTAACAAACATAGCGTTTCATTAGTATATGTATATATAGAAATCTAGAAACATGAAGATGTGGTATGATTGCCAATGACCCCAAGTGTAATTTTTAATTTTTAATTTCAGTCACCCAAGGGTGACTTTACGTACTGGAGGTGTTCCAAACGCTCCAAGACTGTCAACTGCCCAGCAACAGTCTCTCAGAAAGGCACTGACTATAAGATGAACACCAGACAACACATACACCAAGCTGACAAGGGTGCACTAAAGAAAGTAGTAGTAAGAAAAGAGGTATGTATGAATATGAAAACTTAATTCATAAGTTACGATTTATTCGATATAAGAACTATAATTGAATATAAAAACTTTGTTCATAAGTTCAGATATATGACGATTAATTCGATATAAGAACTATAATTGAATATAAACACTGTTCAGAAGTTAAAGATTAATGACGATTTATTAGATATAAGAACTATAATTGAATATGAAAACTTATTTCATAAGATAAGATTTGTGACGATTAATTTGATATAAGAACTATAATTGAATATAAAAACTTTGTTCATAAGTTAGATTTATGATTAATTCGATATAAGAACTATATGCTGATAGCACTTCCCTTCTTACCAGCTGCAGACATCCAGCCGGCTTTTGAGAAGCTTTCGCCAAGAGCTACATTTCCAGCGCTGAAGCAACTAGTAAGATACGTAGACAACACATGGCTCTGCAACACTGTTTGGCACCCAAGCAAATTGGAACAACTTTCAGACCAGCATCAGGACCAATAATGATGTTCAAGGTATGTATTTTCTATTTTTTTTTTATATAAGAATTTCATTTTCCTATCAAACGGATGAAATTATTATATTGTAACGAAAAATTATAAAATTAATTTTAATTTAATTTCCATGTAATCACACGACGTTACCATTGACATGGATTACTGCAATATAAATTATATAGGAAGATGTGGTACGAGTGCCAATGAGACAACTCTCCATCCAAATCACAATTTATAAAAGTAAACCATTATAGTTCAAGGTTTATATATGTTCTTTTTGCCGTGATGAGGCAAATAGCTTTCTTTTTTCTTTTTATGTTTTTTATGAATATATGTATGTAAATACATCTTTTCTTATAATTTAATTCTATTTTAGGTTGGCACACAAGGATCAACTCTGACATCGGGAAAGCTAATGCCGCCTTCTACGTCTTGGTACCGGCGCTTCATCGGGAAGCCAAGCTTGTTGCTCTAACTGTCCGTTTGGTTTCTAAAGAACAGGTCATCAGGAACCAACGCATCCGCTACAAGGAGCTGGAAGGTCGCCTTCATCAGTTATGGGACCAGTACACAGAAGGTGACATAACAGCATCACGTCTACTTCGCGATTGTGGCAACATCTACGGTCCGTCCAACGACTAGCTGTTAATTACTCCTGCCTATGTTTATGCTTGTGCTTTAGCCTTGACAATACCATTCATTTTTGCATGTTGTCTCAGATATGACTCAGAATTCTGTATGTGCTATGTATGTTGTGTATGTGCTATGTACATGTATGCTTTTAATGTGATTTGACAATGACTATTTGTATCTGCATTTTGTCTGTCTTATAGATGATGACAAAATGCCTTTGAGTTTTAAAGGTGCTTTATGTGTTTTATATATGCTTAATATTAGTTAATCACATTTCATGTAATTACAGGTAGTTTTGTTCTCACTTGGGTGATTCAATAGGTGTCAATAGTACATGTGCCAGTTGTTAGTTTAAATTATGGTGATTAAAAAGGTGTCAACGATACACGTGGCATGATGTCATATTTCCAGTTGAATCAATTAAGATATACATATGATAAATTATTTTGAGAGGACATTATTACAAATAATGATACAGAAAAGACAAATCAGTGTTAGATTTTCATTATTAAATGAATGTATTCTTATTTTTCTTTTTATACATGTCTTGTTAACGTAATGTATATTACTCGCTTCTAAAATGTTCAAAACAAATTATTTAATTAATTGTAAATCATAATTAATTTCAAATTAAGTATTGATAAGTAATTTCCAATAAAAACAACATAAAACATCATACTTATATTCTTCTAATAGTCCGAGTTTGGTATAGTCCGAGTTTGCTATAGTCCGATTTTGGGAGGCCGATTTTGTTATAGGCCGAGTTTGTTATAGTCCGATTTTGTTATAGGCCGAGATATCATGGATTCCAATGGATTTTGTGTAAAGACGTCATAAGCAGTCAGAGAAAAACATGACCTTGTGCAATGCCAAGATACAGAAATCGACAGATTGTAGAGCCATGAATGTGCATATGTATATACAAATAATATGTAGCTTGAATTTAATTTACTGACAACAAAGTCAATACCAATACCAATGAAAACAATATTCAAAGATCTAATTACAGTGTTGAATTGATAACCTTTTAGAATAAGTTATTCTTCTAGTAGTCCGAGTTTGTTATAGTCCGATTTTGTTATAGGCCGAGATATCATGGATTCCAATGGATTTTGTGTAAAGACGTCATAAACAGTCAGAGAAAAACATGACCTTGTGCAATGCCAAGATACAGAAATCGACAGATTGTAGAGCCATGAATGTGCATATGTATATTCAAATAATATTTAGCTTGAATTTAATTTACTGACAACAAAGTCAATACCAATACCAATGAAAACAATATTCAAAGATCTAATTACAGTGTTGAATTGATAACCTTTTAGAATAAGTTTATTTAAAGGATCGATAAGTTTACCCGGATCGTTTCCACATTTTCGGTCTCGGTAAACAACATCAAAAACAAAGATATGCTATCCCTTTTGAAATAAGTTTTCTACAGGTACAACCAAATTTCAAATCCAAATATTTATATCTATGGAAGAATCTAGTAAAGGTTTTAAGTAATTAGTGGTAACGAAATCCCTGACTCAATAATTTACCAGTTATACATAGATTACGTTCATTGAAATCCAAAACGTTACAACAGACACGGACATAGCAAACGAGTTGTGTATATAAACACCGGAAAATGGTGCCAAAAACACATTATCGTCCAAAAAAGGCAAATTAACAATAGGGAACGAAAAATCGTCCCTTGTGTCGTAAATTTTAGTGTAGATTTTCCCGTGTTAAGCTGAAATATCCAAATCTAGGATAGGACAGTTATTACGGTTATATATGATTTATCTAAAGTAAGTTCCTTTGGGTAAATTTCGACAGTATATTTAGAAAATTCTTGATTATTCAAAGAAAAAATATCATCAAGATAACGGTAAGCGTTGTTGAATTTTTCAATTAAATGCAATTTAGACGGGTCTTTACTGAGTTTGGTCATAAACTGTGATTCATAACATTACAAGAACAAGTCTGCTATTAAAAGGGTGCAATTGGTGTCCATAGGAATACCTACAACCTGTTGATAAACTTTATTGCCGGAACGTACATAGATATTATCAAGGAGAAAATTAACAGCTTCAATCATCTCATCACACCTCCAGTAAGTATATCTAGCATATTTACCTTTCTCATTAGAGAAGAAGGCTTTAAATGAGTTGCAGCAAATATATTTGCATTCAGATTTACCAAACGATCATTTAATTAAATAGGAAAACGTTTGTTTGATAAGATTGTGTGGAAGTGTAGTGTAAAGAGTTGAAAAGTCAAAACTGTCGACAGAATCAAAAGGACAATCAAAAGCACGCGATTTATCTAAAATATTCAAAGAATTTTTTACACTCCAAAAATAGTTAATTCCACTATTTCATATATTTTATTACAAAAGTTAATGATAAGTTCTTTGAGAGTAGTTAAGGAACTAGTTAAAAGCACTGAAAGTTTAGTTGTAGAACACTTACTAGAGGCCGAGATGAAACGATATTTTACTGGTTTTTTGTGTATTTTAGGTAACCAATACATAGTAGGGACCTTCAAATGTTCTGAACAGGCCTTAAGCTGTGATGTGGTTATGATGTCTTTGTTAATTATATGACTCTCTGTGGAGCGCACAGACTTGAATGTACAAGAAATAAAAATGTCATTCTTATGAACGTCCGTGTAGTATTTACGGCATACCAGTATCCATTGATTTGTTCTAGCCTGATACGGCGAGGGTGTGTTGGCAATATGTCAAGTCTACTAAGAGACATTGTTGTGAATCCGAGCCAAATTGACCTATGCTCCAATTTTACTCATAAATAATACGTTCTTATGGAAAAGAAGTAAATATCAATCTCGAATGAGTGTGTTGGGTTGTTGAACAAAAAACCTCCAACACTCAGGGAGAGAAAGCTGCCGAGACTACAAATGCTACTTGTTAGATAGAAAAATAAGTACATCAGTCATATTCATATAATCAAAATATGCGAAAAACAAATATGATATACAGCAATAAACGACAACCAGAAAATTAAAGGCTAAAGGATACCATCGTACAAAATCTGATGGCAGATGCTGAAACAATACTTCATATTTTGATCATGAATCGTAAAACAGTATTGTTATGATTTATTCCTTTCATCATTCAACCCATGCAAACATTTTTAAATTTAGGTATAAAAATGCATAAACATGTATTGCCTAAGGTTAAATGTTATATAGACAGACTAAGAGTTGTGAAAACTGTTTGTCATTAGGACCAAAGCGATTCATAGCTTTCATTATTCTCTAATTTTGTAGGAGTAATTTTTAGATGGTTAAATAAACTGACTACTTTACCTTCTAGGTTGAATATTTATTTTTTAAATGTTGGCATATAAGTTGCAGGGGAGAAATTCGTTTGCGACAAAGATGAGTCCTTGTTGCGCCAGTACTCATTGGCACCACTCTTCAAACTATCTAGTATCATTTGCACCAAATATTAAATATGCAATTGCGCAAAGTCTTTTATAAACCATTTATTTTATTAAAACAATTAATCCCTTTGCCCCTCCTCATATTCGAGATATGCACATGTAATTTACACTTGCCAAGTTGAAGTCAACTTAAGTTGTGTAATGGAACCTTTGAAAGTATGCAATTAAAACTATAATAATAAAACTAAAGGCGAAGTTGTTTGGTGGTCAACAAAGAGAAAACCCCATACCGTTTAGTCAGCCTTAAAAAAAACTCAACAAAGATACTAGGCTTATGATTTTGTAGGTCAGACGCGCGTTTTGTCTACAAAAGACTCATCACTGACTCTCGAATCAAAAATGTTGAAATGGCAATTAAAGAACGAAGTTGAAGACCATTGAGGACACAAAATTCCGAAAGCTTTTGACAAATACAGCTTAGGTAATCTATTCCTAGGGTAGAAAATCCTTAGTATTTTGAACAATTCAAATTTACGTTAATTTATTTTTTGATCATATCAATGATAATTCATGTAAACCCACAAGTGCTGCTTACTAGGGTAGTGAAAAAATACCCCGACACGAAATATGAAAAACGATTAAAACAAGAAAACTAACGTCATAATTTACAATAATACAATGTACGAAACGCAAATATGACAGACATGAACCAACGACAACCGCTGAATTACAAGCTCTTTAAAAAATATTTTTTTAGTTTTCTAAAATACAAAATGCTTTTAGCTTTTTGATATGTAAGGTAATGCATGCCTTAAATTTTTCTATTTGATCAGATTTATCAGTACGGAAAATAATTTGTTTGCTAAAAGCGGCCATTTTTGCTAAAAGATTATGTTGAAATGTAAAGCGTTAGTTAACATACATTTTAAACATAGTAAAGAATTAACTTACCTATATTGGCTTTAAACTTATTAAATAAAGCACGGCAATACCATCAAGGTTGAAATTGATAACTTTTTATCTTGTCATATATCATATATTCATCTGAACATTCTCATTGATTAGTTAGGAAATGATATACCCTCCAACATGTTGAATATTGACATATGTGTTCGAAACAAGGAAAGAAACTATAATAGGATACACCGTTTATATTTATATATAATATATATGTATGGTTGTGTGTCTAAAAACTAACATCGTGTTTAATATGGGCAACAGTAGTTTACCGATGTTAAAATCTCATAAATCGATTTAAAAGAAAAATTAAAGAAACGAACAAAAACCGAGGGGTTCACTGGAACTCAAAAAGGAGCGAGACCGGGTGCATCAACAGAGTGAAGCGCTTTACTAGATTTTCAAACAACAACGCATCACAACGCTCACGATAGAAAATGAAATTGATATTAAATTGACAAAATTCACCCCATCACAACTAAAACAGCAAATATGCTTAAAAATAATAGGTCAAAATTGAACGCTTGATTATATAATGATGCACTCAACCAGTATGTAATGCGACTTTGTAAATAAATATGTATCCTATGGTATAGGGATGAATCATGCTTCAAAAGAAATTCTCTGAAACTGACAATATCGAGATGCTCGATGTCAATATAACTGCTCCTTTTCTTGCCGACTTGTTCCTTTATTCATATGAGGTAGACTTCATACAGGTGCTTCTTAAGAAGGTGGAATCAAAGCAGGCATTATCCTTTAACTTCGAGTTCCACTATGGAGATGATATCATCTCACTTTATCTATCCCATTAAACTTTAAAATAGAGGATACAACAGGTGCAGTTATGTCTGCCTCATATCTTGACTTACATCTAGAAATTACCTAGGAGGGTCGTAGGACAATAAAACTTTACGACAAAAGAGATGATTTCAGCTTCCCAATTGTGAACTTTCCATTTCTATCAATCAACATGTCAGCAGCGACTAATTATGGAGACAGTAGAGTTACGGCACAACATGAGAACAAACTATAAAGATCAGTTGAAAACCCATTCCCATGAAAACTATAAGAGATAGGTAGAAACTGTAATTAGGAAAACTTACATGCCATACGTCATTCGTTAGTATGAATACGATCATTTATTATGTTATATTTAAGTAGAATAGAGAATGGAATCGGGGAATGTGTCAAAGAGACAACAAACCGCCCAATCGCCCCTTATCGAAACACACAGTCTTATCGTTTAGTTACATTGTAGGTGTTGGATAACCAAACCAATTTGATAATTTTGGGACGTTAAGCTTTCAACACCGATACAAGTCAATATCAATGTCAGAGAAAAATGCCTTCACGAAATCAACAACAAAGACATCAAAGATAGCTATACGGATTTTATAAATGAAAACCACCATTCCGTGCGGTCGTATTATGAATAAATCAACATAAATGACGAAATATCTAGACATCAGTTTGCATCATTAATAGGCAAAAACATGAAAACACCAGTCAAATAATTACTGCTAAATTATAATATGCAAAATACAAATCAAATCAATTTATTTAATCACATTCCTATTTCTTGATATGACATCGTGTCGAAACGATTAAATACTATCGTATCAAATCTGATGGCAGATGCTGAAACAATACTTCATATTTTGATCATGAATCGTAAAACAGTATTGTTATTATTTATTCCTTTCATCATTCAACCCATGCAAACATTTTAAAATTTAGGTATAAAAATGCATAAACATGTACTGCCTTGGGTTGAATGTTATATAGACAGACTAAGAGTTGTGAAAACTGTTAGTCATTAGGACCAAAGCGATTCATAGCTTTCATTAATCTCTAATTTTGTAGGAGTAATTTTTAGATGGTTAAATAAACTGACTACTTTACCTTCTAGGTTGGATATTTATTTTTTAAATGTTGGCATATTAGGTTGCAGTGGAGAAATTCGTTTGCGACAAAGATGAGTCCTTGTTGCACCAGTACTTATTGGAACAACTCTTCAAACTATCTCGTATCATTTGCACCAGATATTAAATATGCGATTGCGCAAAGTCTTTTATAAACCATTTATTTTATTAACGCAATGAATCCCTTTGCCCCTCCTCATATTCGAGATATGCACATGCAATTTACACTTGCCAAATTGAAGTCAACTTAAGTTGTGTAATGGAACCTTTTAAAAGTATGCAATTAAAACTATAATAATAAAACTAAAGGCGATGTTGTTTGGTGGTCAACAAAGAGAAAACCCCATACCGTTTAGTCAGCCTTAAAAAAAACTCAACAAAGATACTAGGCTTATGATTTTGTAGGTCAGACGCGCGTTTTGTCTACATTGAGGTCCAATGTTTTAATTCAATTATTCTTGGGAAAGTATGTGTGCTTACCTCTGTTTTCAGGAATATGCAAGTTGATTTCTCAATCATTTACTTTCTGTTTTTAAACTGGAATTCTATTTAGTTTTTGTTGACTTTGCACTCTTAAGTTTGCAAAATAGTCCCATCAGTATCGATTGTATTTAACTGTAGGTTCATATATGTAGTTTGCATGGTTTGAAATTTCTCAAAATAGTATATTATGTAATAGTTATACACCGAGGGATAGGTGTGTCTGGATAAGAAACCCCGACGGCCGGAGGCCGGAGGGGCTTCTTATCCAGACACGCCGTATCCCGAGGTGTATAACTAACTTACACCCCATTCTAAATAGATATAGGAAGATGTGGTGTGAGTGCCAATGAGACAACTCTCCATCCAAATAACAATTTATAAAAGTAAACCATTATAGGTCAATGTACGGCCTTCAACACGGAGCCTTGGCTCACACCGAACAACAAGCTATAAAGGGCCCCAAAAGTACTAGTGTAAAACCATTCAAACGGTAAAACCAACGGTCTAGTATATATAAAAAACGAGAAACGAGAAACACGTATAAATTACATAAACAAACGACAACTATTGTACATCAGATTCCTGACTTAGGACAGGTGCAAACATTTGCAGCGGGATTAAACGTTTTAATGGTACCAAACCTTCTCCCTTTTTCTGAAACAATAGTATAACATCACAACATAGAAAACACACGATAAAACATCAATTGGAAGGCTTAACTCAATCAAAACGTAAATTAACACACTATGAACGAATAAATTCGGTCTGTGATACCTGAAAGTAAATACATAGTTAATAAAATATTAGGGACAAACATTCAAGGCCAAAAAGCAAACAAACAAGTCCAAATAAAGCCATGGCAAAACACTACCGCGAAATATTAAACCCTTAGAAAATAATCACTTTTGAAAAACCGGTTTTCATAATATACAGGTAAATGAAAAATAACTTTGTCGTTTTAGGTATACTTTTTCTGTCTATATAAAATCTTCCAATAATTAGGAATACCAAGAAAGGTCTGTCATATAAATACCTAATAAAACTTCCCTGTACAGATTAAAGGAGAATAATCTTGATGTTAATACAAATGTAGTACGAAGAAGTGAAAATTAGTAGATATTCCAAATAATCAAAGCTGGTATACAGACAAGATCCATATTAATATAAAATAACAAAAAAGTATTAAAAATAGTATCAACAGGTCGAATTAAAAAGAAAGTACGATTTGAGAGTACTCGCAGTTACTGACAGCTAGTTAAAAGCCAAAAACAATTAATGATAAAAAATCATGCATCAGAGACTAAAATCAACTAAAACACATCCCAGGGATTTAGTATTTTAACGTCATGAACAGTCAGAGAAGACATGACTTGTGCAATGCCAAAATAAATGTATCGACAGGAAGTAGGATAGTGAGGAGCTACTTCTTAAGAGATAAAATTAACGTGTGTGTGTCTCTAAACATCCCGCCTCAAAAGAAGATACAACTTAGTTATGTTTTAATTTTCTAATGACAAAATCGATATTAGTGCCAATGTAAACTATATTCAGAGATATAATTACAATATTGGTACGATAACCCTTACTTATAAGTTTGTTTAAAGGTTCGATGAGTTTACACGGATCACATAGTGATTTCCTCGCTTTAAGTACAATATTACCGTAAAATTTAGGATGTGAAATACCATTTTTAATAAGTTTTCTACAGGTACAGCCAAATTTACTAATCAAATCTTTGTATCTATGAAAGAATTTAGTAAAAGTTTTAAGTAATTTATGGTATCGAAATCCCTGACACAATAATTTCCCAGTAATGCATTGATTACGTTCGTTAAAATCTATGACATCAGAACACACACGGGCATACCGAACGAGTTGGGATATATAAACACCGTATGATGGAGCCAAAGGCACATCGCCGTCTAAAATGGAAAATTAACAATAGGAAATGAAAAATCGTCTCTTTTGTCGTAAATTTTAGTATGTAGTTTCCGTTAGAAATTGAAATGTCTAAATCTAGAAAAGGGCAACTGCTGCTGTTTATGTTAGATTTAGTTAATGTAAGTTCTTTTGGGTAAATTTCGGAAGTATATTTAGAGAACTCTGGATTATTTAACGAAAAATATCATCCAGATAACGGTAGGTATTGTTGAATGTATCAACTAAATATAACAATGATGGGTCTTTACTGAGTTTGGTCATAAACTGAGATTCATAGCAATATAGAAATAAATCTGCTATTAAAGGGCACAGTTAGTGCCCATAGGAATACCTACTACCTGACGATACACTTTATCGCCGAAACGTACATAAATGTTATCTAGCAGAAAATTTAAAGCTTCAATCATATCCTCACATTTCCAGTAAGTGTATCTAGCATACTTTCCTTTTCGTTACAGAAAAGGCTTTAAACGAGTTACAGCAAATAAAATTATAATGAGATTTTCGAAAGACCATTTTATCAAATACAAAAACTTTTTCTTTATAAGATTGTGTGGAAGTGTAGTGTACAGAGTAGAAAATCATAACTGTCAACAGAATTATAAGGACCATCAAAAGCATGTATTTTATCTAAAACCTCTAAAGAATTTTTAACACTCCAAAATAATTAATACCATTATTTTCATAAGCTTTATTACAAAAGTTAATAACCAGTTCTTTGATAGTAGTAAGGGAGGTAGTTAGAAGAACTGATAGATTAGTAGTAGAACACTTACTCGATGCGGAGATGAAACGGAATTTAAATGGTTTTTTGTGTAATTTCGGTAACCAGTACATGGTAGGGACTTTCAAATGTTCGGAAGATGCTTTAAGTTGGGTAGTGGCAGTGGTATGCTTGTTAACGATTTGACTCTCTGTGGTGCGAACGGACCTGAATGTAGAGGAATTGATAATTTCGTTTTGAAGAACTTCCGTGTAGTATATGCGTCACACCACCACTACATTATTGGCTGCCTTGTCTGCCGGTACGAACACAAACCGCTCTGCGAGTACCTTGAGTTTATTTTTTATTCTTGAAATGGGAATATCATGAATCCTATTATTAATTTCAGAATTGTTTTCTAAATGAGATATTCGAATATTAACAGTATTCATAATTTTATTCAAATAACTGTCTAAAGATTTTTTATCCGATTTTTCACGTTTGCACCAATTTTTACAGTAGGCAGACAGAGCGTCTTTAATGACCTGACGACACTGTTTCCAATCTATTATAGATGGAGGACGGTATTTCGGTCCTTTCTTTAGAAAAGTTATGACCTCACGGTCTTCGACGATGTTGAGGTCTCCTGTAATAACATGACCATAGGGAACATATATAAAACTAGATGTTTCGCAGTCTCAAGTGGAAGGAACATTATTTTCTATATTGACGTCTGATGTAATTGACGTATAATTAAAATCAAATTTCTGCTCGGTTTTTATAAGAATACGAAATAATGGGTTGTTCTATATTATCAAAATATGGAGGTATTAAGTTATATACGGAAGAGTCATTGAATATGCTAGACAAATTAATAAAATCAATACCTCTATTTATATATTTTAATTTAAGAAAATGTCGTTTATGATTTTCAGGTTTATCAATACTAGGAAATAGCCTGTGATGACAAAAGGCTGTAATAATACGGGTGTATTCATAAAACGGGCTAAAAAAAGAAATTTTATCACACTCCAGAAAAATAGCATATAATTTACTTATAGGTACCCTCTATTTCTTAACATCAATTACTAAATGAAAAAGAATGGACAGCATATTTATTTACAATATCAAACCATAATTTATAGAATTTTTTTACATTAAACCCCACTAGTAACCTTACTTTGGCTATCTTCGTTCAAACGAAGTGAGTAGATTTAACAGATGTCAAAGTTGTTGTTTTGCATATTCCCGTTAAATCCATGTGCTAATATGGATCAGCAGGTCAAGGTTGGCCGTTTCGTGCATTCTTATTTAAAAAAAGTACATCATGCTCCTGGTATACAGTTGTCAATATGGACGGGTATAAGACGGACATTTTGTGGCAAGCGTTGGATTTGGTAGAAGAGACTAAAGATGAAGGCAATATTATACCCCAAAGTACTTACCTGTATCAGATTAATAAAGGTAATCATAACTGTATTTTATATCTTACGATTTTATCAAAACAAAGCCCCTCCCCCCCACCTCTTCTCGAGAATAAACAAAATTCATATTCGAACATACTAAGGATAGGTGTGTCTGCATTAGAAACCCGACTACCAGACACGCTCAACATACAAAGTTTAATGTAGAGGAACTCCTTTTTGGGGCAATCAGGGCTGATCCAGCCGGGGTTCCCAACTCAAGAGAAAAAAGGGGGTTCCAACCATTCAAATGCATTGATCTTTTAAATAAAAGTCGGGTCCAATCCGCGGAACCCCCAACCCCGGATTGGCCACTGGGTAACCGGGGGCGGAGGAGGGGGGTCCGGGAGTAGAGACATATCACTGGGATAAAAAAAAATTACCTTCAAGCAAAGGAGTATTTAAAGGATTATTCTAATATTCCATATAGATGCTTATTGGAATTTCCTAAAATGTGTTTTTTTAATATCATGAAACAATTTGTAGTGAACACTATTAGTAATTTCTTATGTTCATGCTATTTAAAAAATAATCAATTTCTATTGTTACGAATAACAATGGACTTTGTTTGCGGGATGTAGAAGCAGGGGTTTCCAGAAACCCCGCTCGTCACACCCTGTGGTCAAAATCCATTGTTATTCGTAACAATAGATCTATTCAATTTACACTTGTTTCAGAAATAGAAACTATGAAGTATAACAATAGAACTGGGGTGTAAGTTTATATCATCGGATGAATAGTCACATATTAGAGTACTAGTATTTCTTTTAACTTCATCTTTTTTTCGGTCCAAATACAGCTGGTAGTTGTATTTATGCATTGTATTTAGTACATTTGTACTGACAATATAATAATGTAAATTGTAAAAACACAATGACTTATTATTAAGATCAGATAAGCCGTAGTATAGAATGATCTCTTTTCACCATCATTTCATTAAGATTTTTCTGATTAAAAGTTAATGCCAAATTAAATTCGAAAGACTTATATCGGTTTAAATGTGAATATAAATATGATATTATCTACCTTATACTTAGAATGCACAGTGTTTAAGATTAACATTCCAAGTACATTCTGTTTTGTTCTTTTTTTTTTATTTTATTCCTTAAAAGCAGGATAAGGGTTCTATTATTTTAAGTGTATAATAATTCTCCGTCGATTCATAACAAAATTTACAAATAAGGAAATGTGGTAAGGTTGTCAATGCGTAAACTATCTACTAGATTCCAAATGACAAAGATGTAACCAACTATTGATCACCGTGCAGCCTTCAACAATGAGCAAAACCCATACCGCATAGTCAGCTATAAAAGGTCCCGACATGACAAAATGTATTCAGTTGGTCGACTGAATTAACAACAAATGAACAATATCATTTAAAAAATAGACTGTATAAGGATTTCTGCCATCGATTTTAAGAAAACGTTTTGTGTCATTACGCTAATTGAGAGATTTTAAGATTATGTGTCCTTTATTATAGCTGAGTTAGCATTTCAGATCATCGACTGAATTTACAACATATACATAATATCTTCATGATAAATTCTATTGATAAAAACGCTGCCTGTTCGACAAAACAAATAGATAATAATCAATCTAATATTATTGTGTCAATCCGATGAATTGTTACATAAATCATATAAAAATAAAGATTAGTGGTATGATTCTCAAACTTGAGGTGAAAATATGGCCTTCATCAATGAGCAACCATCATGCTGCATAGAAGCTAAAAAAGATACTGGTATGATAGAATATTAAACAATTTCAAAGAAAAAAAAACCAACGGCCTGCTTTATACTAGCAAACAAAAATAATAATACCAGACAATAACCATAAATCTATCCGAATTGTTGATACAGGTTTGCAAAGGTCGGCATATTTAATAAATATCCGCTTTTATAAAACATGAACTCCATTGCCCGTACCCTTTTCATCTCGGGTTTTTATTTGTTTGCATCTGTTCTACAGGTAAGTAAAAGAGTTTAACGATAATACCAGGACCCTTCAAATCTTTCGTCGTTTAAGTTTCCTCTTCACTTTCTGACAAAAGATATTTGTAACTTGACACAAGCTGGAAAGCTGAAATATGCAAACTACTCAATGATCGTACATAAAAGGAAAAATTATCATCTACATATTGAGTTTGACAATCTATAACGTTAAAAAATGCCAGAATATATGCAATTTGGAATTTGGGCACAAGAAACACGAAGAGAGTTGATGCCTTTAAGAGTATGATTTGTTAATTTGAGAACACCCTGCACGGCCGAAACTATATTCTTTCAGTTTTAAACACACGTTTTCTTGACAATTCGGCAAGTTCTTTCATTTAGTATTATTAATACATTTATATATCAATTGAATATATATATATCTATATAAATTACCCCTAAATTGGACGAAAAAAGAGAACACACAGAATTTCATCAAATCTTGTTTATTTAAGAGATTTTAATGAAATTAACTCAAATATGAAGTTTTATAAATATTGCATGAAGATTGAGTAAATTCTGGGCCTTAACTATGATGACTCAGCATAAATTTACAGTTTACAGTATGCATAGTTTACTTAAAGCCCTGAATGCAAAATAAATTCATAATATGTGCATATTTGTAATTCAAATTGTTTAGAAGTGCTTATATTTACTCTATGTAGTCGTTGAAAATCATAGATCCTCCCTGAATATTATTGGTGGGGTGTTTTTGTCCTGTCGATTAACCCAAAAATAAGCCGTAACACCTAAATGTGCTTTTTTGTGACCGCGGCATTAAAAATACAAGCTAGAAATACAAAAATACCTCAATAAAACTTACAATAGTGTGTTCTATCTTACATATGTACTAAATATTCCATGTTGCTAGAAACAGCAGAATAATTTGGGAAATTTGAGGCCCCAGGGGCAAACAACAGAGAAAAATGCCCACCCTTGGGTCATAAAACAGATAATTTAACTTGTAAATGCTATGATTTTATTATTTTAAAGGTCTTTTGTATAGAAAACAATAAATGTGCTTGGCAGTTAAACAAAAATCCGATGTCAGCAGTCATTTCTATAAAACTTTTAGTGAACTCATACATCAGACTGGTATATTCATACATACAACTTTTGCAAATATGCCTTTGTTTAAACACTTCTGGTTCATATAGTAGCTATATTATGTTAGATATATGGTTAGAGATGATACTGTTGTGACAAGATTTCTAAACTGACCATTTGAGGAAGAAATTGTGAACTTTCATTGACAAATAGGCATACAGTAAGATGTGGATTGAAGACAGAGGCAGGATTGGATACTATACTTTATATAATCTTGAATGATGGAATGATTAACTACTAAACATTACATTTATAGTATTCTGAAATGCTTTCAATTTGTTATCAGAATAGTTTCAAACATGTTCTAGACATTTCATGTCAGAAAACATACACATAGGGTAAGCTGGCAATAATTAAAGTCTTGTTTTCAAATTCTTTAAAAAATTGAAACAGGGGTGGGGGTATAAAATGTACTGTAAAAGAAAACTTAGAGTATATGCTGTGATTTCTTTTAGGCTATAATTCTGATAAATAAGTATTGTTGTGAGAAAAAGTGTTTTTAGAGAGTTTTCTATTTGAATGAATGATAGTATAGGTTGTACTTTGTAAATACAGCTGTTGCTCAAACCACACCTCTTTTGGGGAGATATATAATATTCATAGATAACTTGATTTGTTTACGTACTGGTTCTCGGGTATTATCTCTGTTTCATCTCATAGAGATATAACTTGGGACTGTTACCAGTATAAAAACATATTGTTGCGGTGAAAATTGAATTCTGAAGTAGGCAAAAAGTGGAGGTAGGGGTAGTACAGAATTTTGGTATAAGTTTAAACTCTAACAAGTTCAGAGCATATTAATGTTGAAAATATGCCGCACAGCCCTATGTTTTGACCTTTGAATAAAATAGAAGTGCATATCAGCTTTCCATTCTAGGATATATTTTTTTACTAAACTTCATAGTAAAAGTGGCACAGTTTTAGCCGCAAAGGGAGTTTCTATGGGAAATTGCATTGTCTATATTTACAGAAATGCAACCTAAGTAACTTGAATGTCAATTACTATAAGAATATTGCAAATGGAGCCTCACTTCGATACGTAAAACTCATTGATAAATGAATATGATATCAGAATCTGGAAAATATGTGATGTCACTATGACGTCATAAACAAGTTGAACTGTACGCATTAAACCTAAAATGGTCATTTCGTGTGTAGTTTTTGGTGGAAACATATATGAGCAATAGCTTTATCCAAAAAGATATGTTACACTTTTTAATTTTCAGAGTATTCCACAAATTGTTAAGAATGATACGATTTCCCGAATTCTGCCTATATTTCTAACAATTATTCTTTTGAGCACTGCATTCTTACGAGACCTTCCAACATGAAATATTGTGTTTGTGTGTATATGACGATTTAAAAGTTATGGATGTTAAGGAAAAAAACCACAAAATATATTTACAATAACAATCTAAAAAACGAGGTGAAAGACACCAAGGGTACATTCAAAACACATACATCGAAAGAAACTGACAACGCCATGGCCAAGAAAATACCGAATGAGCACGAAAAGACAAACAAGTTCTTAGTAATCCTTTACTAGATTTTACTTTTGTAAAACAAAATTTAAGAACAGATCGTCTCGAATTTGTACATACATCAGCGTTCGTCTCCATGTATTCTCCTTCAATGTTTATATCGAAATAAGGTCCACTGGATTGACCTAGTTACTTGAATCCAAACATGTTGATCTTTGCTCCAAATCAATTGATTTCATTTAATATTTTTTTCGTGAACTTCTTTGAACTAGATGCTTATATATTCAGAGAATTTGAGCGGCGTTTTACGTTTCCGCATTAGTTTTCCGGAAAAAAAAGATGACGTTTCCGGGAAAAAAGTCTACGTTTCCGGAAATAAATACCTTACTTTTCCGGGAAAATAGTAACGATTCCGGAAAAAATGAATTATTACTTTTCCGGGAAAATAATAAGGAATACCTGTTGAACGAAAGCAAAGTTATAATAAAATGAGTTAAATATTTATTAAGTTAATATAGGTCATCATAACAATGATTTAAAATGTTTAAAAGTCAGCACTTACCAGATATATATTGACATGAGTTCATAAATCAGTTCTGGCAGAATATTTGTAGCCAACACGTCGTACAAAGTCCGTAGTAGTACATTTACTGTTTACAAGTTTTGTGTTTTGTTCAACAAGGAAGTCCATCTTCTCCTTTTTATATTTTCGAACGGGTGCTTTAATAGATAAAGTTCTCATCTTTATGTATGATGTTGTTTGCAGTTTTAATAGCACATCGACAGAGACAAAAATGTTAGGATGGCTAGCGTAAAACTGCTCGTTCAAGTGGGCATTAAAAACTCGACACCATTCGTTGTTCTCTTTTCCTCGGGGTCAGGAGGTGATGTCCAAATGGTTGGTGGAAATATCGAACTGCCAACTATATAAAATTCCAGTATGTAATCTGCAAACTTCATGCATTTATCGTTATGGTTATATCTAGTATATTGTAGATATAAGATCAGAACCTTTTGTGTATAAAAATATGAAATACATAATTTATCTAACATATATTCAAATATTTATAATTTACTACCAAGTAAATTTCCGGAAAAGTAATAAATACAAATTCCGGAAATGTATACTTTAAGTTTCCGGAAACATAGTATTGGATCTTTGAAAAAATAACGGAAACGCAATACGCCCATGAACCTGTACAACCAGTAGAAAAATATATTGAGTTTGGTACGTGAGGAATGTATTGCCATAGCAATATTTCAAACCACTATTATTACATAAAACTCATTTAGCCCACTAACTTCATCTCGTTCGATATTAAGAGCAAAATGATAACACTATTTATACGGAAATTGTGTTTTTATAGTTATAATTTTTCGTTATTACTTTTTACCAGCACGTTTTGTTGTGAATATATAATTAGTAGCAACGCGCAAAGCCTTGAAAAGTTCAGTTCCTAGATTTAACAGCTGAGGTAATATTGGCCGCTAGATTTTCAACTGGATAAAAGAAACATTATGTTAAATAATATCCCTAGGAGTAAGTCATTGATAAGATTTAATATCAGACTTGTTCCAGTATTATAATGAATCACAATTTACAGCCAAAACCAGTTAAGATCCGTCTACATTTCATTTTTTAAATCTTTAAATGAAATGTCGACAGATTAAAATAGGAAATCTAAATGACACTTGCAGTTATGTTGCTTTAAATAATCAAGTTTTCTCAAATGATGTTTCGGAAATTTACACAAGGGACGTTACTTAAGATTGTTATAATTTAGTTTCACGTGGGAAACGCTATACAAATATTAAGACAAAAGAGACGATTTTTCTCCAAATTTTACTTTTTTGGACGGTAGTGTTCCTTTGCATTTTCTTACGGTGTCTATATTTCCAAACTTGTAACTTTGCCCGTGTCTTTAGTAAAGGTTTAGATTACGATGAAAGTAATCTATGTCTAACTGGTAAATTGTTAGGTTTGTATTTTGTTACCAAAAAAAAAACTTAAAACCTTACTGAATTCTTTCATAGATACAAAGCTTTGGTTGTACATGTATAAACCTTATACAAATAGATATTTTTTGTACGTTTAGTGTTGATTATAGAGCCCGTACATTTGCATACGATCCATATAAACTTATTGATCCTTTGAATATACATATTCTTAAAGTTACAAATTTTAACTCTGTGGAAAGATCTTTGTCTTTATTTGTGCTCACATTGATCATTGATTTGTTTTTACTCAATTAAAATATAACCAAGTATGCATTGCGATAAGGTCATGAACAATTTTTACCGTATATCAAATCGATATTTATTTATCATACATTGTATATGCACATTGCTATGCTTTTCTCTGATTATCTATGACGTCTTTACACTTAATTCGTTGTAATGATAGATACATTGTGTTTTTGTCTGCAAAAACACGATTTATCTATCAGTTGATATAAACTTTGTTCTGTTGTTGTTTGTTTTGTGGTCGGGTTGTTGTCTCTTTGACACATTCCCCATTTCCATTCTCAATTTTATTTTTTACAGAGTTTGTATTCAGTGCCGTGTGGAGACAGTAGAGTGCCTCCCCGTGCTTCAGGTTTATGCTCTTATAATATACTAGATTATGGAGTGCGTGTCCGAGCGAGAACTTCTCTAGTTCATTACTTTAGGAGTATTTATCAAAAAGTAGTATTTCAATTTTCAGCCCCATTCTACTATTTAGTCAGACGTCAGTCGCTACCCTGATATACCCTATCTTTTGTTTTATATTTCGGGTAATTAATGACGGATAGCGTTTGACATCTTTAGCCGAACATAATTATCATTTTTACATAATTTAATTGATTGTATGCTGGTTCATATTCTGGACGCCAGTCTTTGCTCCTTTCTAATAAAATCCACAAACAAAAAACAAATATGAAGCTTAGAAATAAAAAAAAATATTAAATACTAAACTCGTTCAAAGGGTATCTACACGTCTCAATCTTCAAAATCGCTTATCTAAAAATACTACCATCGCTAACATTTTTAACAATAAAAATCGTGGTTACCCATCTATCGATAAGTGTCATGCCAAAAAATGACTTACATGTCCCCATCTTTCCACCAACAATACGGTATTTTCTTTAAATTTTGAAAATGATATAACTTGAAAAACAAACAGTATTATTTATTTACTCACATGAAACAAACAAATGTTTATCTAAACGCACACAAAAACACCTGTATCGTTTTAAAAGACCCAATAAATTCAAAAGTATCATTTATCAACACCTTAAGAAGCACAATCATCCTATTAAATATTTAACAGTTCAACCTTTAGAAGTAGTAAATAAGCAGCCTGGTGAATCTCATTCAAAGTTTGTACGATCACGGAAAATAATTGAATTAAATTGGATTAAAAAATTACAGACAGTCTACCCTCTCGGTCTTAATGATAATATCATGGGAATTGGTAATATATCAAGAACCGATTCTGTTAATATTTTGGATATAGTTTCTAAAACTGTTCGTAAACACCGTTCTCATGGTCGTAGAAAAAATCGCAATCAAAGAAAATTTCGGACCAATCATACCAATATTTCGGACCTAATTTCTATTTCAAAAAACAACGGCAGACATTATCTGTTAACAAAGCTCTGTTCATTACCGGTTAATAAGTTAAATAAAATTTTAGAGGATTGCAACACAATTTCCTAAAAAGTCCTAAGTATGAAATCGTTCAAATTATAATGGCATATTGTTATTCTAAACTGTTTCCTAAAATTGATCGCCCTGAAGATCATAAAAAACATTTTATTAAAATAAAGTATGTCAATAAAGGTTTTGATTTTGTAAATATTGCCGGTATTTTTAACGACCATTCTGTTAAAGAACAAATTCCTGGATATTTTGATAATACTGAGCTCCCTCTTATTTGTTATATTTACAAGAAATCTACCCGGAAATATGTGTTTAATTATAGCCAGTTGTGTAAAGATGTTAATATCAGTGAAAATACACCTACTTCATGTAATTGCAGTAATTCCGAATACATTTATGGACCCATTTCCCATGTTATAACAGGAGATCTTAACATCGTTCAAGACCGAGAGTTAAAATCATTCCTCAGTAAAGGACCTAAATATCGTCCCCCGTCAATCATTAATTGGAATGAGTGTCGTAATATCATCCACGACTCACTCCGTACTTACTGTTTGAAATGGATAAAACGGGAAAAAGCTGACAAAAAATCTTTGGACTCTTTTTTTAATTCAGTAATGAACATAGTTGATATACGTATTCAACATTTTAAAGAACATTTTACTCTTAACAACAACCATAATAAACCTATTTCTCGTATCAAACATAAACTTAAAGAACTAGCCAAGGAATTTGTTTTTGTCCCGGCCGATAAAGCTGCTAATAATATCATTATTGTTTGACGTAAATTTTACATTGATGTTCTGAAAAAAGAAATCACCAATTCACCAACATTCCAACTGACTCCATTTTCAGAAAACGACATCTGTAACAAACATAAACTTTTAGCTACCTCTTTACAAACAGAACCAAATACAATGAAAGTCCCAACTATGTACTGGCTTCCGAAGCTACATAAAACACCTTACAAATATAGATTTATTTCGTCTTCAAGCCATTGTTCCACTACTAAATTGTCTATTCTTCTTACCAGTTCACTTGGTACAATCAAAAACCTGATAATAAATTGTTCAAATAAGGCCTTTGAAAATAGTGGAATTAATTACTTTTGGAGTGTCAAAAACTCGTTGGAAGTACTTGATAAATTGCATGCTTATATTGGTGATTTTGAATCTGTTCAAAGTTTTGATTTTTCTACCCTGTATACCACATTGCCTCACATTCTCATTAGGAAAAAATTCACACATCTAATTAAATGGGCATTTAAAAAGTCAGAATGTGAATACATATGTTCTAACTCTTTTAGGTCATTTTTTAGTAGCAATAAACAAAAGAACTATGTCAATTGGACATGCTTTGATACTGTATCTGCCCTTGAATTTTTACTAGAAAATATTTTTGTTCGTTTTGGAGATTCCGTATATCGTCAGGTTATCGGAATTCCAATGGGGACTAACTATGCACCACTTATTGCGGACCTGTTTTTGTATTGCTATGAGTTACAATTTATGACTAAAATCAGCAAAGACCCATCGAAACAACATCTGATACAAAAATTTAATAATAATTTTAGATATTTGGATGATATATTGGCTCTCAATAATGACGACTTCAGTATGTATACTAAAGAAATTTATCCTGTTGAACTTACTTTAAATAAAGCTAATACTAACAATGACCACTGCCCTTTCCTCGATCTTGATATCTATATCATTAACGGAAAGCTTAATACAAAATTTATGATAAAAGAGATGATTTTCATTTCCTATCGTTAATTATCCATTTTTAGATTGTGACGTTCCTTGTCACCATCTTACGGTGTTTATATATCTCAACTTGTACGATTCGCTCGTGTATGTAACAACGTTTTAGATTTTAACGAGAGAAATTTATGTATTACTGAAAAATTATTACACCAGGGTTTTCGATATCACAAACTACTAGTAGTCAAAACATTTACTAAATGTTATCATCGGTACAAGGACATCATTCGTAAATATAGCTCAGCATGCAGACTTCTTATACGTTCAGGTATTTCACATCCAATCTTTTATGGTAATATTCTTTATAAAGCACAAAAATGTCAGTATTCACCTCAGAAGCTAACAAAACCTTTAAATAGACTTATTAAGAAGGGATATAGTAACGATACTGTTGTCAGGTCATTAAAGATTGCATATTTTGGCTTTAATATTGATTCACTTATACATGTAGGGTCTTTGCATCGGAACTAAACACATTTATTTAAAAACCAGTTGTTGGCATGACACGGGTTATGCTCTTCTCACATATTTTATGATGGTATGATACTAAACTATTGTGCCTGATATTCATATGATGAAGACATAATCTTTCAATCAGTTTAATTGAGGTCTGGAGCTGGCATGTCAGTTAACTGCTAGTAGTCTGTTGTTATTTATGTATTATTGTCATTTTGTTTATTTTCTTTTGTTACATCTTCTGACATCGGACTCGGACTTCTCTTTAACTGACTTTTAATGTGCGTATTGTTATGCGTTTACTTTGCTACATTGGCTAGAGGTATAGAGGGAGGGTTGAGATCTCATAAACATGTTTAACCCCGCCGCATTTTTGCGCCTGTCCCAAGTCAGGAGCCTCTGGCCTTTGTTAGTCTTGTATTATTTTTACTTTTAGTTTCTTGTGTATAATTTGGAGTTTAGTATGACGTCCATTATCACTGAACTAGTATATATATATTTGTTTAGGGGCCAGCTGAAGGACGCCTCCGGGTGCGGAAATTTCTCGCTGCATTGAAGACCTATTAGTGACCTTCTGTTGTTGTTTGTTCTGTGGTCGGGTTGTTGTCTCTTTGACACATTCCCCATTTCCATTCTCAATTTTATTTGAACTAGTTTTCAGTAATTGCAAATACTTTTTCATGGGTAACTTGTGTTTTTGTTATGTTTTTTTTTTTTTTTTTTTTACTTCGTGCCGATTTGGTGATTTAAGACGTTTCCGACTGACTTTAATGCCCCGTCTACGAAAGAATTGGGAATTATATTTTCTGATTTGTGCGCCTGACTGTTTATCCGTTTATTCACCTGTTAGTCCTGTAACAGGTTTAAGTTTTTAGTTGAAGTAGTTCACCATGAAGATGTGATCACATCAACTTCAAACTGAACAAACATGCATTCATTATAATGTAAATCATATACCAAATAACGGTTTTAATCATAATAACCCGGTCCACTGAAATTAAAAATTTAATAGTCGAAAAAGGGTACATTATCAGGTTAAAGTTTTTGGTTAACGTATTTGCAATCAGAATAACCTACAGATCCTGTGTTCAAGCTTTGCAACGGAGCGTTTAAAGATCATTGTAAACAAAGCTTGGACACAGTGTCTTCATTCTAATCAGATTGACGCAGTTGGTGATCACATCAATTTGAAACTTAGTACACATGTGCATTATGAAGTGAACATTTTAACGAGTTTGACTCCAATTTATCATTTACCACGGGCAAGGAATAGTGCGAGCGAGGAATGGTGTCCTATGAACCATAGTTTTGTTAATATCTATAAAATAAGGAATTGCGGTATGATTGCCAATGAGACAACTATCTAAAAGAGTCCAAATGAAGCGGATTAAAGTAACAATAGGTCATCGAACGGCCTTAAACATTGAGCAAAACCAAATCGTATAGTCATGTAATTCTTTAATACTACTGTCCAAGTTAAGGGAAAGAATTAATCGCACACATACGTGTTTATCCCCGCCATATTCTTTATGCGTCTGTGCCAAGTCAGGAGGAGGCAATTCAGCGGTTTTCGTTGGTTGCTGTCAGCCATTTTATTATAATTATAAAAATAAGGAAAAGTGGTATAACTTCCAATGCGACAACTGTCCAACAAAGTTCAAATAAAATGGTTGTTAGCATTAATAGGCAATCGTACGGCCTTCAACAATGCGAAAAATTCATACCGTATAGTCTGCTATAAAATGTCCCAACATTTAAAATATGAAACAATTGAACTGAGAAAACAAACGGTCTAATTTTGAGTATAAATCCGTTGATTTTCTGATTTAAATTGTTTCACATTTTTGTATGTCGGGACTTTATGGCTAATCATACCGTAAGGGTTTCGTTGGAGGCTTTATGGCTAATCATACAGTATGGGTTTTGTTTGAGGCTTTATGGCTAATCATACCGTATGGGTTTTGTTGGAGGCTTTATGGCTAATCATACCGTATGGGTTTTGTTGGAGGCTTTATGACTAATCATACCGTATGGGTTTTGTTGAAGGCTTTACGGTGAAATATAGTTATTTACATCCTCGTTATTTCAAACATATCTTTGTTTCTCGAATTTGTCATTTAGTCTCCTTTATTAGCGACAATTTTGACGTGCAAGTTGAAATAATTAAAGGAAGTTTTTCTTGGCTTCAAACATGTACAAGAACGGAATATTAGGATTAAATAATTATTCGTAAGGCCACGCCAATTGTATACCTCGTTCGTCGGATCCCCCGCGTGTTGTGAAAGGTCGACCAGAAAAACAGTACTTTTAAAAAAAAAACGCGTCAGTCTCGAAATTTATGAAACAATACTGAAAAAGTTGTGCATTTGAAAGTAACGCAATACAGACACGGAAATTGACATAAAAACAATCTTGATCTAACATTCACAACGTTGTTGTTACAATATTATTGCACAATTTATACTATAGTAAGATATACATTCTTAACGTAAGACATGAGTGGAATATGTGTAGTTACAGTGGTAACGCAGGCAAACACATCAGTAGAAAATGATTTGGGCAATTCTTTTACCGATTTGTTGGAAGTGCTGCGTGCAAGACTACATGGCACAAACGTTCATAAGACATAACAATTTTACAACAAACTTCAATTACGACCCAGGAAGTATGACAGCAATTTTAGACCAGCAGCAACTACCATCCCTACAAGATCGTTAAACTCAAAACAGACTTATCCTCTACTGCAATGGCATACACGGTCAAGCCAACTTACCATCTGATTAACTGAAAAAAAACATCTACTATGATGATCTAGGATAACCAAGAACATGCATACGGCCAACATTTCCTGAGACTACAAACAAAATCAGACACATTAAAATTCAGCTTCATACCAAACACAATTAAAGATTAGAACCTGCTACCACGGGATATTTTCACCAAGATTCAAACAGCAGAAGAACCAGCTTAAAGTTTCAGTGATATTGTAAGGTGATCCCAATTAAGTAAATTACTTGACGCACGCTCGGGTTAGTAATAATATCCTTGGATGTTTCACTATATACATGGTATACCTATCAAGATCAAGATCATACGACAAAGCACAGACGCCACTGAATTGAAAGATTTAAGTTATGACAATATAACATGCAAAAGAATAAAAGAGAATCCCAATGTTGATGGTACATGAATTAAAATGTCACTGCAATTGAAACTATTATATTGTTTACATTTTTATCTGTTTTGGAATAAAGAATTTCTTTGAAATTTTTGAATCTTTTATTTATATTTGCTAGTATCATTACAAAGTTATATTACAAGTATGGAATTTGACAAGAAAGTTTATGCTGTAATTGAATTTAACACATCAATACAACTTTACAATTTCCAAAACTTCTAAAAATAAGAATGTGTATGATTGTCAATGAGACAACCTTCCACCACCTCCAGAGAACAAATATAATGGTTTGCAACTAGTTCACGGTATGGCCTTCAACACAGAACAATATCCACATGCATATTCAGACGTACTTATAATATAATTATTTCTGTGACTGCATCTTACATTAATTTGTAGGATCCTTTACAATAGATAATTCAGATGATCTGTAACCATTCCATCTTTATGCCTCATATATCATGAACTGTGTTACGACGCTAGATAAAAACTGACGAGGAAAGGTAACACCCGGCCACCGAAAGCTTTATTATTATAGAGCCTAGGTGGTCGAGTGGTCAAGCGCGTCAGGCATAGTGCAAGGCGATTTGGTGCCACGATATCTTCGAATTCCGGCCAGGGAAGAACCAAAAATTTGCTTCCGCAAATTTACAGATCTAACATTGTTGGGCTGTTGTTTAGACGAAGTATATATTTAGACCCTCTACCAAGAAATTTGTTTTGCATGCACATGTATAAAAATTACGGTTTTTATCCAACGCAATCATAGGTTTGGACGTTGTTTTAAATTTAGACTTGTTTATATTTTTTCGTTTGGGCTTGTATTATACTTTCCTTCGGGTTTATATGATCCATTCATCCTATTTCGACTCTTCAAAATTCAAGAGTCTATCCTAAATTGAGGTAAATTATATGGCCTTCCAAATACCGTTTCGATTCCTAACATCACTGAAGAGACATTAATTGTCGAAATCCGGATATGGTGTATAAATTTTTGCACCTCATGTTTGCGGTATACCATCTTTTCCGTAAGTTTATTGTTTCTGTTTGGTATAATATTAAAAATAAAGATTCATTTTGTTACATCTAGTGATCCGTTTATTTGGCAATCGCCATGGCAGTCAGCAGGGTTTAAGAACATCCGTTGTTCGACCTGTTAGTCAAATGCGTTTTGTTAAAATATACTTTTTTCACTTTTTTGGTCTTTTGGAAAATGTTGTTTATGCTGTGTTTAGACCCTCTACCAAGAAATTTGTTTTGCATGCACATGTATAAAAATTGCGGTTTTTATCCAACGCAATCATAGGTTTGAACGTTGTTTTCAATTTAGACTTGTTTATATTTTTTCGTTTGGGCTTGTATTATATTTGCCTTCGGGTTTATATGATCCGTTCATCCTATTTTGACTCCTCAAAATTCAAGAGTCTATCCTAAATTGAGGTAAATTGTATGGCTTTCCAAATACCGTTTCGATTCCTAACATCACTGAAGAGACATTAATTGTCGAAATCCGGATATGGTGTACAAAAACCTTTGCACCTTTTGTTTGCGGTATACCATCTTTTCCGCAAGTTGATTGTTTTCTGTTTAGTATTAAATTTATAATTAAGATCCATTTATTACATCGGTGATCCGTTTATTTGGCAATCGCCAATGGCAGTCAGCAGGGTTTAAGAACATCCGTTGTTCGACCTGTTAGTCAAGTGCGTTTTGTTAAAATATACTTTTTCACTTTTTTGGTCTTTTGGAAAATGTTGTTTGTGCTGTATTTAGACCCCTCTAACAAGAAATTTGTTTTGCATGCACACGTATAAAAATTGCGGTTTTTATCCAACGCAATCATAGGTTTGAACGTTGTTTTCAATTTAGACTTGTTTATATTTTTTCGTTTGGGCTTGTATTATATTTGCCTTCGGGTTTATATGATCCGTTCATCCTATTTTGACTCCTCAAAATTCAAGAGTCTATCCTAAATTGAGGTAAATTGTATGGCTTTCCAAATACCGTTTCGATTCCTAACATCACTGAAGAGACATTAATTGTCGAAATCCGGATATGGTGTACAAAAACCATTGCACCTTTTGTTTGCGGTATACCATCTTTTCCGCAAGTTGGTTGTTTTCTGTTTAGTATTAAATTTATAATTAAGATCCATTTATTACATCGGTGATCCGTTTATTTGGCAATCGCCAATGGCAGTCAGCAGGGTTTAAGAACATTTGTTGTTCGACCTGTTAGTCAAGTGCGTTTTGTTAAAATATACTTTTTCACTTTTTTGGTCTTTTGGAAAATGTTGTTTGTGCTGTATTTAGACCCCTCTAACAAGAAATTTGTTTTGCATGCACACGTATTAAAATTGCGGTTTTTATCCAACGCAATCATAGGTTTGAACGTTGTTTTCAATTTAGACTTGTTTATATTTTTTCGTTTGGGCTTGTATTATATTTGCCTTCGGGTTTATATATTCTGTTCATCCTATTTTGACTCCTCAAAATTCAAGAGTCTATCCTAAATTGAGGTAAATTGTATGGCTTTCCAAATACCGTTTCGATTCCTAACATCACTGAAGAGACAATAATTGTCGAAATCCGGATATGGTGTACAAAAACCTTTGCACCTTTTGTTTGCGGTATACCATCTTTTCCGCAAGTTGATTGTTTTCTGTTTAGTATTAAATTTATAATTAAGATCCATTTATTACATCGGTGATCCGTTTATTTGGCAATCGCCAATGGCAGTCAGCAGGGTTTAAGAACATTTGTTGTTCGACCTGTTAGTCAAGTGCGTTTTGTTAAAATATACTTTTTCACTTTTTTGGTCTTTTGGAAAATGTTGTTTGTGCTGTATTTAGACCCCTCTAACAAGAAATTTGTTTTGCATGCACACGTATAAAAATTGCGGTTTTTATCCAACGCAATCGTAGGTTTGAATATATACATAACTATTCTAAATATCAGCACAACAATGTTAAATCTGCAAATTTGCGGAAGCAAATTTTTGTTCTTCCCTCGCCGGGATTCGAACTCATGCTATTGGGACATCGAGACAACACCACCTGCACTGTGTACACCGCTCTAGACCACTCGGCCACCTAGACTGAATTAAAAATTCAATTTTCAGTGGTCTAGTGTTACTTTTCCTCGTCAGTAGAATCTAGAGTTGTAACACAGTACATGATATATTAGGCATGAAGATGGAATTGATATATATATATATATATATATATATATATATATATATATATATATATGTATATTATAAAAATTTCATTGTCATTAAATTCTACAGCAAAGCAATGACTAAGTGGAATGTAATGAAATGTTCCTTCTGCTTAGTTAGTATATAGCATCTGAGGGATCATTTGAATAGTTAATAAATGTGGTTTTTGAAGGACAGTCCTTTATCAATTTTCAGCTTGTTGTATATATATATATATATATATATAATTCTATAAAAGGACCAACCAGCAAATTTATTATGTACCGGATCGTCTAGAATAGACGATACTGTGCAGATAAGGAAAAATTATATAAGTCTAAATATTTGCACAACGATACTAATATAAGATGGTATTATACGAAGATGTTGTTATTAAATCGTGTTGACAAATATTTCGGCTTAACAAATAGCCTTCTTCGGTGTCAATGAGTTTAACAATACTGATTGTAGGTTAAAATAGATCAATAATACAGGTAAGTTTTAATCTATTGATTTTAATCCATAATTTTATATGGACAGGTAAGTTTTAATCTATTGATTTTAATCCATAATTTTATAAACCAAAACTATGTAAATTTCTAATCGCTCGCTTGCTTGCTTAACATTCTTTTCATAGATCTAAAAAAAAAAATAAAAACATTTCAAAAATAATATCGCTCGATTGCTTAAAATTCTTTTCATAGATCTTTTTTTAAAAAACGTTTCAAAGATAATATTGCTCGCTTGTAAAAAATTCTTTCGCCTGCCAAAAATCAAACTTTGAAGAAGAAAAACAAATACAAGAATTTCGCTCTCTCGCTACCCTTTTTTCAAAGGAAAGAGTCCGAAGAACTAAAAATCAATTTGGTGTGGCCTTATGATCAGGCAGTTTTTTCAAATTACATCAAATGAAGCCAAAAAACATCGCTGTTATATAATTATTTGCAAGAACAATAATTCGACCTCAAATATCCCATATACATACAACATTTGATTTGAAACGAGACAGTTTGAGACGATAGTGCATTTGAGCAGCAAGTTCGGTTATTGAAAACAATGTCAACTGAAAAAGTGAAACTAAGGTCGAAAAGGAAGATCATTTTTTTTGACTACTTCGAGGCGATTTATTATACAGGTTACAGGAAAAACATTGACGTATATTTTTTTCTTTATCCATGATATGAAATCAAATAGAAAAATCGTCATTATGATATTGCACATGTTTTCTAATATATCTGCTGTTTGTATTCATCCTTTAAGTTCGTAAAGAGGTCACATGCAAATCGGGAATCTTCGATGGTCATGTCAGTGATTAATTAGATGGCGTCCCGTTCCAAAACTGTTGTTACTTTTAACGATGTCCTGCATTGAATACTGCTTCCTATGCGCTTTTGTAATAATGTACGGTTTAGTATGCTATAATTAAATTTCAAAGTGTGTGTCAATTCGAGGGACTTCAATAGGGCCGCTTATGCCCCTTTAACAATTTAGTTTTTTTTCAAATTTTCAAACACTTTTACAAAATCGTACCAAGTGGAAATTTGCCTATCCCTTAAAATAGTCTTTCGGTGAAACTTAAGAGTGATTATATCTGTTTTAGGTTTTAGTATAAAAATTGACTGACTAAACATACAAATGAATGATGAACTATAATGTCACAACATTTTTGCCTAATAGTATCTATGTTCTTTTATGAATAGGAAAATGTCACATCTATGGCTTTCTCACAATATGACAATGTATTCTGACTTTTTGTCCCTTGATATTTGGATATTGAAATTATTCGCGATTTCTTCATATCGAAATCTTTGAACTATGGAAACAAACTGATCGACTATTTCTTTTCGGAATCTATTTTTCCCTCGATTTTATGTTCCGTTGACCCATTCTTATATAGTAAATAATTTTCAGTTGGTTTGATATATACGTGTATGGTTTGTAATACAAGTTTATGGTGTGGATGAGGTATATAGAATACAGAAAAATGCCCTGAAATTAATTTAAACTGAAAAGAATAGAGATTTAAAATGGTGCTAAAAGGAAAATCAATATATGGGCGAAAAGAATTTAAAAAAAAATATTTGAAGACCCCATTCAGGGTTTGAATATATAACCGGGTAACATATAAAATTGAAACATAGTTGTGTCACTGTGTTGACATTTCCCTACACTTAGTACTTCAACTACACAGAGTTTCATTGGCTTTGATAAATGAAATATACATCAATCAACTTGCATAGAAAATAATTTATATATTCTCAAGTTTAATTCTCGCTATTTTAAATATACAGTTTTTCACTAGCAGGGATTTTAGATATTTAAAGGAGTCATTAATTCTATAGACATTATCATATATAATATATGTCTGTTAGTTCATACATATGTCAGTTTATGTATAAAAATTTCAACCAAATACTGTTTTCATGAAGACTTCAGAAAAACGTAAATGTTTCCGTTAGTACTTCGCCAGTTATCATTTTCACAAGGGGGGAAAGTTCAAAACCATTTTAGAACTTGAAGACCTAAGTTTTTACAAGAAATATCAGGGCAAAACATAACCAATAAAAAGTGCAGTGGTGCACGTTTA
Source organism: Mytilus coruscus (assembly GCA_017311375.1). Classification (NCBI taxonomy): domain Eukaryota; kingdom Metazoa; phylum Mollusca; class Bivalvia; order Mytilida; family Mytilidae; genus Mytilus; species Mytilus coruscus. Next base: position 49,053,839 of record CM029604.1, on the reverse strand, counting down.
CATGAAGCATGTGATTATTTCTTAGTTTATCAAGAAATTCTGCTGTTCAATCCGTCTGGTCGTTTTGTAATGATCATCTATTCGTTGATTCGTGACCCAGTAAATGATCATCACAAAAAAATATTTTAAACAAATCTTAATCGTTTCATTTGTTTTTCTGCATTGAAAATTCTGTACAGTTTTCTTCTGGCCATCGAACAAGGCCCTGTTTTCCTTCTTGTATGACGCTAGTAAATCTAATGTCATAATGAGGTACAGCCACCGATATTAGAGTGTACGACGGCTTGGAAATATATCGGCAGATGAGGTATTTGAGCTGGCTTTCAGATACTGCTAGTAAGTCTAGAAACTTGTCAGTGGTTGTCTTAAGTGATATCTTCACGTGTAACTTTTAGTTGACCTTAGATTAGATAGTATCGGTTTTAATCAAACACCACTTTTTATAGACTAAGGACAATTTTGAACTTGACATATTACTAGTATATAGTCACCTGCGTTTTAATGAATACTTTATGATGACTTTAAGATGTTGTATAGTTATTTGTGTCGTTTCGATGTGGTTGCTGTCTCATTCCGACGTATACACCGTCCCAAATCTCCTTTTTCTCACATGGTTGTTTCGTGTATACATTTAGTCTTTATGTCATAGCGTATACCATTTAATCGTAATCCACTCGTCAGTCGTTTCAAGATTCAAGGTTTGCCGGAAACTTGGAATCAGTCGTCTGTCCGTCGGTCGTGTCGTTTAGTTTTAAATGACATTCTCTGAAACCACTATATCATATTATATACAACTTCGTCTAAATCACCCCGAGTGTTCGTGGGTCTAAAATCGAAACTGGGGAACTGGTATAACCCAACGTTTCAATGAAATCATATAAGGTATTTTGTACATTGGTTCATAAATCTTTATTCTAAATAAATGTATTTTTACAGAATCTCTTCCGAAACAGTCTGATCACACTAACAGTGATCCTTACTACTTTCCTGGGAAATCTTTAAACAACAGTGACGGGACACAACTGCTGTTCGACATTAAAATGTCATCTTCTAATGTTTATTTTTCCTGCAACAGATATGGACGTAGATACTCCTCTAAGTGGAAAGAAAAAAAAAATTCCTTGGTTGAGATATTCATTCCAAAAAAGATGCAGCGTTTTGCATAAATTGTTTAGCGTTTTGTAAATACAAAGACGGAGGTGTTTTCACAGAAAAAAGTGTTTAACGATAGGAAAAATGTCACCTGATCCAAAAGAGGAATACTACTATCCCATAACGAGTCAAAAACCCATTAAGAGGCAACAAATAAAACTAGAAACTATAAACAAATAGTTCCTAAAGAAGAAAAGGATATATATGTTTCTATCTCAAAAAGTTATGAAGAGAAGGTCAAACGAAAAAGAGAAATAATATTCAGAATAATAGAAATCATAGTAGTTTTAGGCCAACAAAATATTCCTTTTCGCGGACACAATTGGAATAAAGAAAAAAAGATAGAAGATGACAATTTTTCTCGTTTCTTACGATGGAAAGCTGATGATGTGCCCATTCTGAAACTTCACTTAGAGAATGCGCCCTATAATGTACAATACATAAGCCCAGACATTCAAAATGAACTGATAAACTTGTGTGGATTGCAAATTAAAGATACAATTATCAAAAAGGCATCAGAGGCAAAATGGTTTTCCATCATGGCTGCTGAATCTACAGATGTGGGAACAAAAGAGCAGATGGCACTTTGCATTAGATGTGTCGAAAAAAATGCTACTGTGTTTGAAGGTTTTATAGGTTTTATCGAGATGGAGAAGGTCGACTCAGAGTCAATAGCAGCAGCAATAGTTGATACTGTTCAAGAATGTCGGTTTAATATGGACAATTTACGTGGTTAAGGATATGATGGTGCTAGCGTGGTGTCTGGTATTAAAACCTGCATATAGCAAATCCCACCAAGAGCACATTATCAGCATTGCAGAACGCAGGTTTTGAATCTTGCTGTTGCGTCAACTTGTAAAGCACTAGCTAAGATCCGTCATTTGTTTGATTCTGTAAGTCAGCTGACATGGTTTCTTGGTTGAAGTGCCAAACGAATGGCTTTTTTTTTCTCTAGATACCTGTCTGGTGATGACACTGGTAAACTTGTAATAGCGGGAAGCAACGATGATGAACCTATGCCAAGTGACACATTAATTGAAAAGGCTGGAAAAGACATTCGATTCAAAAATAATGTGAAACACGTTGGACAGCAAGAGTAGATACACTGTCTTCTTTAATAGCTAAATTCAAGTCTATTACATGGTCTCTTAAGGAAATCCTGGATGAAAGCAGTGCTTCCGATGCGAGGATAAAGGCAAGAGCCCATTTGCAAATGTTGCAAAGTAGCCAATTCATTGTTGCTCTTGTTGCTCAACACATACTGAGCTTTACAAGACCTTTGACTCAGGCTCTACAGAACACTGACTGTGATATCATTAAAGCATATGAAGATGCAAATACATGCAGAAACATAATTAATGAGCTAAGGACGGTGCCGTATTTGACATTATTTGGGAAAAGATGAACGTTATGGCCGCGTGTGTCAATTATCCAATTAGAAAAACAGAGAACAGCTAAGAGAATGACACAGCGCTCAACTGCAGGAGACGCTTCAGACACAGCCAGTAAGTACTTCAAAATAATGTATTTTTCCCTTTCATTGATCATTGCGTTGTTCAACTGGAAGAGAGATTTCCAGAGGACAAATCTGCCATATTTCTTGCACCTAAACTCATGCCTTTGAAGGTCCATACGATGTCACAAATGGAAACAGCAAAGATAAATGAATGGTACGGTCCAGATTTACCAGATGGGGATACGTTTTACATGGAAATTCAGTGATGGATGGCGGTAATGACAGAAGGCAAGCTACGCCACTGAATTTCATTTTCTGATAAGTGGAGTTGTCATTTATGCTTAATCTGCAATTTATTTATACATGGTTATCGCCTCTGTGTCATATAAGTATACGTCATCTATAGGTTAATAATAAACATCAGCTGACAAGTTTATTATTAGAGATTTACGGAAAGTCTCAGTATCGACTGTTTTCACCAACTTCGACAGGAAAAATAAAGGGGATCGTCTCAAAATTAAAAAAATGTAGTAAACAATTTGCATTTCAAGATAAAAGTTGCAAATACCTGTTAGAATAAAACAATAAACTGTTATATTTCACAAATCGTATCCCCCTTTTGTTGAAATGTATACGAGTTATTGCCATGATCACTAGGCATCCGTTGTTGTCCGTAAGAGTTATTGCCATGGTCACTAGGCATCCGTTATTGTCTGTAAGAGTTATTGCCATGATCAGTAGGCATCCGTTGTTGTACGTACGAGTTATTGTCATGATCACTAGGCATCCGTTGTTGTCCGTTGTCTAATACTATTCAGGCTTAAAAAGTATTTGAATCAAACTTAGTGTATGGGTCATTTAAAAAAAAGGACACATAAGCTAAAATCTGTATTTTAAATGAAAAACGTAGTTGTAAGTGTTAAGATGAAAAATCGTAGCATTTGTGAGTCTTTAAATCAATAATAGACACGATTTAGATCCATTTGTATGAGATTAAAATATTGTAATTTATGTACGTACATACAGTGTCAGGGTAACAAATTTCATATCATTATTTTTGCTGGTTTTTCTGATTGTCTTGAAACTGCAAAATGAACTATTTTAGAATGTTAATATTAACTTCCATGACAAATCACAGTTTCTTCATCATTCTAACACGTCTGTTTAAAAAATAATTTCAATCGACGTTCATGAAATGCGTGTCTACCGTGTTACCGATACTAGATCAACCGACAAATCATTTCTCCTTTTGGATATTAATTTTAAACTGTTCAGTAATGATTTAAAAGCGACAAAAACCCTTACATCACAGTGTAGAGAAAAGAATTCAAAAGCTTGAGTAATAAAAATAAGTGCGTACCCTTTTGTCATGTCTATAATGTTGCCAACAAATTTATAAATGACAACAATATTATACTTATGAAAAGTGCAATTATGTGTTGGAAACCAAGCCCGCAGAAGAAAAACATTATAACTGCAACAAATGGAGTATAGTTATTTCACAACTGCATTCATAAATATAGAAATGTGTCTATATTGTTACTGTCTATCATGTTACTGTAGTTTAAGTAACAGGATAGACAACATAAAGAAGATGGTTTAAAATAGTTACTTTTTTTTAATTTTGAAATTTCGATATTTTTATTTTAAATGACCCCATAGGAATGCTTTTTACCTGAATCATTACAAAATGTATATCTGACAGCCCTATCCAATTTTTAAAATGGTCATCATTGCATTTGAGCGGTCGAACTCTCGTCATAAACTACGAAACGAAGGTATGAAATAGATAATATGTCTGGAATGATCCTCCGCCAAAACTGCAACTGGTTATTTCGACAAATTTATAAACGTGGCTACCATAACCTGAAATTGGTTGACAGAGTTTCGTCAAAAACTAATTGAACCATTCAAACCAAACTTGATAGACATCCTCTAGGCTGCCGTTTTCCCACATTGTGTCCGATGTCCCATGAAGGTTGTCAGAATGGCCACATAGCCTAGCTCTTAGACTAATTGGTTGGCACAAATTTTCACAAGTTATTTTTATCAGCACTGATTATCTGTTCCCGCTCGCCCCTTCTCCGCTGGTTAACTAAACTTCTTTTTATTTCCGTATCTGTGGTACAGGAAATATTTCTATCAGAAAGCGGGATTTTTTTTATTTGTACACTATATCATTGTAGTTGCAGAAAATCATTCAAAAGTACTTATCTAGCGTCATATATTATGTCAAAGCTTGAATTGTGCTATTAGACCTTTTCAACAACTCTTTACACCGACTAATGACACCTGCAGTTTACAGGTAAAATGGAGGGGTCGTCTCAAAAATAGAAATAATTCATGAATAGTATTACATTTACTGTTATACACTATTTTGATTAATTTAAAAGAACATATTTCAAACAAATATGAATATCTCTCTCTTTCATATAATATTCTTATTACGTGAATTTATACGACATTTCACCACGCGTTGAATTTATAAATTTCACAACGTGATCTGCTGTATTTATTCTTAAAATGTATGATTATGAGTATTTAGATAAGCGAGTCTGCCAACGAAGATTGCACCACATGCCAATAGCGATTAATTCATTTTTGTAATGCTATTTATGAAATTTGCTGAAGGAACATTGTAACAGGACTGTCCGTCCGTCCGATAGAATTTGTATTTCTCAAACCGATCGTCACGTCACGTGGTGTACACATTCAATTTTGGGACGGGTAAAAGCCTATTAATTTCAAAAGTCAAAGGAAAAAGCCACATCGAAATATTTAGTTACAAGGAAGATACATGTACCATGTTAAAATTGAGGTGTTCCCCTAATGAATTGGAAACATTAACGATATCATTTTTTTTCTGCGGCAGATGCGAGTTCCCGAAAATGACCTTCGTGTGTCTTGCAAGAAGTAGTAACTGCTAATTACCCTTTCCCTTTTCTGGAATTTGGTTTTCTATTCTTTTCTATTTTTTCCATGTGTAATTGTTTTTAAATTTCATCATCTGACGATACAAAGGGGAGGTTTTGGATCCAATTATACTTCTAAAACACCGCCGCATGTTTTATGCGCCTGAAACAATTCCTGTTGTCGTGTTGGTTATTGGTACGTCTTTGTCACAATAGAATTTTAAATTTACAATTTGGTATTTTGACATTATGGTTCGCCCTCATATTTGATTCCTTGTTAGTCGATCAAAGATCGCTAATATTTTCTTCTTTTTTTTTGGGATAAGATGAGGGTCTTTAACCAAAATGCAGATCATCAGGTTCAGCATTTGGTTGCTGGGCAGCAGGTCAAGCGACGGCACCATAAGCCGAAAATTTAATGATAAAGTGTTAAAATTGAATTGCATTATCGCTGAATATCGAATTCAAGTTAAACATCTAATACAAAAATACGGTATTGGTTTATTTTACAATTTCCATCTCGACGTCTAAAAATGAAATTTCGAAGCCCTTCTTTTCATCAAAAATAACTTTGATTTTAATTAGCAAATACTGAATAAACAAAACAAGGTACGGTACACAATAATTGCGTAAATACACGTGCATGTCATGTTGGATAGTTGTCGCATTGGCAATCAATATAATCATATGCGATCTAATAATATTTTTTTCAATTTAATTTTGAGACGACCCCTCATATCTCACCTGTCGTAGTCGTTCTCAACTGTAGGTGTAGACAATTGTTGAAAAGGTCTAAATTGAGAAAACTCTGAACTTAAATTGTGCTGTTTATTACCTGTGGAGCAATAGATTGGATTTATTTTGATCAATAATACCTTTTGAATCAAGTGCGCCGTAAAATTCACATTTGAGACGACCCCTGTCATATAAACTAGATAGGCGGAAGAGCCGAATTATGCAATTTGGAGAATAATAAAACAGTCATAATTATAAAAGGGTAAATGAAAATATACATTGTGTTATCCTATATACTTCAGGTTAGATAACATATCATACGGCAATTAAATGCTCAACATTACTGCCAATTAGATTCATTTAACATAAAGCAGACTGCAAAACTCAGGTCATTGACTATATTAAATCATTATATGATCAAGGCATTTTCCACAAAAGATCGTTTTTATTTGGAATAAATGGTCAAGATGTAAGGGATGCAAGTTTAGGGAGCATTCTATTCTTCCAAAAAAAATACCGTATTGAAACGAAATGTTCAAACAAATACAACACTCTATATTAAATTAATTATTAAAATGGGATTCCACCTGGTAGACCATTTATATAACAGCTTGGTTCCGCAACTGAACTTATCGAAAATAAGATTATTTTCTTATACAAATCTTTCAGAAACAGTCTGCATCTAAATAGTACTACATTTTTAATTTAATTTAATGACTTAATATGAAATAAGAAGATGTGGTATGATTGCCGATGAGAAAACTATCCACCAGAGTCAAAATGAAGCGATTATAGGTCACCGTATGACCTTTGACAATGAGTAAAACCCATACCTTATAGTAAGCTAGTTTTCCTATTTAATTAAATGATCTTTGAAAAATCTGATTGCAAATTTATTTGCTGCAACTCATATAAAGCCTTTTTCCCTAACGAGAAAGGTAAATATGCTTTGAATAATTTTTTGATTAATAAGTTTTTATGGTCAACCAATAGTTACGTCTGTTTAACAAAGACGTTTATGAGACACGCTTATTAAATCAATATTATTCACTATGATATAAATGTATACCCCTGATGACGGCAGATATGTCATGATATTTATTGATGAAGAATTCAAATATTAAACATACTGATATGAATGATTTATTCATTAAGTATTAGATGTAAGCTTCTCATATCTGAGTGGCATTAGCCCCGAAGATATAAGACGATTACACCTGATTAACTTAGAGGTAATAAATAAATATTTTATCTTTTCTCTTGTCCAAAAAAAAGCAATTAGTTTTGATAAAACGGGTCCTTATCTCAAATTTTTCATATGCAGTAATACTTTCACAAGATATTCTTTTGTTATGGGTTTGGAATGAAATCTTACTTGTGTCTATTTTTCTGTCATCAAATTGATACTGTGCCTTTGTATGGCAATATGAATCGCGGTACTATCTTGTCTTTTCTGGTTTAATTGCCAAAATCTGAACTTTTGTGTGAATTATTTTAAAATATCGCATCATAAGATGAAAATCTCAAGCTTTTACTGCTAAAAGATTAAATTCATATCGGTTCATATCAGGGTAATTTGGGATGGTGTTACATGGGTATTCTATGATACCAAAAGAGACGAGAACCATGTATATCCTGAATTGTGAATATATATCACCTTTCTATTTGCCAATTGTAAACGTATTTTACCACATGACGTTCCGGAATTTAACTTATAATAGGAATAGCACTCTGGTTTTCCGAGAAATAATACCCTGGTGAATGCCAAAATGATAACTACTTATTTGAACCAAGCTTCGGTGTTAAGAACAAACTTACGGTCAGTTTGTCTACCATTAATATTTATCTAAATAAAACAAAGAATTATATTTATTACTGTGTGTGCATGTTATAAACATAGGTTAGTTTGCCGCCTGAAATTGTTTACATTATATTAGTATGTCTTTTTATTTTATATTCTATGTTGTACACTTATATTACGCATTATATTACTTGTGCATTATCCAATAAAATATTTGAATTATAATTTGAATTTAAAAATCTTTAATGACAATACTGTGTAGCACATCTACCCAAATATTGCCTTCAAATTCATGAACAAGTATTTGTGGGCTCAAATGGTGGAAATGTATTTTTCATTTAGCCAGAGTTTCATTCATGCAATTGAGTTTTGTTATTTTTTAGTACACGCTAACGTGTTTTGTCAGAATAGGGCTACTTTTATATTCTCAATGCTGATTTATTGAATTGAATGTGTGACACCTATCCCCTAGGAAATCTGACTTTTCTGATGTCTAAAGATTTAAGACTGCGAAAAGATGTCACTGGTAAGTTGAAACACAGATATATCGGTCAATCAAAACGTGATGGTGATAGTAAAACTTGTGAAGTGCTGATTTCAGTCGTTCGATCTTCCTCATAACTTTGTTTGCGCAGTTTTTTGTGTGAAGAACACAACCCTTCTAATGAAGTCTGTGTAGCATGAACATGCACGAGCGGAACATATCAGTTAAGATATGTAAACACCACGCGATGGAGCAGAGGTTATGTTACTGCTGAGGATTGCGTTGGGTAGGGATACGTGTATGCATACGTGAGTCTTGTATGTAGGGAACAATTCAGACTGGAATATTGAAAATCACGTGATAGATAAAAAAAAATACCCTGTCTATATAAAAAAGCATTCACATGGATGGAGGATCTTACTGTTTTTAAAAACCCTGTACTTTATATGACAAACGGAAGGACGGAAGGACAGAATGACGGGTATGGGCGGACGGGGGAAACAATATGCTCCAATATTTTGTCGCGAATGCACAAATATAAACTGGATAATTTTGAAATTACGATAAGTATATATCTCAAGTCTCTAGACTTGAGTACAGTAATTTTAGATTAAGATTTCTTGAAATGATGACATTTAAAATTTAGCTTATATGTACAATGTAAATGAATAGAAAATGAACTTCTGCTTCACATTAAGACTTGATAGGGTCTATAACAAATGACGAAATATACAGAAATATTATGTAAATTATAATTACCTAGATACCATCCAGATATGAAAACCACCATCAGACTTGAATATGCAATGAATGGTGGCATGTGTATCAAAGTCACTTTCCACCGTATCACATATTATAACCTGTTTTCAAAATAGGAAAGGGGTGGGCATGTATATTGTATCATAGTTTAAAAGTGTCAATATCATTGCTCGATTTATACATTAAACTGCACAGAACGCTTTTACATTCCTCCGTATCACTAAGATAAATCCAACAGTATGCATTTGATTAATTCCAAACATTATAAAAGTTTATGATATTCCCTGTAAATCTTTTAAACTTATCCATGTCCAAAAGAAGCTGTTCGGGTTACTGATTGATTCATGCTTTTGAATGCTGAATATTCTCGAATTTTCATTATTATCAACAAATAACAAATCTTCACGTATGAATCTAGTCTATAAATCTTTATGGACGTTCTTAGAGAAATATCTGTTTTATACCATATAAATAATGGTCAGCATTTGGGAACAACCACATTAGGGACTGTGCAATATTTATCTGAGGGTGGGGCCGGTGCAACCATGGACGGGGCACATACTTTTTTCATCCAAATAATGAGCGGGGCGAAAAGTTTTTTTTAACAAACATTTGGCGGGGCGCACACTTTTTAAGACCCCTTCGTGTGTGCATAAAAAAAAAATTAAATCAGAGTATAAAAGATTAAAACTATTTATTAAAATCAAATTGAATAACAGCACCTTTAACATACAAATGGCTTGAGATGATATTAGTTCATATACTTATATATTATCTGAATGCAACATGTTTAAAAGTCTAAATGTTCTTATCAATACATATATTTGTGATTTCTGTGGGAAAACATAACTTTAAAGAAAAAACACAATTGAATCTAAAACAAAATAACCTAATACAGTGCTTCAATATATTTTTGTGTTTATGCTTTTAATAATCATTTAAAAAATGAAATACTGACCAACATAATATGTAAAATGTACATGTACAATATATATATATATATATACAACCTATTTGTACACATGTATATTGTACTCACATTTTATTTATAAAAGTAAAGGAGCATCAAAGCATTAAACTCAAATGTATAAAAAAAAACAAAGAATGTTGAAGCTAAAATAAGAAAAATAAATGTTTGGCACTTTAAAAAAATATTAAATTGCTTATAGTACATTATTATTAAGCATAGTCTGTATAAATAAAATATCAGGAAAACTATAAACAATGTTTTGTACATTAAACATAACATAACATATGGTAAATAAATGCTTAAACATAAAACAACTTCAATTGTATTGTAAATAAATCTTTAACATAACAAAATTAAATTCTTAAACATTAAAAGAATTACAACTTAATCTATGAAAAGCTGAATTATGTCCCTTGGGAGTATTAATTTCCAACAAAAGTCCTTGCAAATAGTAGAAAATGAAAAATTATATATGCCTGATATAATAAAAGATAGAAACTACAAAATGAAGCACTATTAAAATATTTGCTGCATGAATTTCCAAGAATGTGAACAATTCTTTACACAGGAGAATATAAATTTATCTAAATTTAGCCTCAAGTGGGCTTTTTTTTCTTAGATGGACAATTTTAACACTGAAAATGCTTCTAGTATGACTAAATATTGCCTTACTCCATAAACAGTACAAACTTAACCAGAACATTTCCGCTTTAATAGATTATGGCTAGAGAAATACCCAGTGATAAATTTAAGGAATTACACAGCAAAGTAGGCAAATATCTCAGTTAAAAATATTTGTCGCGACTTGAATTCTGGTGTTTCCAATTGAATTAATCATTGCGAAAGGTGAAAACAAATACAAAAGAACTATAGTTTGGTGCATTTTATACAATAGAGTTAATATTGAAATCCTAGAATAAAGATTTATGCCAGTACCCATCAATTTGACTTATTATGATGAATCAGCACTTTTCTCAACACAGCATTGTTCTCAGTGAAAATTTTCTATTCTTTGTGATAAAAATCAAATGTACTAATCAAAAGCTTCAAAATAGTATAACATAACTGAAGTCTGATTTATTTTGATTTCCCTTGCTATCTTCAGTATAGGGAAAATGGTACTATTTATTCTGCCATATGCGGCAATACTAACATATTCTAAATTTACCACTTTTGTATAATAAAAACCTGGATAAAATAGCTATGTGTGGTGTTAGTACTTTATTATTCTGTTTTAAAAATTGAAGCCAAATAGTATCATGACCAACTTCCAACGGAGTTTGTTTATGTTATCCATGCCCACCTTCATTTTACACCAAATTATGAAATTTGGAAATCTTTTCGAATAATTCTCTAGAAAATATTTCAACAGGTTTCAAAATTTATATTGTAAATATACACACTGCAGTTATTCATAGATAAATAAAAAAATATATATTGTACCCATACATCCAATCACAGCGCTCCTAAGTTGACTTTCTTCACAAAAATAAAATCTTTATAATATTGAAATATATGCATTTGAGTTTAAATATCATCTCTGATATACATGTATTATTGAATGTTGTGCATTTTAGTTAAAAAAATATCATGTTTCCATATGTGTGTTTTATTTTTTCCAGCGAGGCAAGGACTTTTTTCATTAATTGAAGCGGGCAAGAACTTTTTATAAAAATATTGGCGGGGCATAAAGTTTTTTTTTTTAATATTTGCTGTACACCGGCCCCACCCTCAGATAAATATTGCACAGTCCCTTAACCAATCATTGTGATACTCCAGTTAATAAAAACTTACTTGATGTAGAGAATTATTCCCATTAGATAAAAATACCAATAATTATTCAAGTTTGAGAAACACTGTTTATGATGGACACTATGAATTATTATTTATATACTCTTGTACTATTGCTGGGCACAGTAGACGCGTATTTCCATTTCATGGCTATTATATAATACATTGATAAAATGCCATAAAGCTATGAATAAATAATGTGTTATCAATATCGTTTAATTTGTTGCAAAACATGATAGTGTCAAACAATACCAGTTCATCCAAGTAAACTGTTTGTTGACGAAAAAAACATATAAAAATAGTTAGGTCACATCCCAAGGTACTAGAGTGTTATTTTTAAACTATGTCCAATTAACATACTAATTTACAGAAGTATTTAGCAGACCATTATACAAAATGTACGAACTATTTGTATTTTGTTTTCGGCAACCTTGACTGTATCGTGGCGGCCAGGTTGTGCTGATGGAAGAAGCCGGAGTGCCCGGATTACAACCGACCTTTGACATAAAAATTGGCAATTATTAATTAAGATCGAGTTTTGAGCTTAGTTCTCCAGTGACCGCCTTGTTGACCAACACAAATTTCTAAACAATGAGCTATTTTGTCGCATCGAGTTTTAGTTGGATGATCAGTTTTCAATAAGAATTTTTAAAGATACTTCCTATGGGGTATGATATAAAGCCAAGGTTCAATCTTGCAGCTGTATTGTTTGGTTGATTGACACGAAATATTAAAACTAGGTAAATCGTTTTTATAAAACCTGTTTGTTACACAATGTATAATGTTAAACCAGTAGGTTTTTTTCAAAACAACTTTGTCTGTATATTTTCCATTAACTTATTAATAAATTCCCATATATTGCTTTGTCGTGGTCGTTATAAACATTAGAGGCTCTAAAGAGCCTGTGTCGCTCACCTTGGTCTATGTGCATATCAAACAAAGGAGAGTCACTCTCCAACATTGTAGACGAGAATAGACTTCATGACAAAAATCTCTATTTTGTTGATCTTGTGTTACTGATCTTTTAGTCTGTTTAGTTTCTCTCTATCTTTTTTAGCTTTTGCTCAAAACACAGTATAGGGTTAAAAAAATCCTCATTTAAGGGTAATCACTCCTATGAAGAATGACAGTCTACTAACTATATCGGCAAAATTTGACTTTTTAATAGATCTTGCCTTGCTGATCATTTTTGTGATTTAAAGTGTCTTATTTATCTACTATAATTTAAATCATATATGGCCTAACGAAAAAAAAGATGTTTCTCTCTAAATATCATAGTTTTCATGATAATAGGCAAAAAAGGGGAAAAAATGGTAAAATTTGTCATTTATGGGCAATTACTCCTATAAGAATTTGTCTTACTGTTTTGGCGTATATGGACAATTGTTAGAGCTCATTATTTTAATCATTTTTGCTCCTTTCAGATTTTCTCTATTTATAACGGTTCAAAAATAATAGACAAAACTTGCATTTTACCCCTATGTTCTATTTTTAGCCATGTTGGCCATGTTGGTTAGAAGGCGTGGTCATCGGACACATGTTTTCAAACTAGATACCCTAATGATGATTATGGTAAAGTTTTGTTAAATTTGTCTCAGTGGTTTCAGAGGAGAAGATTTTTGTAAACGATTGCAAACATTTACAAAAAAATGCTAAAAATTGACTATAAAGGGCAATAACTCCTTAAGGGGTCAATTGACCATTTGGATCATTTGACTTATTTGTAGATCTTACTTTGCTGAACATTATTGCTGTTTACAGTTTATCACTATCTATAATAATATTCAAGATAATAACCAAAAACTGCAAAATTTCCTTAAAATTACCGATTCAGGGATCAGCAACCCAACAATGGGTCTGAAAATTTTAGAGCAAATAGATCTTGACCTGATGAACATTTTACTCCATGTCAGACTTGCTCTAAATGCGTTGGTTTCAGAGATATAAGCTAAAAGGTGCATTTTACCACCATGTTCTATTTTTAGCCATGGCGGCCATCTTGGTTGATGGGCGGGGTCATCGGATACAATTTTTTGAACTAGTTACCCTAAGGATGATTAAGGCCAAGTTTGGTTTTATTTGGCCCAGTAGTTTCAGAGGAGAAGATTTTTGTAAAAGTTAACGGACGACGACGACGGACGACGGACGCCAAGTGATGAGAAAAGCTCACTTGGCCCTGTTGGGCCAGGTGAGCTAAAAACACTATAACAAAAATACTGAACTCCAAGGCAAATTGAAAAAGGGGAAGTCCATTAAAACTGACAAAATCAAACGCTATCAATAAACGGAACAAGTGAAAAAACAACTGCCATATTCCTAACTTGGTACAGGCATTTTACGTTTTATAGCTAGCCAAACCTTCCATTTGTAAGACAGTTGTTTGTAGTTCCGTTATATTGACAAAAAATCGGGTAAGTTACCCAAACAGACATTATAGGTAAGTGTGACAATAATTGGGATCCAGCAGCCAAAACTATGTAAACATAAATTACAGACATACAACACTGTGACTTTGATGGAGAGTTGTCTCATTGGCTCTCATACCACATCTTCTTTTATCAAACAACTGACTAAAAAATTCAAACAAACATAACAAATTTATCTAATAAAGACTCCAATATATATATGTAGTATATTTTACTACTATATATGTAGTATATTTTACTACGAGATTGTCGGACAAATAAGTATAATATTAATTGTGTTCTTTACAATATGCCATTTGTTGATAATACCATGCCTTTCTGCCACCTCTCGGTATACATGATGGTTTCCAGGTCATGCTTAGGTTGCAACTCTCTCCGGCAAAGTTGACCACAGACAGTTTTTTTTTCTGTTTAGACTCTTTTGTTTTTTTTTTTGTTTTTTTTTTTTTTTTTTTTTTTTTGCTTATAAAGATAAGAAGACGTGGTATAATTGCCAGTGGGACAACTCTCCACTAGAGACCAAATGAAATAGAAGTTAACAACTATGTGTCATCTTACGGCCTTCAACAATGAGCAAAACCCATACCGCATTAGTTTGGTATTATTTTGCTTGTTTTGTATTATGTTTTGAATTTTCATATATTTAGGCCTCGATCTTCACTGAAAAGACATTAACTGCCGAAATCCGCAAATGGTGAAAAACTTTGTTTTTGATACTAAACTGTAAACATTCTTAGACTTTTAACTTTCGAATGAACAAAATTTTTAACCCTATTCATGATTTTATCAAAGGTCAAACAAATTTCGTGTACTCTCACGAAGTGTTATTGATGCTTGTAGAGACCATCATCGTCGTCGACAGCATCATCAAAACCTAAGTCATCATCGCAGAATAATATGATTTCTCAATCTTTGCTTCTTATTTTTGTTTTCTTCTTTCTATTTATAGTTTGCATAACATCCAATAAACTGTTGCATAATTTTAAATGCATGCTCACTATAATATTATTTTACCGGTATATATAATGATATTGTTTATAAGTATGATTTACTTGTGTCTCATCAACTTTGCTTAGATTTAAAATACCGTTGATTATAGTTCAACTCTTATATACATGCATGTATGCCTACATTTTGTTGCTGTCCCAAATCAGGAATGTCGCAGGAGGTGATCACTATCTCGCCATATTTTATGAAAACGTGGTGTTCGTCAAAGCTATTTTTACGTTTTGTAAAAATTTTGCTATCTGTTTCGATTCCGAGCAATGAAGACCTTATCATACGGCTTTGACTCTAATCTGATGAACACTCGTCTGAATGCTTTTTTTTTGTAACATACATGTATAGGTGAACGGTTGTTGTCTTATTGTCTTTATATTCCATAAATTTCATTGCAAAATATTCATATAGAAATAAGAAGATGTGGTATGATAGCCAATAAGACAATTATCAACCAGAGGCCAAATGACGTAGATGTTAGCAACTGCGTTAGATAAAATTATTTTCTACAAAAAACAACTTTCTTTTCTGTATTATAGAATACAAAATAGAAAAGGGGAATGTGTCAAAAAAGATAACAACCCGACCAAAGAGCAGAAAACAACCAAAGGTCACCTATGGGTCTTCAATGCAGCGAGAAAATCCCGCACACGGAGGCGTGCTTCAGTTAGCCTCTAAACAATTATGTATACTAGTTCAGAGAAATGGAAGCCATACTAAACTCCGAAACATACAAAATGAACCAAAATTGAAATAACACACAATATATACTAACAAAGGCTAGAGGTTCCCGACTTGTGGCATGCACAAAAATGTGGCGGGGTTAAACATGCTTTGTGATATCTCAACCCTCCTCCCCTTATACATCTAGCCAATGTGGAATAAATAAACACACAGTAAAACGCACAGTAAAACTTAGTTTAAAAGAAGTCCGAGTCCGACGTTAGAATAGGTTACAGAAGAAACTAAGCAAAATGACAATGATAAACATAAATTGACAAAGGACTACTAACAGTATAGCTGACATGCTATCTCCAAACAACAGTCACATTCAACAGAATACCAACTATAACGAAAAATAAATATAGTTAGCGCAGACCATTAATCTTTCTCTTCTTTTAAAAAAAGGGGGGGGTCATTCTCGGGACAAACCAGTTGTTCAACATTAATAACAAAACCCATTTATTCAATCCATGAGATACTGAAACAGAAAAAAAAAACATTTAAACAATCATTGTTGTTTTTATTATTGTTTTTGAACTAACAAGAAACTTTTTACCTCCTTTTGAAACAAATTAACTTATTTAAAACACCCATTTTCACAAACACAATGTGAATGATTGTGGCCTTAAAATGATATGTTTCTACTTTACATTTTCTAGTTTTCAAAACAAAAATTCACAAAGGGATCAGCGGAACCCGGTGGTCACCTGCGATTGCTGCTGTCAGTGTAGAAGTGTAAATTTTATAGCGAAAAACAATTCCATTTATCAGTAAAATTTAGATCAAGTCGTGAGATCATGGAAACAATGTATCAGTATATTATGGCCTAAAAGGGGAATTAACCTGCAAAAGAAGTGGATAATTTGGATTAAAACAAGCTGATAGGATGGTTGGCAAATTGAATGTGCCTTACTGTGAAAAATAATCGGCACCCGATCTGATTGTAGGAAACAATATACAAATACAAATATTCTGATTCAAATATTGTCAATGAATGATTATTTTCTGCGTTATTTGACCGTTTTTTGTGTGTGTTTTAATAGCAGTATAAGTAATCTGATTCAATTATACTTGTATACTTATTTAAGAGACTTACATCTATTAAATGAACTATATTACTTTTGTCAAGATTTTTCATTCGTCTTAACTGGGACATCAAATATAAGCTATACGATCGGCAGCTATTAAAGTCATCGGTTTTGTTCAGTTATATTTGGATAATTGGCTTTTCGTACGCGTATTATATATGTTCGAGCTGAAACAACAAACTCCCGGTCGTATATAATATACACAATACAATACCTTGTGATTCTAACAAAGGTTAACACTGATAAATTCAACGTATGATATCTTAAACAAAAATTCCATTTAAGGTATTTTTATCAAATCAGTCCCAGGCGCGGATCCTGCCATTTTGAAAAGGGGTTCCAGTTCCCGGAACAACATGAAACGTTCACATGATACTCGGCAAAAAAAAAAAGAAAAAGGAAAATTAGATATCGAAAAAAAAAATTCGTATGCACTAATGAAGTCATCGTCAGATATATCACAAACCCATCAGTCCGGATTTTTCCCCACTTTTTTTAATTGATATTGTCACCGTGAATAAAATACCAAAAAAATGATAGTTGAAATAAAAGTGACAACTGAGATGAATAAATGAATCGTTCACCCAGTCTGGTCAGTATATTTACCAAGGAATTTCCAAGTATTTTCTAATATAATTTAGGCTTTCTTACAACTGTTGGAATAACTGCATTTATTTCAATCGAAATCTATAGTAACTTCTTTTTCATACTTAGAATATTTTACAAAGGCTTAATTCCTTCCAAACTAGTCAAAAGATATTTTTTTTTATAAAAGCCAAAGCATCAGGGCTCCCTCGGATGTCAATAATAATGATAATAATATTTATTCAGGTAAAGGCAATTGCAAATTCATAATAAGTTTTAGAAACTCGGCTAAATACAACCTTAGCTCATTCCAAGGATTTGTATAGTATTTTTACCATACAAATCCTTGCTCATTCAGTATTAAAGACTATATATAAATACCTAACATATTATTTGTTAATGTATAATATTTCCGGATATGTATTAGTGGCTTAATTTAGCGTCTTTCATTAATCATTATAGTGTTTATTGAATTTTGTGCTCAACTAAGATTAATACATCTGGAACATATCCGGATCTTTAGGTTATCGCCGAAGTCTGTTCAACATTTAAATTATAACCTTGACCTGTTAGATGCTGCTGGTTTCTTGTTCCGTTTTCCCGTTGATTCTACACTAGTGGTGAAAGAGTTGGACACTTTGACTTTTGCAGAATGGCACAAATGAAACGGAGAAATAGTTTTTATCGCTCTTTCAAAAATGTTGAACCTGATTTGGATGAGTTTGAAATGGACAGAGGAGAAACGGCAGCTACGCAGAATAAATGGGTTTTCGAAATTGCATGGGAAGTTGCAAATAAAGGTTCGTCTGTTCGTTAGTGCATGATCGCTGTCTGACCTACAAGTGTATAATCAGTGATTTTCCTACCCTTTTTCAAATGGGGCCTGGGCCCTAGGCAATTGGGAAAAATGTGTCGTATAATGTATGAATTGGGAAAAAATAAATCAATGTGTTCAACATTTTTAAGGATGTAGATACAAGAAGATGTGGTATGAGTGCTCCACTACTGTACAACCCCGAGACATCTACTGAAATCCTCTGGCCAGTTCCACCTAGATATGTCACGGTCATCCACACATGACCATATCAAACTGCCAGGCACCTATATACACTTGTTTGTACAAGTAGTAATTGCTCGCAGCGCCAATGATGTGAAATCCATGGATGGTACCAGCGGATTCACCCTCAATCTCGGATCTAAAGGCAGCGCTCTAACCAATTGAGCCAAAGAAGATCTTCAATGAGACAACTAGTCTCCATCCAAGTCACAATTTTCACATGTTATTTATTATTCTAAAATTCCAATTTTCTTTCATGTTCTAACTTGAACATATAAACTCAGTCATACAACCCTGAGGTTAATTGCAAGTTTTCTTGTCAGTTAGATTTCTCTCACAGACACGTATATGGCATGGTATAATGTTTTCAGTGCTTAGGTCTGATCTAGAGTCGACAACTGTCAACTGATTATGGTTGTACTCAGTGTGGGATTGACGGTCAGTATCTCTTTGTACATGTACATGAGCAGGGTTCATTTCGAGTGAATTATGCTCAGGTGTTTGGGTAGAAACAATTTGTTTAGTGTTAGCACTTGGGGTCGAGGTGACTGCTTTTGTGTCTTTATCCGCCACAACCACGGCTTCATCCTGTTCTATATCAGTCAAAGTAGAAACATTTTTCGTTCAAAATATATCAGTCCCTGTAGCATCTTCAGTACTAATTTTGGATTTTTTAAAAAGCTAAACAAGTTTTTACAATCAGTGGCATCTTTGCCTCTTTTTTTTTTATTTGTAAATAATAATATTTTGAATAATGAGACGACATGTTGTATGTTTGGGCATGCTTAATTCACAGCAAAAACAATAAACCAAACCAGCAAATCTTTGCTCAGTACGACATTGCCTCTAGAAAAAATTACGAGTGAGAAATAATTAAAACCTTTTAGTTTTTATGTTGGCATGTATTTACAATGTTATTCAGTTAATAACACAGCATCATCACTTCATATCATACCAAATTCTTAGGTACCGTTAACTACGGACGTCATCCAAATGTTGAACTAAGCTTACCCATTGTAAAACTGGTTTACGGTTGAATATAGTTACCTGTATATTCAATATGATTACATCGGGAACAGTTCAACAACCTATATTTTGAACCAAATCATACGAACAATAAAATTATCAATTACCTTTCCGCTCAACTTGATTGAATTGGGAATTTTACGGGTTCAATTGGGAAAATTTTTAGGTATTTTCTGATTGGGAACGGGGCCGATATTCGGACCCAAAATAAAGGCAGGAAAATCACTGAT
The DNA here is from genome assembly GCA_017311375.1 of Mytilus coruscus. Lineage (NCBI taxonomy): Eukaryota > Metazoa > Mollusca > Bivalvia > Mytilida > Mytilidae > Mytilus > Mytilus coruscus. The sequence continues at coordinate 49,033,645 of CM029604.1, read as the reverse complement.
AATGCCAAATAATTTTTAACGATTTTGTTTTTTGAGCAATAAACTGATTCGTATAATGATCTAAAACCATACACAAATATCGCAATTTACAGGCACGGTACAATCCATCAAATGAAGTTAGATTAGGAAAAGGGGGTGAGGGAGGGCTTTATACAGTTTTATACTATTCCATATTTTTTTAAAGCATGGGAGAACAGGCAAAACACATTTGTGCTATGTAAATTTGAATAATGGAATGATTCCATTGGACATTTTTCAATAAATTATGATAAACATGTATTAAACATGTTGGGGAAGATCCTCATAAATGGGTATTATACCATGTATACAGGAAATTAGTGATCAGTCAACACCTACAGTGATGAAAAATTGAATTTAGTATTTCATCATAATAGCTTAATGTTGCAAATAATCATATACATGCAGAGTTCTCAAAATCTTTTTTTCCGCTGGTGGTCCTTGAAGAAAATCAACTGGTCCTCACTTATACAGTTATATACATGTACAGTTGTATCTATTGGCATTGCAAAATACCAAAATTATGGTGGTCCTTAAATTGCAAAGGGAAAGGTTCACAAAGGGCCAATATTGGCCCCAAGATTTTTATTTAGGCCAAAATACTACAAATTTCACATACATTGTACATGCACAATTTACAAGGAATGAAGGATGTAGAAATAGTATTATTATTAATGCAAAATACATGTAACTTCCTTTTGGCACCTCTTGTTATAAATTACGAAGTTATGACCCCTTATGTATGCATTATTTGTGTTGTCATGTCAGATTTGGTCCAATATTTTCGTCTCGCCTTTATGGAGTAAAAAAGCGAGACATAGGTATGGTGTTGTCGGCGGCGGCGGCGTCAACAATGTATTAGTTTGTGATTAGGTCTAGTTTATGGTGAACCACTAGCGGTAGGTCAGTGATATTTGGTATGCCGTTATATTAGCATTGGCACATCTCATTTCCATGGAGATTATTTGGCCCTGCCCCCTCAGTCATGGTCTATTGACTCTGAAACTTTGGCTTAGTTTAAACATGTTAAATGTATTAGTTTGTGATTAGGTCAGTTTATGGGGAACCGCTAATGGTAGGTCAATGATATTTGGTATGCAGTTTAATAAGCATTGGCACATCTCATTTCCATGGAGAATATTTGGCCCCGTCCCCTCAGTCCTGGAGTCTTTCGACAAAATGTTGTCCTTTACCTGAATGTTTCGGCCATGACTGCCAGACAGCAAATATCTTGACATCCAAAGTTTATATTTTTATTACTGAAGATTATGATACCAATCAATGGGGATAATACCCATTTATCAAGATATTCTCCAATCTGTTAAAGGAGAGATAGTGCAAAATACATGTAGATCATGATATAATGTGCAATGTATGTGTGAATTTGTTCCTTAGAAGAAGACCATAAAAATTAATAATATGTAAAGGTTGTATGTACATTTTGTAGCAGAATGACACAACTTGTGATCTGATTATTTGCCTGTGGTTTAGGACCTAAGTGTCCACTGTGCACACATCTACTCTGTCATGTCTGTTGTTCCAAGTCTAAAAATTTTGCTCGCCCTTGCTAAGTCCTAAACATTTTTCTTTTCTAAGTATAGATCAGCAGCTCCTAAGGATTAGTAATGGAGCACTTTATATATAGTCCAGTGGCTTAGTCCTGTCTTTTTTGTCTCTCTTATTTTCTTATTTATATTATTATATTTCTTATATTTTCTTGTAAGCCACCAATTCACAACTCCTCTTTTTCCTGTGGTACCTGAAAACAATGATGTTCATTGCTGAGGTCTGTAAAGTGACTTATAACTGCTAACAGCCACATTATTTTGACTCTGGTGGATAGCTATCAGACTGTTATTTCATTGGCAATCATACCACATCTCCTTATTTTAGTACGGTTTAATTATTTGAAACAAATGACTAACAAACATTAAATCATTTGAAAACAAATAATTCTGCAATAATTTCTGTTGTCATTTTAAGTTTTCAGATTCTATATATATCAACAATAAGTTGTATAAATGATGTCACTATGTTTGTAATTGTCAAACTAGTATAACAATACTATTGTCTAAATCTTCAGAAATGGATCATGCTTTAAGTAACAGAAATAATGATGTGTATGATGATGTCACTAGGTCACCTGTAACTTATCTTTTAGATAAGAACTATGTGGGGTATCAGAGCTTAGTTATTACTACAGGCTCTTCAAAATTTATTTATTAAATAATTCTACAAATAAGGGGATAGTCTGTTGATGTACCCTTGACTAAGAATAATGAAATTGCAAGAAACAAATTGAAATTTGTAGATTGTTCAGGTAGTCTTGAGCTATTTCTTTGTACAACAGAACAAACAGTAGTCATCTCCACTTCACACACACATATATATATATCTTGACAAACAAATAAAAAAGCAATAGACATTGAAAAAAATTCATATCTATTCTATTGTCAGTCAGCCTACCTACCATGAACTGAAAAGTCTCTTAAGAATCAGTAGGTAAAGAATGTGAAAATCAAGACTTGCATCAAAAATATACCAATATTAGAGGCAATGACGTCATTTTTCCTCAGAGCTATCAGCTCTTTGATTTTATAAAGCAATCTGATCCAAGAGTTAATGCATGTACATTTGATTTTACCATTGCATACAGTGGATTCTTAATAGAATGATACATGTATGTAGTTTTCCATAATTGTATATATATTCAAATATGGTTGTAATTAGGGATGTCAATGAGTACTCTAGTATTGTTCCATATTACTAAGTATCTAATACCAAAATGATACATGATTAATCTGTTTCCTGTTTGTATATTGTTTCTTTCTTTCCATGAAATTAGCTTTCTGGAAGACACCCCTCGGAGAATTAAAAGTAAGGCCTAAATTAATATATTGTTTGTTTCCCCAATCCCGACCCTGCCAACATGGCCAAGCAGGTGTGGGTAGGTAGGTAGGGAAATAATTTTATTTTTCCAAAATGCTGGAACATTTTCGGATGATCCGACAAGCCTGAAAATCGGAAATGAATAAAATAATATTTGACTAAGTTTTGACAATAAAATTTTATGAGTAGGACCATTTTTGTAGGGTTGGTAGGGATTGGGGAAACAAACAATATTTTTTTTCAGGCCCAATCATAATTAAAAACGGTTTCTTATGTTTGCACAAAATTGTCATATGACATGCCGCCGAAATCTTCCGTTTTAAAATACTTAAAAAGAAGCATTGACATTAAATCTATAAAGAAGTCAACCTTGTGAAGTTGAACTGAAGTTGTGTTGTTGAACTACAAACATGTTGCACCATGCATGTTAGAGCAAAGCATCACTCCAAAAAACAACATAATGTTAAAATGGACAATCAGCAACTTCTAATCTTATAATGCCTTAGTTAATGTGTTTTCTTTACAGTTATGTTTGATCTGGATTGAATTTGTAATTATTTATATTCAGAAGGTGTTTATTTATTTATTGTTTAGATTATTGTTTTCTTGATTTTTGTCTTGCCTGCGACGAAAGTTGCAGTATTGAAGACATAGGTATTACTATCTGGTGGCGGCGTAAACTACTTGTGTAAAGCTTTATATTTCAGAAGGTAGAAGACCTGGATGCTTCACACCTTGTATGCAGATACCTTATGTTACGAAGTTTCCGTCTGTCATATGCCCATTGTCCTTGACCTCATTTTCATGGTTCAGTGACTGCTTGAAAAAGAATTACATTTTTTTTGTCATGTGAATTTCTCACTTATTATGAGTAATAGAATAACTATATTTGGTATATGGGTTCCTTGCAATGTCTACATGTCCGTCAGACAGGGTTAACCTTACCTCGACCTCAATTCATTGATCAAGGTTAACGTTACGTGATTAGGTCAGTTTCTCAGATATTACAAGCAGCAGGTCAACTATATGTGGTGTATGGAATGATTGTAAGGCATACATGTCCGACTGGCAGGTTTCATCTGACCTTGACCTCATTTTCAAGGTTCATTGGTCATTGTTAATTTTTTGTGTTTTGGTCAGTTTTTCAAGTACTGTAAGCAATAGGTCAACTATATTTGGTGTATGGAATGATTGTAAGGTGTACATGGTTGTCTGGCTTGTGTCATCTGACCTTGACCTCATTTTCATGGTTCATTGGTCAATGTTAAGTTTTTGTGTTTTGGTCTGTTTTTCAAATACTAATAGCAATAGGTCAACTATAATAATTGGTGTATGGAATGATTGTAAGGTGTACATGTCTGTCTAGCCAGTATCATCTGACCTTGACCTCATTTCCATGGTTCATTGGTTAACATTAAGTTTTTGTGTTTTGGTCTGTTTTTCAATTACCATAAGCAATGGGTCAACTATATTTGGTGTATAGGAATAATTGTAAGGTGTATATGTCTATGTGACAGATTTTATCTGTCCTTGGCCTCATTGTCATGGATCTTTAAAAATGTTAAAGTTATGTGATACTTATCATGCTTATAGTAAAACCTTTATCTTTAAGACTTTCAACATAAAATCAATGGTCAGTAAAACAGGCGAGACATTTCAGCATGTGCACTCTTGTTATATGTTATTTGTAGTAATTGAGTTATTGTACTTTGTATTAAGGTATATATTTCCTGGGACTATAATCTAGCCCCAGATGATAATGTAGAGGGACATAATGTCATTTAAACATCTACCCAAAAAGCGAAAATGTGTTTTATTGTTTTCTAATTTTGTTGATATTTTTTGAGGGAGTACTTGAGTTTTGCCCAATAAAATCAAAGAGTACTTGATTTGTAAATCTTCACAGAGTTGACATCCCTAGATGTACAGTTGTTGTAACAGAGTATTTACACTTGTATGCAAATTTGTCTGCCATTACTTAAAATAACGCAAGTTCCCGTAAAATTTGACGTCATAATTAAAAAGTGATTGTTCAACTTGACGTCAGAAGGCTATTCAGAGACAGATCTGAGGTCATTCGGAGACAAAATTCAGCTAAATACTAAAAAAGTGTAAATACGTTTATAGATAAAGTTTATATTTAATTTTTTGATTTTTGGTATCATTTTGTATGTGATGTGTGTGTTATGATTATGGGGTTCAATTTCCTGTTTTAGGTAATCAAGTAAATCAACTCCCAACAGAGCTCTAACATGATTTTAAATTTGCTGCTAATTCAAAAGAAAGAAAGTTACGTGTGTACATGTACATTTGTACAACATTTTCACAAATTATTTTTTTTAACATTGGTTTCAGGTACATGTACATCTATAACATTCATTTTTGACAGCAAAGTGAATCTTGTCAGGTTGATAACATGATATAACTATACTATAGCTTTATCTTTTATTTACATGACCAAGATTTAGATACACATACATTTAAAATATATATAGGTCACTGAACTTTATTTCAAGACAGTTATTTGGGGGAGAATACTAAAACTTTATTAATTTGTGTGGAAATTTTGTGTATAATTTACATCTATTGCTTTCATGGCTTTTAATTTTTGTTTGCAATTTTACAAAAAAGTGTAAAAAATTTGTTGATTTGTAGTAACAATTAATGTTATAGCTAGGATTTTTAGGGAAGCGGTGCACAGTTTTAAGATTAAAAGCACATTATTATGTTTTCTTGTCTGATAAAGGACACTTTATCAGGGGCAGATCCAGGATTTTTGAAAGGGGGAGCATAATTCCATAAAACAGATTGTATATAAAACTTTGTACGATTTCATGCTAAAAAAAACTATAAATCGTGAAAAACATGATGTAATCATTTTTTGGGATGATCAAAAGGGCCATATACGCTTTATACCCCTGCTCCCTGGATCTGCCACTGATCATGATTAAAGAAGTAAGCAATTTTTAAATATTTTTAAAAATATGGGTACACTTATTGTGCTTGATTTATAGTATTTGGGGACTGTAAAAAGCTTTTTCCAGTATTTAAGTCTATCGATTTTTTTTTCATTTGAAAGCATTAATTTTCATTTAGAAAACAAAAATGCAAAGGGTAGGCCAGGACTATAAGAACAGAGGGGATATGGAGCTCTCTATTATTTTGGTCTAGCTAGGACACTTTGTAATAACCCCTGTTTTCTCCCCCCTGAAATGAAACGTTTGTGCTTCAGTAATCTTCCCTGGTTGAATCTTAACTACATAAATTCATGAACAAGTCAGTTATTGTACAGCATGCTTCTTGAATGCATCACTTGGAATAACATGTACATTTTACAGAAAATGATAATGTTTGCATTAAAGGGGCATTAGCTACGATTTAGACAAAAAATTTAAAATAAGATTCTATTTGTTTCAAGTATTGATAAAAGCACAATTTTGAAATAATATTTCTTTATTAGCATTCATTTTTGGCCGAAATTTGTCAAAAAAAGCTAAAAAAAAAAAATATCACTGATGTATTATTCACTTGCAAGTCAATAATTTAACCTCAATTGAATTTGATTCATGTGACCTTCAATTTAACCCCTTAGCTGGAGATGGGTTATGCATGTACTAGGCTGTTCAGCTATTAAAAGGACAAGAATGTCAACATTGAAAGTGAAACAAGGGTGAACCATATCATTGACTGATTTCGATCCACAAAAAAATCATTCTTTTACAGGTAAAAATGATGATTAACATATTTTTTAAATCTATATCATGAAATCAAACAGTGCTAGAAATATCCAATTGCACGTGCTTGATATCTATTTATATTTATACCTATGTTCATATCAGAGGTCATCTCGATAGTTAATTAGATGGTATCTAGACTAAAACACACACAAAATATTTTTTAATGCTGATACATATTATCGAGTCCATGCATTGTTGATTGTTTATTTTAAACTTTTTGTAATTTGGATATACGTTTTAGTATGTTATAAATCAAATATGAGAATTTGAGTCGAATCGGTGAACATGAATTTGACAGCTAATACCCCTTTTAGAATCCTTTTTCAATACCAACTACTTATCATATATATATACTAAGTTTAAAAAAACTTATAGTTTTTACAGTCATGACAGTTATGATAATAGCATTAAATTTACGTGAATTCCATATTTTCCAAAATTGTGCTTAGCAGGCTAATATGAATAATTTGTTAACTGCTTCTGGTTATTATCGCATGCTTTTCCGTAATGTTATCGCATGGCATTTCAAGGTCACTCAGCAAATTCTGGAAAATTCTTCGCAATGGTACATTTTCAGTGAAAAACATAACAAAGTAGGATAAAAAAAAACCCCAAATATTAGGAAACAGGAAAATATATTTTGAAAAATGCAAAACAGAAATAATACAATAAATGCATTTTTTTTCAAATAGTTCCTGTCTATATTTCCTCTGCTGAAGTATATGACAAAAAGATCATTACATGTCATTTCTCATATCCGACCCTTCATCAGCCCTCGTTCATGATACCATCTCTCGAGCCTTTCAGCTCTTGGGCTGATATCAAGCTGCAGATAAAGGGTCTGATATGAAAAATGCCATGTAATAATCTATACTTATCATGCTTATACAAACAACATATTCTTGAGGGCAACACCATATTTTAATGTCAAGTTGGATGCTACTTTTAACAGTATATAACTGCTTTAACATATAAAAAACAAATCTTAAACATTGTAACATGTATCATAACTGTATTAACATGATTAAGCACATTTGTCATAAAAAACAACATTTTGAAGTATATATACTTAGACAGAGGTAAAAACTCAGACATTTATTTTTTTTTGCAAAGTATTCTCTTTTTTCATATGTCATGTATGTAAAAAAAATGCAACTGAAGCAGATATTAAATATGTTAACAGTACACATCCATTTAACATTGTATGAGACAGGGGGTCGTGATAGTTGAATTGTTCATAATCACAATGATTAATTTATGTACATACATGTAAAATATAAACATGATCATAATGATTAATTTACGTACATGTAAAATATAAACATGATCATGATGATAATTTTATATAAATTATAAGAAAATAATAAAATGACAAGAATAACAAAATTTAAATTTTTAGTCCTTTAAAAATAAACTAACAGCCTAAAAATAAAGTGATGCTTGTCAAAACAGACATAACAATTGATGATTGATAATAGTTATATGTATTATGGCATTTTCCCCTATACTGAATAGCTGAATCACCAATTGTATAAAAAATATTTTGTTTACTTCCTTTATTCTGCAGTGTGTTAAGTGTATTTAGTGTGCTAAGAGTATTTAAATGATCAATTAAGTAGGAAATGCCACAAATATAAGATGGGGTAATGGTTGGATGACTGTTTAACTTCCAGCAGATAATCTTATAACCATATTCGGGATGAAAAAAAACATGTTGATTTGATATGAACATAAGTCCTCCCATTTCAGCAAACTGAAACTCTCAGACAAAACTTCATTTATTTCAAGGTGAAAGCTTTCAAGAACACCTTATGTCCAAAAACAATTCTTCACAAGGTTATAGTCTTCAAGAAGGTTTTGTATAAAAAAAACAGGGAGGAAAACTGCTGATTCAGCTGATTCGTATTTGGGAAAATGTAAAAACATATTTATGCATTCATTGCTAATTTTCATGATATGTCAATAATGTCATGCTTATATAAGCAGAGCAGGAAAGTTTTTATGATTACTAACAATTACTAGATGGTTGTGCCGGGATCAAGGTCAAAATCTCTAGCATGAAGAATGGCCCGAGAACACAGTTATTTCGTAGTGCATTTCTTTTAGACAATAAATTCAAATTAAAAATCGCACCTGCTCTATCTCAAAAGATTTTTACAGTGTAGTGTACTACTATTGGGACAAATAATATCAAAATTATAGAAAATCTACCAGCTCTAACTCAAAATATTGACAATTCTATGTTAAGGGGTCTAAAATTCAGTTTGACAGCTTCAGCTATACTAGTTTTGACCTTTTGAACTGGACCAAATCACCACTTAACATAAAGATTCAGCACTCAAATGTTTTTAACATGTAATTTCATCCCTTTACTTAATATTTCATGCATAAAATATAATGAAATAAATTTGGAAAGTGTATGAACAAAATTTGCAAGTTATACACTGTCCACACTAGGGACTATATTTGTAGACAACGAAAATCTAAGGACGATAACTGTGTCCTCGGACCTAATAGTATAGAAAGACTTGACCGATTCTAATAAAACTTTGCATGACCTAAGCTTAGGGAATTATAAGATAGTTGGCCAAGTTTCATGGCCATAGGATGTTTATCATAGAAACTATGGCTATTTTAATATTGAAATTTGGATGTTTAATTTTGACGTTTAAATCAAATAATTTCAACTATCAAGATTTGGGCTTTTAAAATTTAAATATTGCAAAAAATTGCTTTTTAAATGCTCTTAGATATAATATATTAGGTATTAAAAGCAACTGAACACTCATTTGATTTATCAGATTTATTACAATTATTCAAAAGACAAATTTATATGAGCTGTGCCTGAAAATTGAGATTTTCAATTAAGGGAGCCTTACATTAACATGCATTTTTCCAACCAATTTGAAGTTTTTGAAGTTTTTACCATAAATTATTCCTCCATATATGTTAAATGTACTTTAAATTGAAAGAAAAGTTACAAAAGCATACCACATGAGTATAAAATGGTCTTATGTCATGCAAGACTGAACATTATTGAGAGTCAATTTAGGCAGAGCACATATTTACATATAAAATGCATACAGAAGCTATAAGAAATGGAAATTTGTTACTTTTTGCTCATTTCTATGCTAAGATGTCATGATACAAGAAGTCTAATTGCAAAAGGACTCTTGCATTCAACTTTTTGCAGACAGTATGGTCTGATGCACAGTTTTTCACTTTTCAATGGAAAACTTTCATGTAGTTTTAGTCTTAACTGGCATATATTTGAACCACATGCTATCCTACAGAAGAAAATAAAGGTAGTATATGAAATGGATAAGGTGCACAGATCATTGTCAAGTGCTTTTTACAGATTTAGTGAAATATTTATGATGGACTACAAATTTTATGTACAAAGCTCTTCACATTTCACATACATCAAACAGGCCGTTCGACCAGTTCCTAATTACAACACATTTTGCACATTTTTTCTGTGATAATCTACTTTTCTACATTCAGAGTTCACAAATGGTTAATAGAATTTGAATTAATCATAGAAACACAAATATCAAAGCATAAAAGCTGTCAGATAGAAAGTCAGCATGCCTCTTAGGCATAAAATGGAAACTGCTATAAAATGCTTATTTTAGCCGTATAATGCCAAAATGGGATATTTTAACAGAATTTCTTTCAAATAAAGATTTAAACTTTACTTTTATTGAGTTTGACAAATTGAAACCAGCAAACCATTCAGGAAGTTGCCAAAGTACAGAATCTTGATTTCTGAATTCATCTCTTAGGCCCGAGAACACAGTTATTTCGTAGTGCATTTCTTTTAGACAATAAATTCAAATTAAAAAAATCGCACCTGCTCTATCTCAAAAAGATTTTTACAGTGTAGTGTACTACTATTGGGACAAATAATATCAAAATTATAGAAAAGTCTACCAGCTCTAACTCAAAATATTGACAATTCTATGTTAAGGGGGTCTAAAATTCAGTTTGACAGCTTCAGCTATACTAGTTTTGACCTTTTGAACTGGACCAAATCACCACTTAACATAAAGATTCAGCACTCAAATGTTTTTAACATGTAATTTCATCCCTTTACTTAATATTTCATGCATAAAATATAATGAAATAAATTTGGAAAGTGTATGAACAAAATTTGCAAGTTATACACTGTCCACACTAGGGACTATATTTGTAGACAACGAAAATCTAAGGACGATAACTGTGTCCTCGGACCAGAATAATTTAACATTTTTGACACCCTATATATAGCTATATGCCCTAGGTTTAAATTTTATCATGGTTCAGAATTTAGGAAGAGGGGATCAGCCAAGTTTACAAACTTAATTAAACATTATGGTGTCTAGTTTATGTCCTGAGTTCCTTTAGGTTCGTGGGTTTGGTCAGTTCATTGATGATACATTTTTGTACTTTGCATGATTATGAACAAAATTTGGTCAAGAATCAATTTAGAATCTCAAGCTTGAGTGTGAAGGTCACAAACCAAGTATCTGTATGATGTTGCAGACCATAGGTGCATTATGTACATGTTCACAACTCTACATTCATAAATTGTGTCAAACCTGTATCTCAAGTACAGTTTTGAATTCAATACACCTTATCGCTATTTGTCCGCCATTACCGGACATCACAGAGGTTCCCGTAAAATTTTGATGTCACAAAAGAAAATGTCTGACGCCACAAAGGAAAACTGATTGTTGTATGACGTCAAAAGTTGAAGTGTCGCAAATTCCTGGGTCAAGTGTCGCAGATTCCCAAATTTATAGCGATAAGCTCTATGACGATACTTTGTAAGATTTTTCATCTCTTAAAATATGTGTTATTTGTAAGTCAAATCTGTAAGAAGCTTGAAAGTCACAAACTTATAATAATTTACTGTGTTCATGCTTATGTTCTTTTCGCACCTCCTGCTTTGAGGCTTAATATGATAATTCAATGGATTGTTCATTGCTACAAGAAGGTTCGTCATGAAATGATGAACATTTTGAATCTCCAGCTTAAACATGTTGAAAGTGAAGGATCCTATTTCTGATGAATGACTTGAAATCCTTGAGTTCATGTTAACATGTCACATCTGGTTGTTCATCACTACTTGGATTGTTTTAACAACTCATAACAATGTTAGAATCTAACATAAAGGAGGAGGTTATAAGCATGATTTAACCTTGTAGACCCTGTGTTGTTTACAAATGTCAAAGGCAGGTGAAATATCAAAATAACTCAATTTTCTTGTTGGGCACATTTCTTTAGATGTCAAGCTACTGTAAGAAGTATTTAAAAGTTTACTATCAAAAGATAGTCTCTATATTATAAGTGCTAAGTTCTTATTATTACCTTACAGACACACTTGTATGCTCTTTGTAAACCCTTTTGAAAGATTATTAATGACAGTTGTTTCCTTGGGTCTATTATTGCATCAGTCCTGTTAGGCAAATATATATATATTTTCATCACATACATATACATGTATATTATATGTAGAACTAAATGTATCTGTTTTTTTTTTCAGTTGGAGGTATTTACACTGTGATTAAATCAAAGGCACCAGTCACCGTTGAGGAGTTAGGGGAACAGTACTGTTTGTTAGGACCCTACAATGAGTCATGTGTCAGAACAGAGGTAGAATTACTAGATTGCATTCAACTTTTTGCAGACAGTATGGTCTGATGCACAGTTTTTCACTTTTCAATGGAAAACTTTCATGTAGTTTTAGTCTTAACTGGCATATATTTGAACCACATGCTATCCTACAGAAGAAAATAAAGGTAGTATATGAAATGGATAAGGTGCACAGATCATTGTCAAGTGCTTTTTACAGATTTAGTGAAATATTTATGATGGACTACAAATTTTATGTACAAAGCTCTTCACATTTCACATACATCAAACAGGCCGTTCGACCAGTTCCTAATTACAACACATTTTGCACATTTTTCTGTGATAATCTACTTTTCTACATTCAGAGTTCACAAATGGTTAATAGAATTTGAATTAATCATAGAAACACAAATATCAAAGCATAAAAGCTGTCAGATAGAAAGTCAGCATGCCTCTTAGGCATAAAATGGAAACTGCTATAAAATGCTTATTTTAGCCGATAATGCCAAAATGGGATATTTTAACAGAATTTCAATTTAACATTTTGACACCTATATAGCTATATGCCCTAGGTTTAAATTTTATCATGGTTCAGAATTTAGGAAGAGGGGATCAGCCAAGTTTACAAACTTAATTAAACATTATGGTGTCTAGTTTATGTCCTGAGTTCCTTTAGGTTCGTGGGTTTGGTCAGTTCATTGATGATACATTTTTTGTACTTTGCATGATTATGAACAAAAATTTGGTCAAGAATCAATTTAGAATCTCAAGCTTGAGTGTGAAGGTCACAAACCAAGTATCTGTATGATGTTGCAGACCATAGGTGCATTATGTACATGTTCACAACTCTACATTCATAAATTGTGTCAAACCTGTATCTCAAGTACAGTTTTGAATTCAATACACCTTATCGCTATTTGTCCGCCATTACCGGACATCACAGAGGTTCCCGTAAAATTTTGATGTCACAAAAGAAAATGTCTGACGCCACAAAGGAAAACTGATTGTTGTGACGTCAAAAGTTGAAGTGTCGCAAATTCCTGGGTCAAGTGTCGCAGATTCCCAAATAGCGATAAGCTCTATGACGATACTTTGTAAGATTTTTCATCTCTTAAAATATGTGTTATTTGTAAGTCAAATCTGTAAGAAGCTTGAAAGTCACAAACTTATAATAATTTACTGTGTTCATGCTTATGTTCTTTTCGCACCTCCTGCTTTGAGGCTTAATATGATAATTCAATGGATTGTTCATTGCTACAAGAAGGTTCGTCATGAAATGATGAACATTTTGAATCTCCAGCTTAAACATGTTGAAAGTGAAGGATCCTATTTCTGATGAATGACTTGAAATCCTTGAGTTCATGTTAACATGTCACATCTGGTTGTTCATCACTACTTGGATTGTTTTAACAACTCATAACAAGGTTAGAATCTAACATAAGGAGGAGGTTATAAGCATGATTTAACCTTGTAGACCCTGTGTTGTTTACAAATGTCAAAGGCAGGTGAAATATCAAAATAACTCAATTTTCTTGTTGGGCACATTTCTTTAGATGTCAAGCTACTGTAAGAAGTATTTAAAGTTTACTATCAAAAGATAGTCTCTATATTATAAGTGCTAAGTTCTTATTATTACCTTACAGACACACTTGTATGCTCTTTGTAAACCCTTTTGAAAGATTATTAATGACAGTTGTTTCCTTGGGTCTATTATTGCATCAGTCCTGTTAGGCAAATATATATATATATTTCATCACATACATATACATGTATATTATATGTAGAACTAAATGTATCTGTTTTTTTTTTCAGTTGGAGGTATTTACACTGTGATTAAATCAAAGGCACCAGTCACCGTTGTGAGGTTAGGGAACAGTACTGTTTGTTAGGACCCTACAATGAGTCATGTGTCAGAACAGAGGTAGAATTACTAGAACCTCACCATTATGTATATAGACAGACAATACAACAGATGAGAGATTGTGGAATCAAGGTTAGAAAATAGAGAAGAAAAATATAATTCATTTTTATCAAACACAAAAGATAAATCAGGCTGTACTTGATTAAGATTTAGACTAATATATTTTGTTGTAAGGTTATTTTATTGAGGGATGGCCTTTTGAATAGGAGGAATAAACTAAGGGGACAATGGAAAAGATTTAAATTTGTCATGTTTCCACTTTTTAAGAAATTTTCCATAATACTGTATTACTAAAACAATATATATATCTGGATTGAAACATTTTACATGGTGTTTTATACTTTCTCTTATGTCGTGGTAACTAAGGCAGAAAACTCAAACATGTCAAAAAATCACATCTCCATCCAAATATCAACGATGTCATTGCATTCCTGTACCAAAAAGTAAGTTAATGAAACAATTTCAATTTGTGTTTTATCGACCACAAAATTTTGCAGTCATATATTGGTATCACGTCATTAAATGCGTAAATGGTCTGAAGACACTTAGTTTCATTACAATAACTTAAGTGTAAGTAAATGAAATCTATGAAATTTAAACATAAGGTTTATAACCACAAAGAGGCGGTTGGGATTGATTTTGGGGTTATAGTCCTAACATTTTAGGAATTGGGGCCAAAAGAGTCCCAAATAAGCATTTATTTAGTTTCCTGACAATAACTTGTGTTTAAGTGTATGGATCTCTCTGAAATTATACCACAAGTTTCCATACCACAAGGGGATGGTTAGGATTGGCTTTGGGGGTTATGGCTCAAACCATTTAGGAATTAGGGGCAAAAGGAAAAACAAGGTTTCCTGGTTAGTGGACAATTAAGACAATTTTAAAGCAGTGTAAGGGAGGTAATCCAAACATAATGTTTTGATTACCTCCCTTACATGAATAAATGTTGTATTATCTTGAGGTGATTAGCTGTCAATTTACTTTAAAGTATGATGATTAAGGAATATTGATTTTATCCATGGTTATATGTGTCATTTTCTATTTTAAGACTTTTTATGATGTATTTAAATGGGTAATTATGGATGCAAACTCAATGGAAATTTGAATTGAGATTATGATCATATCTTGAGGGAAAGAATTTTGTTTGGAAAAAGGTTGCGGAGGTGGAAAAAAAATGGGGATAAAACAGAAATTGTGGGAGGGACAATTTTCTCATTTCAGATTTCAGAAATTAAAGAAAATTTCTTCATATATTTTTTTTAATAAAAGGGAATAAAATATTTTTTAATATTTTTGCAAAAAGGGGTAAAATTTTTTGGGGGTTAGGAAAAGGGTGGGAGGAGGTGAAAAAATGGGAGGGTAAAAAGAAATTGTGGGAGGAGAATTTTTCTCATTTCAGGTTTTTTTGGGGGTCAATAAGCAACAGCATAGTGTATTGCACAAAATCAAAAAGGGGTAATTTTTTTAATTTTTGGGAGGGGGCAATTTGCAACAGCATAGTGTATTGCACAAAAGCAAAAAATTGAGTATAAATTCAAATCCTATAACCAATTTTAAGTTCTCAATCGTTTTGTTATAAAGAAATGTTGTATTCTCTTGAGGTGATTAGCTGTCAATTTATTTTTAGAAGTTATGTTAAATGCTGATGAAGGAATTTATTTTTAGATATTACTATTAAATTTTGCTGATCAAGGTTTTCTATTTTTAGCCATGACTATGATGCCATTTTCTATTTAATACTTTAATGATGTATTTAAATGGGGTTGGTTTGATGAAGGAATTTATTTTTAGCTCACCTGGCCCAAAGGGCCAAGTGAGCTTTTCTCATCACTTGGCGTCCGTCGTCCGTCGTCCGTCATCGTTAACTTTATGTTCTTTTCGCACCTCCTGCTTTGAGGCTTAATATGATAATTCAATGGATTGTTCATTGCTACAAGAAGGTTCGTCATGAAATGATGAACATTTTGAATCTCCAGCTTAAACATGTTGAAAGTGAAGGATCCTATTTCTGATGAATGACTTGAAATCCTTGAGTTCATGTTAACATGTCACATCTGGTTGTTCATCACTACTTGGATTGTTTTAACAACTCATAACAAGGTTAGAATCTAACATAAAGGAGGAGGTTATAAGCATGATTTAACCTTGTAGACCCTGTGTTGTTTACAAATGTCAAAGGCAGGTGAAATATCAAAATAACTCAATTTTCTTGTTGGGCACATTTCTTTAGATGTCAAGCTACTGTAAGAAGTATTTAAAAGTTTACTATCAAAAGATAGTCTCTATATTATAAGTGCTAAGTTCTTATTATTACCTTACAGACACACTTGTATGCTCTTTGTAAACCCTTTTTGAAAGATTATTAATGACAGTTGTTTCCTTGGGTCTATTATTGCATCAGTCCTGTTAGGCAAATATATATATATATTTTCATCACATACATATACATGTATATTATATGTAGAACTAAATGTATCTGTTTTTTTTTTTTCAGTTGGAGGTATTTACACTGTGATTAAATCAAAGGCACCAGTCACCGTTGAGGAGTTAGGGGAACAGTACTGTTTGTTAGGACCCTACAATGAGTCATGTGTCAGAACAGAGGTAGAATTACTAGAACCTCACCATTATGTATATAGACAGACAATACAACAGATGAGAGATTGTGGAATCAAGGTTAGAAAATAGAGAAGAAAAATATAATTCATTTTTATCAAACACAAAAGATAAATCAGGCTGTACTTGATTAAGATTTAGACTAATATATTTTGTTGTAAGGTTATTTTATTGAGGGATGGCCTTTTGAATAGGAGGAATAAACTAAGGGGGCAATGGAAAAGATTTAAATTTGTCATGTTTCCACTTTTTAAGAAATTTTTCTATAATACTGTATTACTAAAACAATATATATATCTGGATTGAAACATTTTACATGGTGTTTTATACTTTCTCTTATGTCGTGGTACTTATTAAATAACTAAGGCAGAAAACTCAAACATGTCAAAAAATCACATCTCCATCCAAATATCAACGATGTCATTGCATTCCTGTACCAAAAAGTAAGTTAATGAAACAATTTCAATTTGTGTTTTTATACGACCACAAAAAATTTTGCAGTCATATATTGGTATCACGTCGTCGTCGTCGTCGTCTGAAGACACTTCGTTTCCGTACAATAACTTAAGTGTAAGTAAATAGAAATCTATGAAATTTAAACATAAGGTTTATAACCACAAAAGGACGGTTGGGATTGATTTTGGGGGTTATAGTCCTAACATTTTAGGAATTGGGGCCAAAAAGAGTCCCAAATAAGCATTTATTTAGTTTCCTGACAATAACTTGTGTTTAAGTGTATGGATCTCTCTGAAATTATACCACAAGTTTCCATACCACAAAGGGATGGTTAGGATTGGCTTTGGGGGGGTTATGGCTCAAACCATTTAGGAATTAGGGGCAAAAAAGGGGGAAAAACAAGGATTTCCTGGTTAGTGGACAATTAAGACAATTTTAAAGCAGTGTAAGGGAGGTAATCCAAACATAATGTTTTGATTACCTCCCTTACATTGAAGAAATGTTGTATTATCTTGAGGTGATTAGCTGTCAATTTACTTTAAGAAGTATGATGATTAAGGAATATTGATTTTATCCATGGTTATGTGTGTCATTTTCTATTTTAAGACTTTTTATGATGTATTTAAATGGGTAATTATGGATGCAAACTCCAATGGAAATTTGAATTGAGATTATGATCATATCTTGAGGGAAAGAATTTTTGTTTGGAAAAAGGGTGCGGGAGGTGGAAAAAATGGGGGATAAAACAGAAATTGTGGGAGGGACAATTTTCTCATTTCAGATTTCAGAAATTAAAAGAAAATTTCTTCATATATTTTTTTCAATAAAGGGGAATAAAATATTTTTTAATATTTTTGCAAAAAGGGGTAAAAATTTTTTGGGGGTTAGGAAAAGGTGGGAGAGGTGAAAAAATGGGAGGGTAAAAAGAAATTGTGGGAGGGAGAATTTTTTCTCATTTCAGGTTTTTTTTTGGGGGGGTCAATAAGCAACAGCATAGTGTATTGCACAAAATCAAAAAAAGGGGGGGTAATTTTTTTAATTTTTGGGAGGGGGCAATTTGCAACAGCATAGTGTATTGCACAAAAGCAAAAAATTGAGTATAAATTCAAATCCTATAACCAATTTTAAGTTCTCAATCGTTTTGTTATAAAGAAATGTTGTATTCTCTTGAGGTGATTAGCTGTCAATTTATTTTTAGAAGTTATGTTAAATGCTGATGAAGGAATTTATTTTTAGATATTACTATTAAATTTTGCTGATCAAGGTTTTCTATTTTTAGCCATGACTATGATGCCATTTTCTATTTAATACTTTAATGATGTATTTAAATGGGGTTGGTTTGATGAAGGAATTTATTTTTAGCTCACCTGGCCCAAAGGGCCAAGTGAGCTTTTCTCATCACTTGGCGTCCGTCGTCCGTCGTCGTCCGTCATCGTTAACTTTTACAAAAATCTTCTCTGAAACTACTTGGCCACAATCATCATTGGGGTATCTAGTTTAAAAATTGTGTCCGATGACCCGGCCAACCAACCAAGATGGCCACCATGGCTAAAAATAGAACATAGGGGTAAAATGTAGATTTTGGCTTATATCTCTGAAACCAAAGCATTTAGAGCGAATCAGACATGGGATAAAATTGTTTATCAGGTCAAGATCTATCTGCCCTGAAATTTTCAGATGAATCGGACAACCCGTTGTTGGGTTGCTGCCCCTGAATTGGTGATTTTAAGGAAATTTTGCTGTTTTTGGTTATAATCTTGAATATTTTTATAGATAGAGATAAACTGTAAACAGCAATAATGTTCAGCAAAGTAAGATCTACAAATAAGTCAACTTGACCAAAATGGTCAGTTGACCCCTTAAGGAGTTATTGCCCTTTGTAGTCAATTTTTAACCATTTTTCGTAAATTTTTGTAATCTTTTACAAAAATCTTCTCCTCTGAAACTACTAAGACAAATTTAACCAAACTTGTCCACAATCATCATTAGGGTATCTAGTTTAAAAATGTGTCCGATGACCCCACCCACGAAACAAGATGGCCGACATGGCTAAAAAATAGTACATAAGGTAAAATGCAGTTTTTGGCTCATATCTCTGAAACCAAAGCATTTAGAGCAAATCTGACAGGATAAAATTGTTCATTAGGTCGAGATCTATCTGCCCTGAAATTTTCAGACCAATCAGGCAACACGTTGTTGGGTTGCTGCCCCTGAATTGGTAATTTTAAGAAAATTTTGCAGCTTTTGGTTATAATCTTGAATATTTTTATAGATAGAGATAAACTGTAAACAGCAATAATGTACAGCAAAGTAAGATCTACAAATAAGTCAACATGACCAAAATTGTCAATTGACCCCTTAAGGAGTTATTGCCCTTTATAGTCAATTTTTTACAATTTTCATAAATTTTGTAAATTTTTGTAAATTTTTACAAAATATTTTCCACTGTAACTACTGGGCCAAGTTCATTATAGATAGAGATAATTGTAAGCAGCAAGAATGTTCAGTAAAGTAAGATCTACAAACACATCACCATCACCAAAACACAATTTTGTCATGAATCCATCTGTGTCCTTTGTTTAATATGCACATAGACCAAGGTGAGCGACACAGGCTCTTTAGAGCCTCTAGTTAGATATTTCTATTAAATTTTGCTGATCACGGTTTTCTAATTTTAGCCATGACTACAATGTATGATGTCAATTTCTATTTAATACTTTTATTATATATTTAAATGGGTAAATTCACACATATCTTTATTCCTAATCAAAAGGGCCCATAAAGAGCACATAAACAACACAAATCACAAAGTTCAAACAATATACACACACAACAAATGCATACTAACATACATACTGATTGCTAATATTAAAATATGATTTAGAACAAATATGGAAACATGATTATAAAAATAGGTACACGATAGAAGACAGCCAGTACAAAGAGGGAAAACTCTATTATTTTTACCTCAACTTTTGTCTATTTTTCCCTGTCTGGTCTAAAAACAAAATTTAGATATAGACTTAAATGTCTTTATCCAGATAAGGACATTTCTAAATTTATGTTTTTTAAATTTGGAAATTTTTGAAATACATTTTTTGACAATTCTAATCATGGAAAGCAATATATATAGGGCACACTAACACAAAATGAAGGTCATTTTATATTCAGTGAACACTGTTGACAGAGCCTTTCATTTCTTGACAAAATTTCATGTTTTCCTTAAAAAATATTTACTTTTCTTCCATGTATCTCAATTTCTATTCTCAAACTGTGGTTACTCAGTCTAAATTTTGTTAAGGTTCTTCTGCTGTTAATTTTTTTTATATACAGATATATTAAAGATTGAAAGCAAATTTAGATTTAAAATATGTGCTTAATTTAACAGTATCTTTTAAATAGCTATTTTTGTAGACCGTAAAATTTATTACGGGTTTGTATAGTGCTATGATGTTGTCGTCGTTTGCATCATCGTCAACTGAAAACACATTTGGTTTCTGAACAATAAGTTTTATAACTTAAGTTTAAGTGAATGGATCTCTATAAAAATTTTTAAGAAGGTTCAATACCATAACAGGAAGATTGGGATTTATTTTATCCAGATGATGGTCGCAATCGTTTAGGAATAAGAAGCCCAAAAGGGACCCAAAACAAGCGTTTTTCTAGTTTCAGGATAATAACTTGTGTATAAGTATTTCAATTGCTCTGAAATTGTACCACAATGTTTAATACCACAAGTACAAGGTTGGGATTCATTTTGGGGGTTATGGTGCCAACAGTTTAGGAATAAAGGGCCAAAAAGGGACCAAAAACAAGCATTTTTGTAGCTTCCAGACAATAGCTTGTGTGTAAGTGTATGGAGCTCTCTGACACTGTACGACAAGGTTCCATATCACAAAGGGAAGGCTGGGATTGAGTTTGGGGGTAATTGCCCCAAACATGCAGGAATTAAGGGCAAAAAAAGAGCCAAAACAAGCATTTTTAAAGTTTCCAGACAATAACTTATGTTTAATTAAGTGTATGGATCTCTCTAAAATTGTACTACAAGGTTCCATACTACAAAGGAAAGACTGGGATTGAGTTTGATGGTTAATGCTCCAAGGGGGATTCAAAAAGTTTGAAAGGGGAGATGGGGTTCCAATTTTTTTTAAGCAATTCATATTTTTTTTCAACATTTTTCAAATTTCAAATTTTTGAAAAGTTTCAAGAATAAATCTTCAATTGCACAGTATTGCGCAGTAGATTTGTAAAATCTTTGACCACATTTATTTTGTGTCAGAAACCTATGTTATGGCAAAAATTCAGATAGTATCAAGCTTGAATATTGTGTCCAAATTTGCCCCAACTGTTCAGGGTTCGACCTCTGTGGTCGTATCAGGCTGCGCTCAGCGAAGCATTTTATTTCATTTTGCTCTGAACTTACCCTGTCTTTCATATGATATATGTCATATAGCGAATGTGAACTAGACAAGATAAGGAAATGAATTTTCCTTTTTGTTGTGATTGTACTATATGAACTAAGTCAGGAATGTGGCATTCACTTGTCTGCATGTTCAGATATTTTGACACACCAAATCAAAATTATCACGATTATACTTGGAATTATAAAAATTTTGAAAATTTTATTTTCACTTTATCATGTTTATTTACTCATTAATTTTGAGAATTAGTACAAGATTTATATATATTGTACCTGAACCATATGAAGCTGAAAACAGAAACAGCTATAATACAATAATATAATGTATTGTAATGAAATTCTCATATTAATACATTTTACTTGTCTTTTGATATAGGTATATTTTGGACGTTGGTTGATTGATGGCTACCCAAAAGTAATTTTATTTGATATTGGATCAGCAGCTTGGAAACTTGATGAGTTTAAACATGAATTATGGGAGAAAGCTAATATTGGTATACCATGGCATGATAGAGAATCAAATGATGCTGTTATATTTGGTGCTTTGGTAGCATGGTTTATTGGAGAGGTATGGATGTGATCTGTGTACAAAAATCAAATAAAAAAAAAAGTATTCATTAATGATTAACATTTTCTGTTGACCAGATAAGATGATAAAATAAGAATAGATAAAAAAATTTTTTTTTTTAAATATCTACATAAAAAAGATGATCTGACAAACAGGTTATATAAAATGATTTCTTGATAGAATTTTTTTTGTCATTAGGAAATTTACCATACATATATATGTGATGAATTGAAACCATTAAAGTCAATATTAATATAGCTATACTTTAAGAACCCAGCTCTTCTTGGTGAGTATTAAAAAGTATAAACAAGAATTGTGGACAGTATTTTTTCTTAATAACACTTTTTGTCTGCTTTTAATTTTATAATGACTTGTTTTATTTTCAGTTTAGAAAGAATTTATCAGATGAAGGAAAACCATTGATGATCACCCATTTCCATGAATGGTTGGCTGGGGTTGGTCTGATATATCTGAGAACCAGAAAAGTGGATTGTACAACAATATTCACAACCCATGCAACCTTACTAGGCGATACTTGTGTGCATCATCAGCAGATTTCTACAACAATTTAGACACAGTAAGAGTTTTTTAAACCTGTATGCTAGGTAAACCATTTAAGGTTTTGCTTTTAAAAAATTATTCATCAAATAAAACATTAGAAAACAGCATGGACTTAAAATGGTGTTTGATTAATTTCAAATCAATATATTATGATCTTTAATCAAGAAAGGGATGTGGCATGATGAATATTGAAATTGCTTCTTCAGATTTTTTCTAGTGTACTTTCCAAGTTATCATGTTTCATATTATTGAACTCTAAGATTTAATCATAGATAATAAGAATGAAATATGTTTATTGTTGTCAATAATGGGCTCCTGCATCTCTTTTTACAAAAAATCTTACAAATAAAATTTATCGTAAGTTATACGAAAATTATCATGACTTACAAGTTTTCAATCCTCGTAAGAGTTTTTATGAAATAAGTGGCTGATCCACAACATGACACATCAATATATTAATGAATAACACAGTTACATAATGCAACTGATAACTGTTTATATATACCTATTACATACTGTGGATGCATTATTGTTCGTGGGATATCAGTTTTCGTGAATTTCATGAGTACAGGTAAACCATGAATTTAAATGTTCTACAAATTATCTATAGGCTTTTATGCAGTCTTTGACAAAACCATGAGATCAAATATCCAGGCAATTGCAAGTTTTCCTCAATCCACAAAAATAAATGAATCCACTGTATTAATCTCATGCATATATAAATTCCATATTTTGTATATAAGACAGGACAAGACCCAGAAAAGGTTTTACATTAACCATTGTAGCTGTATACTAAATATACTTTTCATCTAAATTTTTGACATTTATTAATATGATTTCCTATTATGTCAGTGTAGACAGATTTCCATCATATACATTTTGCATCATTGATCTGTTTGAAAACATGTTTTGCTGAAAAGAGATGTGAACATTTGTTTTTATGAGTTTGTTGTTTTAATCTGATTCATCTTTCTATTTTCAATGTCTCAGTGAGTTCATCATTCATCACTTTGTTTTATTCTGGACACTCCTGCATTTTTTATCATATTTTTTCTTTAAATTTAAGAGGTGGTTTGCTCTTATCAATACCTTGGATAAGTTTGGTTATAAATGAAATAGAATATATTTAGCCCCTCAAAAGTACATGCACTTTTATTTATTTACAGACTTTGAGTGTACACTAATCCAGAAGAATTGCATAATAAATTGAAGTCTTAGATATTTTAACCATAGTGAAAGCTCAGTCTTAGATATTAATGAATGTTTACAATTATATTACTTCTATTTACAAGAAGTTAAAATCTAGATTATTTTCCAATATGTTTTTTTTAAATTAAAATGCCTGGCTATTCCATTGTGTTAAATAGATACCTGATTACCCTATACTTTCAACTGAGTATACAGATCTGTTTGTGTTGTTTTTTTCAGTTTAGCCTTGATAAGGAAGCAGGTGACCGACAGATTTATCACCGATACTGTATAGAAAGAAGTGCTGTTCATTGTGCATGTGTTTACAACTGTGTCTGATATCACTGGTGTAGAGGCTGAACATTTACTGAAACGTAAACCAGGTAAAATTGTGCGAAATAAAACATTCAATACAATTGAGGTACAATGCAATACACAGTTTGTAGACCTTTAGATGTCTTCCTTGGTGTTATTAGATGTGTGGTTGCTGTCTTATAGCTATATATAGAAGTATAGCTCAAATCTCCTTTACTTTATATAATGATTTTATTTTTTAGGATTTATGAATTGCATTAATATGAATTTCTTCAGAATTTTCCACATAGTTACTTTATATTTTTAGGATGTTTGAATTGCATCAATATGAATTTCTTCAGAATTTTGCACATAATTATCTTATTTCTTTTAGGATTTTGAATTACATTAATATGAATTTCTTCAGAATTTTTAAATGTTGATTTTTCTCAAAATTGATGGTTTTATTTCTGATATTGATACATAAATATATATATAACATGTATAACATGAAGCCTTCATTTATTGTTATTTTGATGTGAGTAATAGAATGTATCTTTTAACAAATTTTTTGCAGATGCTATTTTACCAAATGGATTAAATGTGATCAAGTTTAGTGCTATACATGAATTCCAGAATTTACATGCCGTAGCCAAAGAAAAGATCCATGATTTTGTTAGAGGCCATTTTCATGGGTAATATAGAAATATTTGTTGTTTTTCTTAATAACACTTTTTGTCTGCTTTTAATTTTATAATGACTTGTTTTATTTTCAGTTTAGAAAGAATTTATCAGATGAAGGAAAACCATTGATGATCACCCATTTCCATGAATGGTTGGCTGGGGTTGGTCTGATATATCTGAGAACCAGAAAAGTGGATTGTACAACAATATTCACAACCCATGCAACCTTACTAGGCCGATACTTGTGTGCATCATCAGCAGATTTCTACAACAATTTAGACACAGTAAGAGTTTTTTTAAACCTGTATGCTAGGTAAACCATTTAAGGTTTTGCTTTTTAAAAAAATTATTCATCAAATAAAAACATTAGAAAACAGCATGGACTTAAAATGGTGTTTGATTAATTTCGTCAATATATTATGATCTTTAATCAAGAAAGGGATGTGGCATGATGAATATTGAAATTGCTTCTTCAGATTTTTTCTAGTGTACTTTCCAAGTTATCATGTTTCATATTATTGAACTCTAAGATTTAATCATAGATAATAAGAATGAAATATGTTTATTGTTGTCAATAATGGGCTCCTGCATCTCTTTTTACAAAAAAATCTTACAAATAAAATTTATCGTAAGTTATACGAAAATTATCATGACTTACAAGTTTTCAATCCTCGTAAGAGTTTTTATGAAATAAGTGGCTGATCCACAACATGACACATCAATATATTAATGAATAACACAGTTACATAATGCAACTGATAACTGTTTATATATACCTATTACATACTGTGGATGCATTATTGTTCGTGGGATATCAGTTTTTCGTGAATTTCATGAGTACAGGTAAACCATGAATTTAAATGTTCTACAAATTATCTATAGGCTTTTATGCAGTCTTTGACAAAACCATGAGATCAAATATCCAGGCAATTGCAAGTTTTCCTCAATCCACAAAAATAAATGAATCCACTGTATTAATCTCATGCATATATAAATTTCATATTTTGTATATAAGACAGGACAAGACCCAGAAAAGGTTTTACATTAACCATTGTAGCTGTATACTAAATATACTTTTCATCTAAATTTTTGACATTTATTAATATGATTTCCTATTATGTCAGTGTAGACAGATTTCCATCATATACATTTTGCATCATTGATCTGTTTGAAAAACATGTTTTGCTGAAAAAGAGATGTGAACATTTGTTTTTTTATGAGTTTGTTGTTTTAATCTGATTCATCTTTCTATTTTCAATGTCTCAGTGAGTTCATCATTCATCACTTTGTTTTATTCTGGACACTCCCTGCATTTTTTATCATATTTTTTCTTTAAATTTAAGAGGTGGTTTGCTCTTATCAATACCTTGGATAAGTTTGGTTATAAATGAAATAGAATATATTTAGCCCCTCAAAAGTACATGCACTTTTATTTATTTACAGACTTTGAGTGTACACTAATCCAGAAGAATTGCATAATAAATTGAAGTCTTAGATATTTTAACCATAGTGAAAGCTCAGTCTTAGATATTAATGAATGTTTACAATTATATTACTTCTATTTACAAGAAGTTAAAATCTAGATTATTTTCCAATATGTTTTTTTTAAATTAAAATGCCTGGCTATTCCATTGTGTTAAATAGATACCTGATTACCCTATACTTTCAACTGAGTATACAGATCTGTTTGTGTTGTTTTTTTCAGTTTAGCCTTGATAAGGAAGCAGGTGACCGACAGATTTATCACCGATACTGTATAGAAAGAAGTGCTGTTCATTGTGCACATGTGTTTACAACTGTGTCTGATATCACTGGTGTAGAGGCTGAACATTTACTGAAACGTAAACCAGGTAAAATTGTGCGAAATAAAACATTCAATACAATTGAGGTACAATGCAATACACAGTTTGTAGACCTTTAGATGTCTTCCTTGGTGTTATTAGATGTGTGGTTGCTGTCTTATAGCTATATATAGAAGTATAGCTCAAATCTCCTTTACTTTATATAATGATTTTATTTTTTTTAGGATTTATGAATTGCATTAATATGAATTTCTTCAGAATTTTTCCACACATAGTTACTTTATATTTTTTAGGATGTTTGAATTGCATCAATATGAATTTCTTCAGAATTTTTGCACACTTAATTATCTTATTTCTTTTAGGATTTTGAATTACATTAATATGAATTTCTTCAGAATTTTTTCGTAATGTTGATTTTTCTCAAAATTGATGGTTTTTATTTCTGATATTGATACATAAATATATATATAACATGTATAACATGAAGCCTTCATTTATTGTTATTTTGATGTGAGTAATAGAATGTATCTTTTTAACAAATTTTTTTGCAGATGCTATTTTACCAAATGGATTAAATGTGATCAAGTTTAGTGCTATACATGAATTCCAGAATTTACATGCCGTAGCCAAAGAAAAGATCCATGATTTTGTTAGAGGCCATTTTCATGGGTAATATAGAAATATTTGTTGCAATGTTTATATTTTACAAAAATCATTGTTATTCATACCAATGGAAATCAGTAAGCACAACATAAAATATAAAGAATTGTTGAGTCCTTGGAATATCTGTTCTGCTCAAGATCAGATCAATGTTGGGCCATAGTCATCACTTGCCATCTTTTAATCAATGTTTATCCAGTGGTTGTCCAGAAACAGTTTATGGTTAGAACATGGCTACTGAGGATAGTCTTGCATCTAGTTTTCATCTAGCATGGCCATGTGCTTGACAGTTTAGAAGTATTACTCTCTTTCAATTTCAATCGTCTTTAACATGCATGACATATTTGCCACTGGATGAAAAAAACAAACAACAATCAATCAATCAATTATCATTTTAATGGATGCTTCTCAAAGGTTTATTTTACACATTATGTTAAAGTGTTTAGGCACTGTAGGACTCTTAGTCTTGCAAATCATTGTTATTAAACATTGATCCAATGTAAACACTTGTCTCCTGATAAGGTGGAACCCTAATTGAAAGGCTTAGGAAATATGATGACATTATGAAAAATATAGATATTCAGGTCATATTTCATATAAACAATCAAAAGTTAGGCAATATAGCAATTGTATAATAAACCTTAATGGTATATTCTAAAAATAAATGTTAATATATCTTCATATTTGTGGATTAACTATCATATTATAATTTCTTCTGTTTTATATTAAGGATGGTTGTTGTTTATTTCAGGCATTATGATTTTGATTTAGATAAGACGTTATACCTGTTCAGTGCAGGTAGATATGAGTTTACCAATAAAGGTGCTGACATGTTTATAGAAGGTCTTGCCAGACTTAATTACTTTCTTCAGGTAAGATATTAAATTATCGAAATATTTCAGCAGTTTACCTCTTAAGGTATAAGATAACTTTTGATAATGTTACCAGAAAATACTTGATTTATTGTACATTAATTTAACAATATATAATTTGAATACATAGAAATTATACCAATATATAATTGAACTTTCGCAAAGTCTTGTTATAAATTTTTTTCTTTTATCCTGGCTTTGTCATTACATGACCTGTTAAAAGTAGGGATTTCTATAACAAGCGTCCATAAGATAGTCTTGGATCAAACACACAAGCATCATTGAGGAGATTAACTGAAATCAAGATAACACATATGTACTTTTTTCAGCAAGCAAACAGTGAAACCACAGTGATAGCATTTTTAATATTCCCTACACGGACAAACAATTTCAATGTAGAGTCTTTGCGAGGACAAGCAATAGCTAAATCCCTAAAAGAGACTGTACATCAGGTGCAAGGACAGATTGGAAAAAGATTATTTGAGATCTGTTTAAGGTAACTATTAGCTAAATGTATACATTTGAATAAAAACTATTTAAAATATTAGAATTAAATAAAAAGATATGTAGTGATACAGCAAACAATCAACACAAGTTAACATAAAAAGAAGAAGATTTGGTAGGATTGCCAATGAGGCAACTATCCATAATAATTATGCAGATGTAGCAATTATAGGTTACTATTACAATAGGTTTACCACAATGAGAAAAAACCCATACCATATAGTAAGCTATAAAAGGCACTGACATGACCAAATGTAAAGCTATCAAAACTAGAATTCAAATGCCCTGATTTATGTATAAAACAAACAAAATACAAATATAATAGACAGCAAATAAGGACAACCTTGAATTACTGGCTCCTGACTTGGGACAGGCACATACAGAATGTAGCTGTGTTAAACATGTTTGCAAGCACTCGACCCTCCGTTTAACCTTGGACAGTCTTGTAACAGCTCAACATAAGTACAACACAATAACTGCTTGACCTGTTGTTGGTCATTCAATAATGTTTGGTGCTTGTCTTTTTTAATTTAATCAATATTCTTTTTTATAAGATATTTCAAAATTAATACTTCAAAATATATGTTAAGCAGTTATCTTTAAAATGTTAACAGAAGGTTCTCAAATATCAGATTATTAAAGGTCAAACAAGAAATGGAATGACTCATTGTGTGTTGAAAAATATTTTTTTTTTTTTCCAATTTTTTGTAGTAGCTTAATCAACTGTCTTCCATATATTTTGCATAGGGGAACAATCCCAAAAGGAGAAGATATATTGTTACAAGAAGATTTAGTAAAGCTGAAACGATGTATATATGGATCTCAGGTAAGGTAACAGCCAAATATGAGATACAGGACTTGGTATTACTTTGTGAATTCATCTGCTAATCTTCACTTTTCACAGGGTCATATTTATTTGGAAAACACAAATTGTTGGTTTTCTAAGAAAAAAAACATTTTTCTACCTCAAAGTGAGTGCAAATGTAATATTAAAATTTTTTTAACCATGATGCAAGAACTGCTATCATCTTTGAGGTTGCAGTCTTGTAATTGACTGTTTCATAGGCTTACATGCAAACTAAAATGCTGCATAAAAAAAAAAATTCATGTACATTTCATGTATGTAGTAAGGTGAAATTGTGATTTAATAAGAAAGAAAGTGCCTCATGCCACGAAGAATAAAAAGTTATGAAACCCTGAAGTCAAAACTTTTCTGTTTGCTGTTTTTACTAATCCGCACCACTTCCAGTAAACATAATATCCTTCCACTTTCCTGTTTGATATCCAAAAAAAGATGCAATGTTTTTTTAAAATCTAAATAGATGTTTCAATTCAACATAAAAATGTTAATCAAACAGAAAAAATTGAGTTCAGAAAAAAAAATGAGACTATTTTATTTCACTCCATGTTTTGACTGACTGGAGTTGTAATACAAGACTGGTACCTTGAAAACTAATGATAATCCTGGAAAAAACCTTGCATTTCATGTCTGAAAAAGAGTGGCAACCCTGAGCATAAAGAACCTTTTGTTTGTTTATGACATAATAGGTCATTGAAAAGTTATAATATAGAGATACACTAAGTCCCAAGTCAGGAGCCTCTGGCCTTTGTTAGTCTTGTATGTTTTTTAATTTTAGTTCTTTAATATGTTTTGGAGTTTAGTATGACGTCCATTTTCACTGAACTAATACACATTTTTTGTTTAGGGGCCATCTGAAGCCCGCCTCCGGTTGCGGGATTTTCTCGCTGTGTTGAAGACCCATTGGTGGCCTTCGGATGTTTTCTACTCTTTGGTCGGGTTGTTGTCTCTTTGACACATTCCCCATTTCCATTCTCAATTTTACTTGTACTGCAAATCAGCAGAGAATTTAAAAACTCAACCTAAGATTGCGGCTTTAAGAAGACTGTATGACAAGTTTTCGTAAAAATCATACACCAGTGTTATTGTTGTGAAACATGATTGACTTGAAATAAATGTGTCACCAGATATGTTTTTACTGTTTAAATCGTTAAGGGATGTGGATTTATATATATAATCATTTTTGTTTCTTTTCAGACATCCGGATTACCTCCTATATGTACCCACAATGTAGCAGATGATTGGAATGATCAAATACTAACTGCATTACGGAGATGTAAATTATTTAATCAGAAATATGACAGAGTTAAAGTAATCTTCCATCCAGAGTTTCTCAATTCCACCAATCCTTTGTTTGGATTAGATTATGAAGAATTTGTAAGAGGATGTCATTTAGGTGTTTTTCCATCTTATTATGAACCTTGGGGATACACACCTGGTAAGAATACTCTCAAATATTAGGTGAAGGAACATTTTTAATAGTTTTAGAAGTTTTTTTATAATTGTTTTAGAAAAATTTCTCAATAAGTTTTATACCTGTTCTTTGAATTTTGAAGCAATGTCAGAATTTGATTTCACAGTTATGGCCATTATTACCTAAAATACAGGTACCAGTAAATAAGAATTAAGTATAAGTACCAATTCTGACTATATATTGAAATGTCAAATTAGCTATACATGTGATGTCTTTCTTTATATGGTAAATTTCATTTGGAGATGTTTATTTAAGTATGATATAACAGTTATTGTAGATTTATGGGTTTTGAATATTGTTTTACACACAAAGATGCTATGTTTCTGTTCTTATTTTCAGCTGAGTGTACTGTTATGCTATGTTTCTGTTTCAGCTGAGTGTACTGTTATGCTATGTTTCTGTTCTTACTTTCAGCTGAGTGTACTGTTATGCTATGTTTCTGTTTTCAACTGAGTGTACTGTTATGCTATGTTTCTGTTCTTACTTTCAGCTGAGTGTATTGTTATGCTATGTTTCTGTTTCAGCTGAGTGTACTGTTATGCTATGTTTCTGTTTTCAACTGAGTGTACTGTTATGCTATGTTTCTGTTCTTACTTTCAGCTGAGTGTATTGTTATGCTATGTTTCTGTTTCAGCTGAGTGTACTGTTATGCTATGTTTCTGTTTCAGCTGAGTGTACTGTTATGCTATGTTTCTGTTTCAGCTGAGTGTACTGTTATGCTATGTTTCTGTTTTCAGCTGAGTGTACTGTTATGCTATGTTTCTGTTCTTACTTTCAGCTGAGTGTACTGTTATGCTATGTTTCTGTTTTCAGCTGAGTGTACTGTTATGCTATGTTTCTGTT
This sequence comes from Mytilus coruscus, assembly GCA_017311375.1. Classification (NCBI taxonomy): domain Eukaryota; kingdom Metazoa; phylum Mollusca; class Bivalvia; order Mytilida; family Mytilidae; genus Mytilus; species Mytilus coruscus. The sequence continues at coordinate 49,001,663 of CM029604.1, read as the reverse complement.
CTTACTTTCAGCTGAGTGTACTGTTATGCTATAATTCTGTTCTTACTTTCAGCTGAGTGTACTGTTATGCTATGTTTCTGTTTTCAGCTGAGTGTACTGTTATGCTATGTTTCTGTTCTTATTTTCAGCTGAGTGTACTGTTACGCTATGTTTCTGTTCTTATTTTCAGCTGAGTGTACTGTTATGCTATGTTTCTGTTTCAGCTGAGTGTATTGTTATGCTATGTTTCTGTTTTCAGCTGAGTGTACTGTTATGCTATGTTTCTGTTCTTACTTTCAGCTGAGTGTACTGTTATGCTATGTTTCTGTTCTTACTTTCAGCTGAGTGTACTGTTATGCTATGTTTCTGTTCTTACTTTCAGCTGAGTGTACTGTTATGCTATGTTTCTGTTTCAGCTGAGTGTACTGTTATGCTATGTTTCTGTTCTTACTTTCAGCTGAGTGTACTGTTATGCTATGTTTCTGTTCTTACTTTCAGCTGAGTGTACTGTTATGCTATGTTTCTGTTCTTACTTTCAGCTGAGTGTACTGTTATGCTATGTTTCTGTTTCAGCTGAGTGTACTGTTATGCTATGTTTCTGTTTCAGCTGAGTGTACTGTTATGCTATGTTTCTGTTTCGGCTGAGTGTACTGTTATGCTATGTTTCTGTTTCGGCTGAGTGTACTGTTATGCTATGTTTCTGTTCTTACTTTCAGCTGAGTGTACTGTTATGCTATGTTTCTGTTCTTATTTTCAGCTGAGTGTACTGTTATGCTATGTTTCTGTTTCAGCTGAGTGTACTGTTATGCTATGTTTCTGTTCTTACTTTCAGCTGAGTGTACTGTTATGCTATGTTTCTGTTTTCAGCTGAGTGTACTGTTATGCTATGTTTCTGTTTCGGCTGAGTGTACTGTTATGCTATGTTTCTGTTTCAGCTGAGTGTACTGTTATGGGTATACCCAGTATGACCACCAATCTCTCAGGATTTGGATGTTTTATGCAAGATCATATACAGGATCCTAAATCATATGGTATCTATATCATAGACAGAAGATTTAAAAGTTATGATGATTCAGTACAGCTGTTAGCTCAGGTATATTATATTGATTTGTTTGTCTCAAATTCAAAACAAATCTTACTTCTCATTTTATTTGGCCTTTAAACTTTTTTGATTTGAGTGTCACTGACGAGTCTTATGTAGACAAAACTTGTGTCTGGTGGACAAAATTATAAGCCTGGTATTTTTAATGAGTTTCCTTATAACCTGGGATGAATGATTCTATCAAGCTTTTGATATAAAATAAGGAGATGTGGTATGATTGCCTACAAGTCAACTTTCCATCAGAGACCAAATGACAAGGTGGTAAGCAACTATAGGTCACTAGACAGTGGATGCCCTTCAATGTTTAGCAGAATGAATAGTAATGATTTGTAACATGTTATCACTTTTCAGATCTATCAGACATCTACTTTTACAAATGATAAAAATACAACTACAAATAAAATAAATGATAAACATACAGCTACAAATAAAACTGTATCAAAGAACACCCACAATTATTGAAAGAAAGCTCTAACTTTAGTTTGCCTCAACCAAATGTTATGAAACTTATACACCAGCCAGGGGCATTACTTAAACAAGTAACTTTCAAAATTACCTATACAAGTAATGTTGAAAACGAGGCTATTTTAAATATTGCTTATATAAGTAACTTTTGTTAATATTATGTTTAAAGGTGTCCATTCATACAGATTTTACTACCTTTAACAAATTTTTACAGACATCTGGTTATTTTTCCCATGAAATATAAAAACTAGTCCCCCTGAAACACTAATTGCCTTTCTGACGCACTTACATTTCATATTGACGCTTCTGGGTCAAAGACTGGTCTCTTGGGACTATCAAAATATCATTTTCCTTGAAAATCTTATAGGGTAGACTGATATAAATAGATGGAAACTTGTGATTTAATTAAGACTTGAAGTTATTTATAATGTGTAACCCAAAACAATTACATATGATTCTCCAATAAATGTAATTAATAATTCTTTCAAAGATGTATAAAATAACTTATACAAGTAACATTTTTGTCATTATTTTTAAAGTAACCTTGTATCCCTATACTCCTCTCAAATTTGATATATTTTTAATTTTATGTAATAAAATGATGTAAAAAATTAATAAAACTACATTTCATCCATGCTTCTATTGAAATTTAAAATAACTCTATTAAGTAATTTAATAATTTTAAAACAAAATTACCTATATAAGTAACTGAAAAAAATACTTATTTAAGTAATGCCCCTGACTGTACACAATGCTTATTACCACAAAACACAGATCAAGTTAGAATTTGGATAGCGTCACTTCTACCATTCTAGAGTAATGCCCCTTTAGAATTAGAAAATTGCTGAATTTTTTGTTTTTGTTCACGAATTTAAGTTTGCCTCAACCAAATCTGTATCACATATGAAATTAAAATATCGCATATGATGAGCATTCCTCAAATTTGCATTTTTGGTAATTATTTGAAATCCATGAAGACTGGATAGGTGCTATGGGATGTAAATATACATCTAAGAATATCAATGCAGCAGCTTGAAAATTTAAAACCTTGAAAGCATCCAGTCTTCTATTATTTTACTCTCTGTTTATTTTCAGTACATGTTTGATTTTTCTTGTCTTTCACGAAGACAAAGAATTATTCAGAGAAACAGAACAGAAAGATTAAGTGAACTCCTGGACTGGAGAAACTTGGGAGTTGTAAGTATTTCCAACTATAGTATTAGTATTATTTTCCAGTCTGTAATTCATTTTTAAGCAAAGTTTGTTTCCTTATATGCCCATATAGAGTTTAAAATGAGTGTTCCACAGAAAACCCCTAAGACCTGTTATAATTGTTATAAATGATTCTAATTCATTTGTTAATCTTTTTGTTTATTGGTAAATTACCTTTATCATCTTAATTATGATAAAATAGAAAGTGGAAAAGGGGAATGTGTCAAAGAGACAACAACCTGACCAAAGAGCAGAAAACGGCCCAAAGCCACCAATGGGTCTTCAACACAGTGAGAAAATGCGGCACCCGGAGGCAGGCTTCAGTAGCCCCTAAACAGTAATGTATGATGATTGGCATACTGAATGATCTTTTATTCATGTCAGCTTTGAATACAGACAACAAAAGTACTATCTAACACATTCTGGAAATGCAAAATATAATGTCTAGTGGTATTTTTCACTTTTCATCAATGCACATAGAATTCATTTGAAAGGGTGAGAAATTAATGGTTAAGATTCAGAGTGGGGCAACATATCATCCTGTATATTGGTACCTCTTTTGCTAGCATGTTATAAATAGGACGTGGTATATCAGTCTAGGTCATGGTATGGTATGAAATAGAACATTAATATGTCAATCTTATTGAATACTCTGGCCGCTGCTTAGATTGTTGAAAGTGGCGTTTAACACCAACAATCAATCAATCATATTGAATATTGCATGTAGTATTTACAGCTTTACCTAAAACAGTCATCTATCAATCAAATGAAAATAAAAAAATAAACTGCTATTTAAAAGTATGAGTTTGTATCTATTTTTAGTACTACAGAAAGGCCAGGAATTTAGCATTAGTACGGTGTTTCCCTGATGCCTTTGTTGAGGATGAAAACTCGGTAAGTATTGTTTCAGATACATTAATGATTATTCAAATCATATTTAACCTCAGTTATAAGCTACTTTTTTTCCAAAATATTATTTAAATTGAGATTTTCTAAATGAATTACAAATCACCAACCTGATTTTATATTTCTCTAAATGCTTGTATTTTAGGTGAATGTTAGTTGCCATTTTGGAAATACTCAGCTTTAAAAGTTCATTTGATAGTTGAATATCTTTTTTTTTTAAATAGTGAAAAAAACCATATTGTAACCCTCATTATCCAAATGAAGACAGATAAGTGATATGACACTGTATTGAACAACTGTTGTATATTATTGTGTGTTTCAGGGTAAGAAGTTTGTATATCCAAGACCAGCATCAGCTTTTACCTCCCCAGCTGGATCCAGATCAGCAACTCCTGCCCCGTCAGAATCTGGAAGTCAGGATGGTGAGGAGGAGGAAGATGAAGAAGATGTGGAATACAGATTGAATGATAAAGAAGATACACAATAAATCCATTTGATCGGTCAAAGATGTGATTTAAGAGAAGTTTTGTAAAAGAATGAATCTGATTGGTAGAAAATGGAACACTGTGTTAGGAAAAGAGAAATGATTTATTACAGAATCTTATAAATATAATTATCTGGTGTTTTTGTGTGCGATATTGTAGAAGTGAACTATTTCAACTAACATGTTACAGTCAGGTCTAAAATTAGGCAGTAATGGATTTAGTTCACAATGTTTTAATGCTATGCTGGTGCTGATATATAGTTTTATACTGTTTTGGGCTATTTTAAAACAAAATTGCTGGGCAGTTTAGGTTTTTTGTTTGTGCAGGTACACATTTATACAACTATGCTAACTGTGAAGGGATCTTTTTTTCATAAAATGATTCTCAAATATTTTTTGCTAAGTATTTGTGTTTCTTATTTCAAAATTACAATCAACTTTTATTAAAGTTTTGAATGTTTATTTCCACAATATTTTGAATTGTTATTGAATTCTAAAAGCAGTTTTGTGTAAAAATTACTTTTATCCCTATTTTATCATTAATAAATGTCCAAGATCCCGGTATTTGATAGAGGTTCATGTCATGTAATGTAACATAAATATTAACAATGGTTGTGGTGTACATCATCATATGTATCTGTTTATTAACCAGAAATGATATATCTAAATAATTACAAGTTCACTGTGATGACCAAGGAATGGAGTGAGTCATGCTTATACTAATTTACAACATGAAGTCAGAAAAAATAATCAAAAGCATGATGCAAACGGTACATGCTGTTGAAATCCTGACCAATCCTAGTGAAATATGCATATAATATTTACATATTGTGGCTTAATTGTGATATGGGTCTATTTGTGAATATATTGCAATTAAAATAAATATGTAACCTTATATTATAATTTTATATAAATTTGGTTTTTTTTATACTTGAATGCTGATTTTATCTAACAGTACTGTTGTTATTGAATGAAATAATTGAACTGTAATACTAGTCCTAATATTTTATTTCCAGGTTTTGTATACTTAAATTTTTTTGCAAAATTTGAAGTTCTCGTGTTTTAATAACAGTGTTTTATGATGTTTTTACAAAGTATAGATTATTCTCTTAGTTATATTTTGGGCAACACTGATCTTTTGATATCTGTCTTGGATCAGCACCTCTCTGTTGCTGTCTGATAGCATCTCCGTATATTGTTGAATCCTTTCTTTGTCTGCATACAAGCCTATAGAACATTTATACACTGTTGAATGTTTATATTTGTGTGGTTCCTATAAAATGTGTGATAATTGGTACCCCATGTTTGATAATGTATCCACAGTATTACATGTGATTCACTGCGAAACTTAAAAGTAAGACTAGTAGCTATGACATTTTTTTAATGTAATAAGATTTTCTGTAATGTGCCAATAGATTTTGTGTTGCTTTGTAAAATAGACAATCATGAAACATGTTTTGATTGAGTATAAATGATTACTACATATATATGCTTGATAAATTAATGAATAATTAGTTTGAACTAAAAGGAATTTGATTTTTAACTGAAACTATTTGTTGTATTATGAAATTTCTTGTAAAGACTGAATTCTATCTTAATTAAAAAAACAAAAATAAACTGTTCAAATGATATATCAGATGTTGGAAGTTAAAATTTGTAAGACCGAACTAAAGCAAATCTAAGGTAATGTTTATCTGATTCAAGCTGTTGCTCTTGAGCTGTATTGATTTTAATCCTGGACGATCATATATATAACTCTACATTAAATTAAGATTTAATTGACTAATTGCAAGAAAACTGGTATTAATGTATGATTTTTGGTTGTGAAAGTTTTAGTATATTTTACAGCATTACAATGTAACCATTAGCATTTCATCTAGCCATCTATAGTATTTTCAATCTTTGTTGTTTTCTTTAATATTTTGTAGCTGAACATATCCACCAACTTGTGAATTAGAGTACAAGGAGACCTTATTATACTGAATTGTATATTGCATTGAGTCATTGATCAAAGTTATGGAAAAGAATAATCAGATGATGGGCATAAATAAAATCCTCGATGCTGTTTAGCAAAAGCTCAGAGATAGCTAGTTTCAATATTTATTTTATTTTTCAAAAACAGTTTGATTGGAACCACTTTTCAGAGGTTGATATTATCTTGCTATATCTATCATCTAGAAAGAGTATTGTGAAATAGCTTGTGAAACTTTTGGAAATCTACTTGTACTATCATTTCTATCAGAAAATATAAGAGATAAATTTATTTAATATTTGCATAATATCCCCAAATTTATATTTTGTTTGCCTAATATCCCTATTCAAAGTTTGAGTGATTCTGGTTACAAAAGGTTGCATTTCTGGTGTTTATAACCTCTATCTCATCAGCTCTACACCATAAATATATGTTTGATACTTTTCTGAGCTATGCTCAACTCACCACCACGCCAAAAAAAGATATCTGGCTGATTATCTTTATCTTCTGTGACTTATTACTGTTACAGTAAGATATCTAGTTGATACATATATTGATACTTGAGGACCACCTCCGGGTGCAGGATTTTCTCGCTGCGTTGGAGACCCATTGGTGGCCTTTCGCTGTTGTCTGCTCTTTGGTCGGGTTGTTGTCTCTTTGACATATTCCCCATTTCCATTCTCAATTTTATTTCTCTTGCTTATCATCAATACAGCAAGATAGCTAGTCCATTTCTATGTATGACTTCTCCAGCTAATAGCCACCCAAACAATGGTTTTGGTTTTGAATATGGATGAAATATTTGCAAAGACACAGTAAGCAACAACAGTCTAAGCCTTCTCAAACTTATAACAACTGGGGTAAACAGCTAACTTCAGCTTCTCTATTAATTTTGAGAAAGTGACAATAATCCTATCAACCAATAAAATTTTCATAATTACCTGTAAATAAAAGTGGTGAAAATAAGTTACATTTTGATTTCAACAAAAACTTTATAATGTCTTAACTTTAGTGTACATTTTATATTACTTTTTTCCATAGCTATATCTAACGTTGAGTGGACTTGATGTTTGAATTAGTCCTGAGATTTATTGTAAATTCAGATTTTGATATGTGAATTAAATAATGATTTGAAAATTGGACATCTGACATTAATAAGAGATATATTGATGCAATATAAATTTAAATAATTTTGTCAGAATTTTTTGTCATGAAGAGAAACTTTGTATTAGTTTCATAATTTGCTGTTTTTAATATCAGTCACTTGTCAGTCACCTGAGTTCATTGTTTTTGCATATTTTGTTTTAGTGTGTTAAGTTTGCAGTAATCTTAAATACAATTATCTCACATTTAGCTTGAACACTTCTTAATTGATGATATTTTAATACAACATGTATCATAAAACCGTTTAGTTTTCTTCATTGTGGTTTATTTGATACTATTTAACTCACAGTATCCTTTAGAACTTACTACAAACAGAATTTATAACATTAGAAAGACATTTTTTATGTTAAAATACATGTAATAAAATGTCTTATAAGATTTAAAACAGTAGAGTTCAGTTCTAAGCAAAAATAATTGCTGAATTTTCAAAACCCGTAAATGAATAAAGATTTTGTGTAAAAGACCAGTTGATGCCCAGCATACATAAAAAGTTTTTGCTTTGATCATGTTACAAGCTAGGTATGATATTGATAAAATTTTGACTGTGAAAAAAGTCACATAAAATTAAACGAAAGTTCATATACAATTGTATAAACATGTCTGTATTTGTAGAAAGCTTGTTAGAATACGTTATCACTATGCATGTTGTTATGGTATCATCTCTGATATTACCATTCACTTTTTTACAGCTTTTATTTTTGCTCTGTATCGCTAAAGAAAGAATGGAGTGTTACCCTGTTATATTTTTGTTATGTTTTTGTTACACAATGCTGATGTATTAAGTGGACTCAGGAGTTTTACCCGTATAGAGCTTTATGATATCAATAAACTCAATTTAACATGTGTTTAGTTTTGATTGTAACTCAAACAATTTTTCGCATAAAAGAAATTTATTGATCTGGTGGAGATCATTGGTTCCATCTCTGGCTGGGTTAAACCAAAGGTTTTAAAATTTATATTTGCTCGTTCACTGCCATTTCGGAGAAAAAGCAAAGAATGTTCATTTTGGGGTCTGAGTAGAGTGATATGTCTTTCTGTTTTTCTGTTGACTTTGTGAGCTAGCATGTTAAAAATACTTGGCATGGCACTCTAGAAAAAAGCTGGGTACATTCATATCTCATTAACGTGTAATAGTCCTAAATATTCATATGCTGTTTACATCTCATTAACCTATCGTCCTGAATATGCATGAGATATTTATCTATGAACGTAAAGAAGTTGGTTTGTCACCTTAAAATTTTCAAGTTTTCATTCAGAATTATAAATAACGTTTAATAAATTTGGTGTTTCCAAATCGCAATTCTAGATTTCCCAACATCAGGAGTGTATGACAACTTGATGAGCAACATGATCAAAAGGGACCTCCAGAGAATAGCCAAAACCATATAAGGTCAACTTTGACTGAGGGAGTCAGAACCTAAGTTTCTAATAACTAAATTAATCAAAGGAAAATTTTACGAAATATATGTTATAAATATGTCAGTGGCAAAGCATTGACTACTTGGCTGATGATATCTTTAGGGAATACAATCCTCTGGCAGAGCAAGAAAATAACACCTTATATATTTGGTTCCTCAGAAGATCTTTTCTGGATTTACCTTCATAAGGAACACTCAAATCCAAAAGTTAGAAAGCCAGGAATATATCACAAGCTAAATGACTAAAAGGGACCTAAAGAATGGAGGATTGGATTAAGACCTTGATTGAAGGATGTTTGGGCTTAACCACACCAAAGTATAGACTTGCCATTTGCATATAGGAGCATTTTCAAAGATAAATACCTTTCTGTTATTAGGAAAAACAAGACCTATTGATTGTTGGGTCAAAGATCAAGGTCACATTGCCTATAAATAGAGGAAATGTTTAGGAAAATTTTCATTTCCCGACAATTTCTTTTTAGTTATAATAAAATCTTTACCAATCATTGACCATGCAGCATGTGATGAAAAAGACCCAATTAATTTTGAGGTCAATGGATCAAAGTTCAAGGTCATAGCAGCAATCAAAAGACTGAAATTAGGCAAATATTTGGTTATTGAAATATATCCTTTAAACCATACATCCTATCATAAAAACCATTAGTTTGACAAGCTCTAAAATGTCATCAATATTAATATTGATTCACTCATAGGGTCTTTGCATTGAAAATAAACACATGTATTCTAAAACCAGTTGTTGGCATGATACGGGTTATGTTCTTCTCATATAATTTATGATGGTATGATACTAAACCCCTAACGGGAGGGATTGTACTTGATTTTCATATGATGAAGACATAATCTTTCAATCAGTTTAATTGAGGACTGGAGCTGGCATGTCAGTTACTGCTAGTAGTCCTTTGTTCATTTGTGTATCATTGTCATTTTGCTTAGTTTCTTTTGTTACCTATTCTGACATCGGACTCGGACTTATTTTAAACTGAGTATTACTGTGCGTATTGCTACGTGTTTATTTATTCTACATTGGCTAGAGGTATAGGGGGAGGGTTGAGATCTCACAAAACATGTTTAACCCCGCCGCATTTTAGCGCCTGTCCCAAGTCAGGAGCCTCTGGCCTTTGTTAGTCTAGTATGTTTTTTTAATTTTAGTTCTTTTATATGTTTTGGAGTTTAGTGTGACGTCCATTTTCACTGAACTAGCACACAATTTTAGTTAGGGGCTAGCTGAGGATCACCTCCGGTTGCGGGATTTTCTCGCTGCATTGAAGACCCATTGGTGGCCTTCGGCTGTTGTCTGCTCTTTGGTCGGGTTGTTGTCTCTTTGACATATTCCCCATTTCCATTCTCAATTTTATCTATTACATGTAGTCTTAAACGTCAATTGTCATTTTGACGAGCGGAAAACGAGTCAAAAATCAAATAAGAAAAAGTTTTGATATATATTAAATCACAAATAAAAGAATAATGCTATTCTGTTATCCGAACATACGGGCATTTTTTAAATCAGTGATCCCCCTTTCTTAGTAACGCCGATTTCCGTTGGTAAGGCGGTGAAACATTGTTAGCTTGTCGTGTTAAGAGAATAGTCCTGATTGTTAACTTTTGATAGAGTTTCACCTTGAATGAATCGGTGTATGCTTTTTCATGTAAATATCCTGGTATGATGTAGGATGTAAAAATCATAACTTGCCAGTTAAAAAGATTATAAATCATTTACGCTAAAAATGAAGCCATGCACGTATTTCCGACAAAGTCTATCACTTTCCTGTGTATAATCTTCAGAAAAATAAATTGAAATTATTCTTATTATTTCATTTATTTTTTTTGTCTTTCTACTGTAGTACATACGAAGTGGGCTTGCCACGTGAGAACAAAAAAATCACAAAAAAAATATACAGAATATTAGGTGCGATATTTTAATTTGATTACAACTGTTTGTCAAATAAATGCAGTGAAAACAAAATACTTAGTGATCTTATGCCTTGTTTGATTTTTCGTAATCTGTGTCATGTGCAAAATTAATGTGGGTGATAAAAATGCCGACATCAAAGAAACATTGAGAAAGGTAAATTAACCTGGTCATCTGGTCATTGTAGATTTTTGGTATCCAGCGGTTATTACAAGGTGCATACGAAGTTAATAACATTGATAATTAAGACTACTAATTTTTTTAACTAAACAATTAACAACAAAGTGTTGATGTTAAGCGCTAGATTAAGAAAAATAATTCAGAAACACAAACGAAGACATTACTTAAGGAGTATATATGAATATTCATTGATTGATGAAAGAAACATTTTAGGACAAAAAATAACTTTAATTTTAAAGGCACCACGGTTGTATTTAGTACATATTAATAAAAGATTTGAAAAATGAACTCACAGAGCAAATTTCTTTTTAACATATATTTAGATGATTTGGTTACTGTCAAAAGAAAAACAAATTACACTCAAACGGAGAATTGAAATAATTTTTCACACAGATTGATGATTTTTAGATTAAAAAATGATTCTACATGACATGTATCATATACATCTTATTATTTAATCAACTAGCATGTGATGTCTACAGGATGTACATGCATGTCGTGAGCAGAAGCTACCTAACTTCTTTTTTTCTCCATTTCTTAACATCACAAAGAGCAAAACTTTAAATGATGCATTGTGAATGTGAGTAAAAAAATATCAACTTCACATCACCAGATCTAGCAGTAAAAAGTGTGATATTGGTATGGTATCGCGATGTGTTGAAGGAACAAAGAAAAGAAAATATATTGCAACTTTTCCTGTGTCACCTATACCTGTTACAGTTTTTTTTTTTCCATACGCTACATGCAGCCCCGCCACAGGAACACCTATTTTGCCGAGAGAATCAGTAGCGCTTAGCCAAATTTCTATAATGTTTTAAAGTGGTACGTTTTTTCTGTTGTTTGTTTGTTGTTAATAAAATTGAGTGGCAAAGAGACAACAACCCGACCAAGGAGCAGAACACAGCACATGGCCACCAATGTTGTTTTTTGTTGTTGTCAGTTAATTTTTTTCTCTGCGTATTTATAACATAACTGTAAAGTTTATTTCAAGCTTGGCTTACGAACAAAGGTTTGAGTTTATTTTATGCAGCGACGTGTAAAACAATCATATATCTCTTGTATTTTCATAATCCGCTATTAATGACATTGACTATATGCCTTTCGAGTGTGTGCCAGAACAATGCAGAATTCTTACTTCAACTCTTCATGACAGTCATGTTCTGGGGGTTAATAGACGTAATGACGCCAGCAAACATGTTTATCACCGCCTGATCCTGTATGAGTCTGGTCCAAATCAGGAGCCTGCAATTCAGGGGTTGTCGTTTGCTGTTGTATATCATAATTATTTGTTTTTCTTTGTTGTTTTATACTTAACTCAGGCTGTTAGTTTTCTCGTATGAATTGTTTTACATTTATCATTTCTGGGCCTTTTATAGGTAACTATGAGTTATGAATTTTGCTCATTGTTGAAGGCCATACGATGACCTACGTATAGATATAAACTTCTATGTCATATGTCTCTGGTGGATAGTTGTCCATTGGTAATCATACCACATCTTCTTTTTTTTAATTAAAGAATACAGAACTTGACATTTCAATGAACTGATCTAGTATCGAATCTACTAAATGCACCGACTTGTCGAGTGTCTTTAAAGCAAAGAAAACTGGACTTCCATGCATGAAAGACTTCTTCGCGATATTTCTAGATCGATCAAAAAAATTGGCAGCCAAAGCAAATTGTTTCTCAGACCATAAAAAGCACAGTATTGTTCAAGTTTTCATTAGTTGTGCCCTTTCAATACCTGCAATATTTTTTGAACTTCTATATTTGGTGGTAGGGTGTCTGAAAGTGAACTTATGAGATCATCCAGAATCAATGGTACCGCATATCTCATACCATGTTACCAAATTCAGTTTGAGAATTCGCCGTACAGGTTGACTCTGTTATTGCATGTGTAGCATAATTCTGGCACATAAGGGCATGCATTGTAATCTATAGAGAAACTAGATACATCTTGTAAAACGAGTATCGTCCTTTTAGCGTGTGTAAAGATGCAGGGAGTTATATTTCAGTCAGTGTGTACAGGTACGTGGAAATTCTTGTTTTCCAACATAACTGTTTAGTCAGTAATTCTAGCGTTACATGACTTTCGTGGAACTCTTTCATGTTTCCTATAATTTCTGTATTAAATCTATCTATCGGTCAAAATATGATATCTAAACATAATTGAAAATGTATTACTTGTATGTGTTTTTAAAGGTTCACTCTAAATATACAATATACTTTTAAGTGATTGTGTAAACGATTAGCTTTTACCGAAAGACATTACCAAATTTTCGAAATGTTTTTTTTAAATGACATATAATAATAATGAATAAATAAAAGAGATATGTTAACGTTTTAATACAATTTTGATTTCATCAAAATCATCACATATTCTCAATACATATATAGATATCAGTATATGTATTCATCATCTAAAAATGTTGCATTAAACAATTATTAATTAATAATTTTAAATAGTTACGGTAATTCAGATTAACATTTTACAAAGATAAAAGATTTTATCTTTTTCACACCCGTTGTCACCTGATAAGAAATGTTTATTGCCAATGATTAACAGGTTCTATAATTACAAGTTCCCCTCATCAGCGTATCGATGGAAAAGCTTCACCTACAGTGATGCCCGGATGCCGTATCTAAGGAGCTGCTATGTCACGCCGGATAAGAGAATTGCTTGATGCCTCCTCTGAACATTTGATGGTTCCTACTGTATAATGGCTACCTAAACGACACATTTCGTTTCATTTCTCTTCTTTCAGATTCTAGTAAGTTCATTTTAACTAGTTGCCTAATTACAATTAAAGAACAGTTGCTTATTATCAAGGCACTGGCTACGGTTACATGGAAATGTAACAATAATAAAAATATTATTGTTACATTGGAGACTAAATGCCGGAATGCATGGTTGGGTAAGGACCTGATTAATTACGAATGTAACAATAATTATTGAGGCTACGATTACATTGCGTTATTGTTACATGAAAAAACAGCAATATACGATGGGACTAGTAATTGTACTAAATAATAAAAGTTGAGGACATTTATTTTATATTTACAATACATACAATTATTACATACAATTACTTTAATTTTTTATTTACAATGACATTTTCTACATAGATATAGGAAGATGTGGTGTGAGTGTCAATGAGACAACTCTCCATCCAAATAACAATTTATAAAAGTAAACCATTATAGGTCAATGTACGGCCTTCAACACGGAGCCTTGGCTCACACCGAACAACAAGCTATAAAGGGCCCCAAAATTACTAGTGTAAAACCATTCAAAAATATCCAGTAAGTGGTTTTTATACGACTGCAAAAAAATTTTGCGGTCGTATATTGGTATGACGTTGGCGTCGACTTCGTTGTCGTCGTCCGGCGTCGTCGTCATCGTCGTCCGAAGACACATTGGTTTTCGCACTCTAACTTTAATTGCCCTAAACGTTTAGGAATTTGGGGCCAAAAAGGGGCAAAAAAACAAGCATTTTTCTAGTTTCTAGACAATAACTTGTGTTCAAGTGTATGGATCTCTCTGAAATTGTACTGCAAGGTACCATACCACAAAGGGAAGGCTGGGATTGAGTTTGGGGATGATGAATCATAAGGGGGTTCAAAAAATTGGGGGGGATTTTTTTTTCCTTTTTTTTTTTTTTTTCTTTAAAATTTTCTATTTTAAATTGGTTATTTCTGATTTATATATAAAAGCAAATAATAATGATATGGTTTGATCAGGTAAATTTAAATTTTTTTAAGTTCTTAGACCACATTCATTCTGTGTCAGAAACCTATGCTGTGTCAAATATTTAATCACAATCCAAATTCAGTGCTGTATCAAGCTTGAATGTTGTTACCATATACTTGCCCCAACTGTTCAGGGTTCGACCTCTGCGGTCGTATCAAGCTGCGCCCAGCGGAGCATTTTATTGGAGCATGTTTAAGTCCGACACATTTCTGATGAAACCACTCCAAGCAGCCATCACACACCAGTGATGCAGCATTGTGAACGTCCGTATCGCATACCGTGCAGTTCCATTCTGCGATATCCCTTTTAGAAGATAAGGCAACCTTTAATGTTTGCCATGCTTCTGGTGAGAAATACTTTTTCACTCTAGCAATGTTGATATTCTCATCCAATATTTTGGTTGGAAGCATGTGGTGTAGTTTCATGTCGTCTTTCAATATGATCGCACTGCCGTCCATTACGGATTTTAGGTTTACCTCACATTTCAGTATCCAACTTAGCATAGCTGAATAGTGCCATTGAATTATTTTCCTTTTTTTTCCATTTTTCAAACTGACAACGCCATGGCTAAAAAGTAAAAAGACAAACAGACAAATAACAGTACACAAGACACAACATAGAAAACTAAAGACTAAGAAACACGAACCCCATCAAAACTGAGGGGGATATTCACTGTCCCAATTTTTTTAAAAGTTATTTACCTTCTTCTTTTTCCTTTGGTCGTTTTTCAAGAAACGGCAGGACTCTCTTCGTTCTTCTGGGCAATCCAACGACGGTCGTTTCTGTACCTTTCGGTCTTCCTCGGCGTATCATTTTAGGGGGGAGCTTATAGGAAGGTTCTGTCAGTAACGGGAAATCATCTGAAACAAATATAGTGCAAACTTAATATAAAATTTAAGAATTAAATATAGCTTGTGTCGTAACAAAGGATAATTTATCGATATACTACATACCAGACGAAGTGATGCCATTGTCGTCATTGGAGTCATGGTGTGATTCATCATCTTGGGATGTGTTTCCTTTCGTAGCTGTTGACGAGGTGCTAGCTCTGCTGAACTGGTCTTGTATGCGTGTAGCTAGTTCTAATGCTGTTATGTGGGGTTCTGCATTATCATGTACTGCTTCTGAAGTGCTGGATGCCTAATCATCCATCTGTAGACTTCCACGGTTGTCATCTCCATCTTCATTGTCTTGACAGATTTCAACTATCGGATTAAAGGCTGCATGTATACAGAAGTCCACAGTATTTTAGTTCACAGTTAGCAAACTTTGCTATTGATGTATCAATTTTTTTAGGACTGCGTTTGTATAGCTGTATGAAATTTGTGTCTTAATATTGTTTCAGTTTTGTTTCAAACGCATCCCAAGTTTTAAATTTTTCACCCAAAACAAAATTGGCAATAGGAATCTCTTCATCCATTGTTCAAAGTATAATAACAGTAATAAGTAGTAGGTGTGCAGTTAAATACTTAGAAGTGAACACTTTTCTCAGCCCCAGTTCTCAACAACAAACCATTGAACTATATTTTTCGCCTTTGTCACTACTAATCTGAAGTAGTATCTTTAAGAACATCAAAACCATTAATACGTAAAACTATTTAAACACCATTTGTTGAATAATAATATTTATTATTTATCATTATTACAAGTATTATTTAGTACATATGGAAGAATTAAGCAACAAAACTATAGAAGATTTAAGTTTAATAAATCTAGCGTACATTGCTGTTTTTCATGTAACAATAACGCAATGTAACCGTATCCTCAATAATTATTGTTACATTCGTAATTAATCGGTTCCTTACCTAACTTTGCATTCTGGCAATTAGTCTCCACTGTAACAATAATATTTTTATTATTGTTACATTTCCATGTAACCGTAGCCAGTGCCTATTATCAAATTATGTAACAAAGCAAATTAAAATAATGGTATTAACTATTTCTGGAGCCAAAAACTCTTTGAACGTTCTATATAAATTACGCACTTCTATTAGACTTTCGACTCTTTACCGTGACTACACTTCTACGCAATCTTGTCAGAGGATTTTTTATCTTATCAAACGGTTCGTCGAAAAATCGTATTGCAAATATAACTGCTGCTACTCATATAAAGCTTTCTTTTATAATGAAATGGAAAGTATGATCGATAGTTACTGGAACTGTGATGAGATGACCAAAGCTGTTAGTTTTCTCCTTGTCGATATCTATGCACGTTTCGGCAATAAAGATTTTAACAGGCTATAGGTATTATCAACTAAAGATTATCAAATTTTTTCAGTATTGACTTTTGATGATATTGGTACTAACAATATTCTTACTCTCAACAGACTTTGAAAATATAGGAATTTTCGACGTTTCGTGAACAAATCTGGTGACTTTCGACTAGTTGGCAAGAGTGTTGTTTATATCTGTTACGTCGACAATGACACGATTACAGACGATTTACGATAGTTGTCTCATGTCGTGTAATAAACTGTTATATGAGATTCGGTAATAACAACAAAAGAGCTTATACCGTGTTACAATTGTTAACACTTATGGTACTACATGTACATGCTGTCGATACTTAGTTACATATTGGCATGCACGAGGTCCGCACACTTTTGTCTTACAGCTTGTGACGTCTTTACAATAAATCTGTTGGAGGAGTATAGTTACTGATTGATATTTTAGTCTGGAAAAACATAGTCTATTTAATAAAGAAATTGGTATTATAATTAGCTTCTAACAACTGCGAGTACTCTGCTTAAATATCGATATTTGTAGGTTTTGTTTTGTTTTTTGTTTTTTGTTTTTTGTTTTTCTTTTGTGCTTAGCACCGATCTAACAAGTCAAGCCATTTCTACTGTTTGTTCTAATATTGTTCTGTTTCACCCCTGTCAAAGGTTAGTGGGAGGATTTAGGGGCGTACAAACATGTTTAACTCCGTCATATTCTTGTTGTGTCAGTACTAGCCAGAAGTTCGTTGTGTAGTTGTTGTTGGTGGTTACCGAGTGTCATAATGTTTTTTTTTTTCTTCATTTTTTTAATGTTATTACTAGTACCGTAAATGAAGCTGTTAGTTTTCGTTGTTGTATTGTTTCACATTTTCTTTTATTTAGCCGTTATATCTGACCATATATGGTTTTACTCATTGTTTAATTTTGTTTACCCCTCGGACGCTGGTGTTATGACAGATAGT
The DNA here is from genome assembly GCA_017311375.1 of Mytilus coruscus. Taxonomy (NCBI): domain Eukaryota; kingdom Metazoa; phylum Mollusca; class Bivalvia; order Mytilida; family Mytilidae; genus Mytilus; species Mytilus coruscus. Next base: position 48,983,921 of record CM029604.1, on the reverse strand, counting down.
TATCTAATAAACAATCACACTACGTCTCCTTTTTTTGTAACACAGAATCAGAGAATGCCACATTGTATTAACAACACAATTTCTAGCGGCGGATGAGTTCATCCCACTTACTAAGAATAAAGAATGAGTGATGAACAGATATTTTTATATCTTCTTTTATTGTTTACTTTTAACATAAAAAGTTAACCCAACTTTTTTTTTAAATCGTAGATCACTTCTGAATTCAACCGAACTATATATTATTAATCACAGTTAATACTTTATTTATTTAGGTAAATAGAACCTTTTGTTTAGGGGGGGAGGGATTTACAGTAGTATGAATACTTTCATGGAAATTTTTAATAAAAGTTCACAAAAGGACAATAGTTTCTGTTTACATTGGATTCGGTAAGCGTGAGCTTTGTCAGCTTCTTGTATGTATGGACAAAGCATCGAACTAATACAGCAAAATATTATATAATAACTGTATTGTTCAATTATATTTTTTAGACTACTATAGAAGTCTAAGCAATAATATACTTAAATTTTAAGTTGTGTAAACAGTTGTAAGCAACCAAAAGAACACATAGATAAACTAAACCCATCTGACATGTATAAAACAAACAGGAAAACAAATTCCAAAGCGTTGGCAAAGAAATGATAACAGAATAGTCAATAAATACAACAACCATAATAACACATTAGCCGAAACCTTTTGTGATTATAGTACAAATTCAATTACTGCAGACGATATATTTTTGCCAAACTTCGCTCATGTAGAGACGCACGTGACCTTTATGGCAAATGGTGAAATCCTTTTGAATTAAGTATGGGACTGTGCAATTAACGTCAAAACAAAAAAAGCTGGATAAAACTGAATACCTAAGATCCACTTGGTTCATTACATTTAAATTAAAATGTATAAATTAAAAGAATTTAGTTTCTTTATAATAAGCTGATGGTATGTAAATAAACAAGATTTTTCTGAAATGAAACATACAGTCTGAAAATCATGCCCGGCGAAAATTATTGGTCAACAAATCTTGACAAAGAAAATTGGAACTTCTGATTAAATATATGTGTTTACATTGGATACAATCGTAAGATAAGTCGAAGGTTAACTATGTAAGCAACTTATGTGATATGTCTATCTTTCCAATCTTATCTTGATGAAACTTACTTGAACTCTACTTTATTTTGGACATTTATAGGCGATAAGAGTACATGTACTTTAATTGGAGTGTCTCCTTGATATACATTTGATACTGAACAATGCCAGGTTAGATTATTATTCATATTAGTGCATCAAATTATAATAAGTAACATGGTAGTTTTTTCTTTTCTTTTCTTTTGTTTGGTGAATGTAGACTTATTAACCTATACACTCTCTGCATCATTGGTTCCACTGTATTGCGTTTGAATTAAACTTCGTCGTCATTTGATGTCGTTAATACGCCATTATTTTGACTTTACCAGAGATAAAGACTTTACTTCATGTAAATAGAAAGCCAAATACATAGTTACGTTATAGCAAGGCATAATAAAACGCACATCATAAGAATATAAAAATTGGATTTGTTAATATTGTACTTCAGTTGTGTTGATACGGCTGCACATGTACTGTTAATCCTCAAGAGTGTTTTAATTACACCGTTTCAGCATATATTCTTTTAATTTAATTATACATTATTGAGGTAGATAAATTTTTATTTTATTATTGTGTTGCGCATATTGTTTTTACATTATACGGTTCATTTAAAAAATGTCGAATTTTGATATTGCAAAATTGAATAAAAGTTGCTAATTTAAACCATTCTCTTCATATGCAAATCAAAACAAACAATACTTATGAAACAACATAAAAAAATATATGTGTAATGATAGATTATTTGTCAATTTTCCATGTTGTACTGAAAAATACCTCTAAAAATTGGTTTTCAAAGGTTATAAAACTAACCACCAGTAACGTAAGTATAAGATAGCAATTCATAATGTTCAGCATTTTTTTCCCTATTTTTAATAAACCCAACAACAAGTAATTCCCTCGCATGTTGGTTAACTTTTGTCGTTTTGTTTTTGGTAACAGAAACGTACGTTAACGATATATCTCCATATTAAGTTCTATCCTGTTACCTTTTTTGTCTATCCTGATACCGATAACAGTATTGCATTTTGTATATGCTAAATTGCGAAGATTAAGACGTTGTAACCTTTAAATGATTTCAAATAACTAAACATTTCATTAAAATTTTATGTAATTATATACTTTTTAAAGACGTTTTAGTTAAATATGGTCTATCCTGTTATTGTAACCATAGTAACCATAGTAACAGGATAGACATAACAGGATAGACATAACAGGATAGACAAATTTCTTCATTTATGAATGCTGTTATGAAATTACTACTCCCTCTGATGCAGTGATAATATTATTCTGTTGTGATTTTCGTTTCCAACACGTAATCGCACTATTTACAAGTACAATATTGTTGTAATTAATAAATTTGTAGGTAACAGCATAAACATGATAAAAAGGTACCCACTAATTTTTTTCACTAACTGTCTAAGTTTTCTTTTCTCTGCACTGTCATGCAAAAAACGTGCTGTGTTAAATTTTTAAGATGCTTCGTACTTTTGAAATCATCGCTTAATAGTTAGAACTATATTCATAGGAAGAAACAATTTAACGGTTGATCTAGTGTCGGTAACAGGATGGACATGAACTTCATGTACGCCGATTGAATTTAGTTTGTAGAAAAAATGTTACATAGAATAATAAAGAAGATGAGATTTTTCGTTAGAGTTATCATTGACATTCTAAAATAATTCCCTTTGCAGATATCAAGGCAATCAGAAATGGAAAAAAAAATCATTTGAAATGTGTAACCCTGACACTGCTCGCATATAAATTACGCAACAATCGGACTTAAATATGTTTTAATCTTATCAAAATAGATATAAATCGTCTTTATTATTGATGTTCCGACTCATAAATCCTGCTAACTTTCATTTAAACACTTACAACTGTCTTTTACATGAAAAATAAAAATTTTAACATATGTGTACTGAAAATTCGACATTTTTTGAAAATGACCCATACAATAACAAAGGAAAAATATACATTAAAACAATCAATACCAAGCTATTGAGTTGGATTATGAGACACATATTTACAAAATAATTCAAATTTATATGAACATTACCTTTATTTAAATTTGTTTTGAACAATTCAAATCAACTATCATCTACATAATTACACATGCAATTATTAAATCAAAATTATAAATTTGTAGGTAAAATTAATACTTTTACTATTATCTATTTCATTAATTTATTACATGAAATTAAAAGTAGTAACATTTGAATATAAAATAGTATCTCTAACTAAAAATAACTTTCGTCTCATTCTTGAGATTAAAATTACAGTTTACTGCATTAATTTCTAAACTGTCTCAGATGTTTTAGTTTTCACACTGATCGTTTGTAACATTGCATTAGGGGGACGGAAACATGGAAGTTCAGATTACAATCATCTCCTCCCTATGGGAAGTGATAGCGAAGATGATGATTTTGGAGACGAGCAGAGAACAGAAACAGACAAAACAGGTCCGAACATTGAAGATGCAGAGATCGGACTTATACACACCAAGTTAAAAAATGGACACGGATATGGATATAATTTTTGACCGTCAACAAGAAAACAAGAACCAATATGTACACCTACAAGAGGTGCTGTCATGCTAGCTCTGTCACTTTTGTTCTTTGGAGTTGGTTATATGGCTGGATTCTTAACTCCATATTCGTTCAAACAAAAATATATACCAAAGCACCTACTACCTAAGCTTCCTTCAATTGTAATAGAGTCTAGACCCTGGCATTTAAAGATGTCAGATTGGGGTAAGATACAAACAAGATGAATAACCCGTATACATACATGGTCACATTAAGAAAATAACGATAACCGTTTACATAGATCAAGCAATTTTCTTGTTCTTGGTATTCCATATGCAAGCCTATTATACATTTTCTGATATTATCATGAATACTCTGATAAAGAAGAACATGACATATTGATCAAAAAGTGAAATGAAAATAATAAAAAAAAAAAAAACATGTGTACTACTACTTGTTTTATGAATATGAAAATGTCTTGAAAAATTCTTGAACACATTAATACCTCGAACAAGATTGATGCATGTTATGTTGACGATAGTGTTAAGTACCTTTCTTAAACATAGTGATTTTTTCATACAAATGTTGGTTCTTATAAAAATGAAAGACAGCAACGAAATTATTTTGATGAGAATTCTTCTTATAGACCATTGGCACCGTCTTTGTTTTGTGCTAGCTTTCATTGACTGAAAGAACAGCGACAGATTGTTTGTTTTTATGTTTTTGTTTGTTTTGTTTTTGTTTTTGTTTTTATTAGTTTGTTCCTGTGCCAACTGAATATTCACCGATATCACCTATTTTAGGACAATTGATGTTCTATTTTAATACTAGTATAGGGAAACAAAGCTTTTCAAAACTTATATACCGACCAATTTATTTCGTAGTTCCTTATTTCAAATTTTGAATTTTAAATGATCAGTGATTCTGTTTCTTTGATACAAATCCAGTAAAAACAGAGTAAAATTTGAAAAGATTAACATTACATTAAAGTCAGAAAATATGAATATAGTAATGATTTTTAAATAAAATAGATAACGTTGTTTTTTTCTTCAGGTTCAGAATCTTGCATCTAGTTGGTTGATGTAGATGGTGATGGATTACTTGATGTCCTCACTGGTCTGGCTATTGGTAAAGATATTACTGAAATGGTTCTGGAATCTACAATTGATCAATTTTGTTCCAAACATAGTAAGACCTGTTAATTCAATTGCCAATATTTATTACTTATGTATCACTAAGTCTAGTCTGATTCAGGGTAACGAATGAAATTATACTGGAATCTACAATGAATCAATTTGGTCACAAACATGACGAGATCTTCTTTTACTTGCAAAAGATTTTTTTCGAGGAACGAATCTTTGTACATGTGCTTGTAAGATATCACATTAAAAACCTCCCTCATCGTGTCATTTCAAAGTATTTTCGTATCACATTTACGTGGTATTGTCCTGCATGCAATATTTGCTAGTGGACGTAACGCAGCCACTTATCAATCAACCACAATTGTATATGCCCATGTTTTACTGTTTACTTGCATTTATTTATGTTTATTTTACTATTACGTCCATCTTCTTGTACTATTTCAAGATATCGTGTACAGTCATTGCAAAGACCTCACCCTATCTGGGTCCTCCACTGATAGTATACATTTTAACGTATGAAGGTTTGCACAAAATAAAGAATGTATGTTATTCCTGGTAAATTAGTCCTTGTGACTATGATATGATACTTACATTTGGAATATTTATCATTCTGTTTTACATGCATTTTAGGAATGCAAACACCATGTGCAGGGGCTGTGATTGCGTTACGAGGTTATGATGGAAAATTACTGTTGCAAACAAAAACATATTCAGAGATTTTTGCAATGAACTGTCATGTCGTTGATGTCAATCAGGATGGATTAGATGACTGCATTGTTTCTGGACGACTGAAAGATCTTAGAGCAATTGACCCTAAAACAGGTATGAAGTACTTTTTAAAAACACAGCTCACCTGTGTTATGATATAGACGAAAACAGGCAGAAGCCTCCCCAATTTTTGTCACATTGCCAATTATGTCTATTTGGGTTGCTCACCGAATTTTGTCAATAGCACGAAGTATAAACAATTGTCATATAAGTGGAAGGTTTAGCTGGATATAAAACCAGGTTTAACCCACCATTTTCTTCGGGAAATGCCTGTACCAAGTGAGGAATATGACATTTGTTTTCCATTCTTTCCGTTGGTTGATATAGTTTAAAGTTTGATTTTGTCAGTTTTTATGGACTTTTTTAATTTACCTTGGAGTTCGGTATTTTTGTTAATACCTTTTTTTTTTACTTAATGAATGGCTATTATTTATTTTGAATTTATTGAACCATAAAATTAATTTTGACTCATTGAATAATTTATGTAAAATTTTGAATAAATTCTAAATTATTGCTTCATTATAAATAAATTTCATCAAAATAAGGCTCAAAGAACTTTTAATTATTTATATTAACAATAACAACGTACACACACGTTGGCGTATGAATACACAACGTCAGGTGGGCGTGTCGCCATAAAAATTGACAACATTGAAAATAAAAGTAAGACTTGTAACCAATCAGAAGACAGCAAATACACCAAATTTATTTATAACAAAATGATAGTGAATAGATCGGCAGTAGTAAGTTTATATTCTAACAAGTATTGCATTCTTTATAAATACGCACTGAACGAAGAGCTATTTTAAGCGGATTTAATACAGCTTTATTAACATTGTAGTTATACCGTTACTTAGTTAAATGTCATGGAAGCGTGTAGGCCTGTTGTAAATGTCAATACAAAGAGACCGGGGAGTAAACACAACAACATAATTCAATAATTAAGCATGGAAACCTAGAGGTCTTCATAAGTGACCATTCCATATTGCAAGCACTAATTCAATCTGATTCTTGGGATTCAACAAATATGTTTGTATATTTTGTTTCAGGTAAAACTCTGTGGATGTCTAACCCTGATAACCTGAGATTAGATTGGAAAATATATACAACAACCCCATACCTGATATGAACTATGATGGTATCAATGAAATTGTAATATCACACGGAGGAGATCCAATTATACCTGCTGAGGTAAGATAACAGGGCCAATTCGTACAAATGTTCATAGACAGAAGAGGACGCAGCAACGTACGCAAATATTTTAGGATGCAACTCTTTGTAACACTTCTAAATATGTACTACATTTAAAAAAAACTTTTATCATTTTCATTTTGTAAACTTTCCTGCTTCACGAGTTCCGTTGTTATTTTTCATTCTTTTCATGTGAAACCTCATTTTGTGCTATTATTAAATTGAGTTACTTGTCCTCATTGTCACATCTAGAAAAACAAATTATATTGTATTTCTATGTAAATCCATTTGATTCAAGTGTAAATTTAGTGTCGGCTCTTTCCTTTAAATATCTTCTAACAAATAATGTGATTGTCATCCATATATTAGCAGATTTCAAGTTTGAACAACTTAAATTCCATAAGAAGCACAAAAGCACTAGGTAGACAGTGAAACATTTTATTTTCGCTTTTCAGGAAATCTTCACAAATATTCAAAATCTCGCTTGTCACAAAGGAAAATACAAAAACACTTTCCATTTCTAACCTATAACCTATTTTGCTGCCATATCTAACTAAACCTGTGTTGAGTCATATATTATATTGACTCGAAGGAAATCTTGAGGACCTGCTGAATATATATTTTGCTATGTCAGTGGGGATAGCGCTTTATCAAACATTGAAATATCCAACAATTGTCTCCTATTTTGGAACATAAATATCTGCTGGTATAAATTTAAAGACATACTCTATAAATACTACTACAACTGCATTCTTCAGATTTTGCTAAAACAAAATGATTGTCTACTCCATAAGTCCTGTTATTCACAATAACGTTGTATTAAAGACTCATAAACGCCAGTCTGGACGATTGATAATGATAAACGGAGCAACAAGACAAATAATGGGTCGTTTATTTAGACATTCCATAGGATAAGGAAATGTATATATCACCAGCCGACACCAACACAGGGATGGTCCAATGTACATTTTGTATGGCAGTGGTGGGGAAACAGTTGGAGGTATGAAAAAATGGACATACTATTATTTTCATTTATGCACCTTCGTAGTATTCATACACTTAAAAACTTTACATAAAAGTAAATCTTTTCCCCCTTCTCCTGTGTTTGACAAACAAAATCATAACCTTTAAATAAATGAACAGCATGCATGCTCAAACTGTTACATAATTTTCTACAAAACAAATGGATAACGGGTCATTTTTATTAGAGTTATAAGATGCAACAGTAGTTTACCTTTGTTTAAATCTCGTAGATCTATTTTGAATATACAAACAAAAGGGAAAAGCCTGAGATAATCGCATGATTTCTAAATGGAGGGAGGAGATCGGGTGCATCGACTGCTTTGTATGCATCACCCGCCATGTGAATCTAGATTAGTCAAACAAATGATGATAAGGATTAGGACGCAATTGGTTAGTTTTATTAATGCATATCTTACGACTATTCTGATGGTTCGAGATCAAAAACTGCGAAAATGTACATTTCTTGTGAGTTGAGTTACACATAATATAATCAACGAACCAACTCGTGATGGTGCAAAAGTGTCGATTTCAGTCGTTCTTACTCCTAATAAAACTTGAGGAGTTTTTGTGTTAAGAGCACATCTGTTCATAAAGTCCGTATAATAAGAACATACACGCGCGTAACGTATCAATCGAGATATGTAAACGTAATATTTTATGGCGTGGAGGATATGGTACTACTAAGAAGAGGGAAGTTAGCAAAAGCAAAATCGAAATCATCAATTTTGTCATAGATCCTAGTTTGAAGTCGGCCATCACTCTCCAAAAGATATTGAACATTTTTCTTTATTTTATCATATTCTAATAATATACATATAAAATAATGACATTATTGTTTTTGATACTGATTTTATCAGCAAAAATATCAAGCGAGCCTGCTACCATAATATTCGAGCTGATGAAGTCAGTATCAAATAATAAAATGCCATTATTCTATTTATCGGCAATTAGTCTTAACAAAATGTTTTTTTGGTTGAGAATATGAAATAAAATGAATTTGTTAGTAAAACTACTTTTACGCGTACACAACGTTGTGATAGTTGTTCGGTTGTATGAATAAAGTCGCGTGCATTCCATTGATAAATTGACATGGCTGGATATGAACACGTGACGTTGCTGCACTGTTATGTCACGTCATTGCCTAATATCTTCGAGTATCAGGTCCTGTCCATGATATAGAAAAATATTAGGCAGTAAGATCAAAGGGAAAATGTACAAACTACAGATAAATTATTTTATGTTACGTTTACCGTTCAAATATTTGATAATACTTTTCTTGGCTGATGTGTGAAACAGTCCCCTTCTCCTTTTAGCTGTAGTAATGCCTTAGATATTCTATACTGTAATATTCATTTATTGCAATACCAAAGTTTTTTTCTATTTAGGTTTATTCCTTGCTATATCTGTGCCAGATTTCTACAGATATGTAAACAATCTAGACCATAGTCACAAAGCACCAACTGTGGGAGGACAGTATAAACAGTAGGGATAAAGGAAACCTAATTTTAAAGGCGAAATCGAACTGTACAGGTAAATTATACGAACAAATAATAGGTAGAACTGTACAGGTAAATTATACGAACAAATAATAGGTAGAACTGTACAGGTAAATTATACGAACAAATAATAGGTAGAACAATACAGGTACAACAATGTAAATTATATGTACTGTTTGTCTTTTGATCGTTTTTCATTTTTACCATGGCATTGTCAGTTTGTTTTAAACTTATGAGTTTGAATATCCCTTTTTGGTGATCATTAAGGTTAAATAAATATTTGTTTTTCTATTTATATTTCAGATCAGAAGAAAATGGTGTCATGGTTCCACCAGTTCTTGTGGATATAAATAAAGATGGAGTGAAGGATATTCTTATGTCGGCATTTGACGGAACAATGATTCTTTTTGACGGAGAGACATTGGATGTTTTATGGAAGATCAAATTTGAGGGCAAAGAATCTTACAGGTACACATTGTCTGACTAACATCCATAGGTTAACAGAGGGACATCGAAATTTATGATAAACCTTTAAATCATAAATGATGCTGACAATTTCAAACTGGATGACTTTATATGTGTACTGCTTATCTAAAATGTGTGTGTTGAAAGTATTTAGTCTTCAGTTGTTTCAGGGTATTCCCTGTTTAGGATTATTCTCTCTAATCAAGATAAATTGTAGCACCGATATTTTGTTACCTTGTCTGCCTTTATCAGTTTGTTAATCCACATTTATTTGAAAACAGGTTGGCAGAATCATCAGTTGATCACCATCAACGGTATTCCTAACTAACTGTTCATTCCTATTGGAACCAATTGTGCTTCTTTAATGGCAAGATTTCCTTCATTTCTATGGGATAGACTTCATATATGCGTTTCTACAGAAGACTGAAAAGAAGCTAGCATTATCCTTCAAATTGAATTATATCCGCTCACTGAATAATTCAATATTTGGTGAATACTTTGCTCGCATCTATCTCATTTAGCTTGAAATAAAAGCTACAGTAAAGTCTGCTTCATATATTGACTTACACCTAGTAATTGATAATATGGAATGGTTGAGAACTAAAATTCACGTCAAAACAGAAAATATCGATTTCCTAATTGTGAACTTTCCATTTCTGTATTTCTGTAAAGCAACATTCCAGCAACACCTGCAAATGGAATATCTAACTCCTAATTATTAAAACGACATGCTATTGCATTTCCTTGATAGACGATTGCTGCTTACTATGAAGCTATTGAACCACGAAAGTTTAATAGAATACATCATAATTTGGTTGATTTGTTATTAAATATAAGTGTCTCAGATGACCACGGAACTATTCAACTTGTAACTCCAATCTCGTTTTTCATCCTCGATTGTGATATCACTGTATGCAATTCATTACCAAATGTTTACTTGCCATGATCAACATGATGGTTGACTCACAAGTGAAACCTTAACTAGTGACCCTTCCGCAGCACCTAATTTTACTCCCAACTTTTGGTGAGATTAGTGTTGCTCAATTAAAGTTTCTATGTAGTGTTTTGTGGATTTTTGTTCGTCCTTTCGTCGTTTGACCATGGTGTTGTATGTATTCTTTGAATTGTGGTTTTTGATTGTTTCCCTAGTATTCCCCCCTTTTTTTACTGTATTTGTTCATTGATTATTTAGTTCCCCTGCTCCAGGATATTTTAACGATGATGATACACTAGATTTTATGTTACACTGGAGTGGAGGAGCCTGGCCTTAATACAATAGCACTGATGTAAGACTAATTCGGAAATCCAGGTTATCTATTATAGAATTTTATTTTCATTTCGTGCAATTTTGATTGTTTCCGCACCCATATTTCAATGTTTATACAAGGATGCCTATTCCTGTTGAGATCGGTATAATATCTCTTTTTAGTAGAAAGGTATTATAAATGGGGTAAATATAATCTCCTGTTGAAGGTCAAATGCGTTCGATCACTTATAAGCAGTAAAACATAGAGAAGTGGTCGATTTCTACAACAAAATGCTATGTTCATAGATAGCAGCATCAGAAAACATGTTAAAGAACTGTTTAGTGTACAATAATTATATATACAAATATTTTTATATCGTATGTTAAGTTAATTTCATCAATCGGAAATTTTTTTTATCGAAATCACAAAAAGTGTGATGCATCAATGCTATTTTGAATATAATGAAATATTTATTGACAACAAGAGCATGCTCTATTTTTTAGACTACTTGTTTCTATAATTCAAAACAATATAGTGTCAGAATACAATTTTCTTTCTTTGTAAGTTAATTAAGTTCATGTTGTTTTATAGAACGAAATGTTTCCTTTTTCGCACCTCGAGCATCAGCGAAGAGATATTTATTGCCGAAATACGATCTGTTGTAGTAAAATTTGGTATGAGTAATGTTTTTTTCACCATTTTTTATTTTTACATCATAATTTTCGTAAACAGCTGGTAGAAATTTCTCTACTGAGTCCTTTTGCGATGATTTTTAAGATTGCTGACTACATGTTAAGAAGTAAGCATTCGTTTTATGCATATTTGTCGGCATCCGAAACCATTATACAAAAGATATACTTAAACTTACAGTATCCTAAGAGAAACTGGATCAATATTGGTCAATTTAAAAACATTTTGTTACCATTTTAAAAGGTGATTGTCATTGATGGAAAGGATGGTGTCGTATTATGGAATACCACCAGTCACAGATATGATGTGTCATCAGATCTGGGGCTTGAACTAGTAGTTATCACAGGGATGTATTTCCTTTCCAAATGCAAGGTCGTAAAGGTGATGGCGCATTAAACCAAACAGCAATTCACGGAGCTACAGGAGCTCAAAGAGTTGTAAGTAAATAAATGCAAACAGGGTTGAAGTTCCATGTAAACAAAACAATAAAAAATCATCAAGTAAATATATATTGGTCAAACTCAAGAAATCAAAGTTCAACAGAACTAAAACGTAAAAACACCAGAACATATCGACCGAATTTGTTATTGTCATGCGCTAGACTAAGAACAAGGACTTTTAAGGACAGTGATGGATTAATATATCAAGATCAGTATAACGGTGCACTGATGTCCCATTTACTAGTACGTAATGCAAAAAAATATCTGACCAGACTTTGATGATAACTGAGTTGTTTGCTATGGATAGGACAGTGATGAAGGCGCCGATTAAGTTGTGGGGGAAAGGATCAGAAAAACTTATTATAATAAGATTGTTATTAATTCTCAGGGGGAATCGCTTTTCCGAATTTGAAGACGTTGTACGTGAAATTTTAATATGGGAAATCAGGAACGACAAAATAATAGAATATGATATACTTTTCGTTGAGCATTTCAATTTTGTGATTTTTATACCATCTAAATATTCAGACGTAAACAATACCAATTAAAAAAATATTCAGCTGAAAAGTTTGTATATCCTAATGACCACAACACTGACAGCAGATCGAGACCGACATAAAATTAATGAGAGAAGCAATATGAAAAGGGTGCTTTGGAAAGACAAATGGGTCTTTTTGAGTGTTTGACAGATGAACCAACACGTGGTGTCAATACACTAAATGTACTTGAAGATCTTACGTAATGATTTCTTTCAAAATTGACAGACGAGGATCGTAAGACAGTACAAAAGTTGTAAAAACGTTTGGGGATAACCATACACTGACAGAGTTGGAAGTTCCATGGACAAGAGGAAAACGTCAGGCTCCTGGTGCAATGCGTATCATGGTACAACTAGATGAATGGACAACGGGTATGGCATGATTTTATTCTTTAAATCATTATTGTACTACTATTAGCTCCGTTGCACCAAACGATGTCAAATCTGAAAAAGAACTTTTAACGACGTTAAATAATGTAAGATTAAAAAAACAACTGTCTTCGATTATTAAAGTAAATATGAGGTCAATTTAGATTACCAGTTTTTTATTATAAAAGTAAAATAACTCGAAAGCATTAATACACTAAGAATAAAGGAAGTTATTAGGTTTACGTCAATGAGACAGCTACCTAATGAATATCATTAAGCATACAAATGTTCTCACTGACTGATATTTCACGTTATATAGACAAACTTGATAAAAAGTAAAACAACAAAAATACCGAACTCCAAGGAAAATTCAAAAAGGAAAGTCTCTTAACAACTGGCAAAATCAAAACTCAAACACATCAAACGAATAGAAAACAACTGTCATATTCCTGACTTGGTACAGGCATTTTCTAATGTAAAAATTGGTGGATTAAATCTGGTTTTAAAGCTAGCTAAACCTATGTATGGCAATACTTTTCAAATTCCTTATGGTCATATAGCCCCTCAAGGATTTATACATCTCCGGCCTTCCAACTTTTGGTTTTGAGCGTTCCTGGGGAAGGATAATCCAGGAAAGCGCTTTTAGACGCACGTTTGATAGGGTTACTTTAATTTTACACTTGCGATACTTCAGTTTGTAACTTCTCCGCTATTATTTTTCGTACTGCTATAACCCGCATAACCTAAGATGGACAGAACACCGGAAGTTAAGTCATTTCAATTCCGAAATAGATAAAAGTAGAAATTTATCATTTTAATATTGGGCCATCTCTTTCTGCATAGATGAAATATTTTCCGATAGTTGTTACGGTTCAAAGTAATTATGACCAGCATTACTTACGTGATCTCTTAAAGGTTATTTTCTTCGAGTTCTTTATAAAATACATTTTGAAAACAATTGTAGAGACACAAATCTAGTGTTGAAGACCGTATGTTGAGGTCTGTTTTTTGTTTGTTAGGTGCTGTGTCATTGCCGTATACCACACATCTTCTTTTACTCGTATATATTAAAATTAAGAAAGGATCTGACTATACATTGTATACTGTAATATTATTTTAATGCTGAAATGAAATTTATTTACAAAAGTGTTTAAATGAACACATAATTGTTTAAACAAATATGCTCTCTGAATTATATAACCTAAATGCAACTTAATATAGTTCTCTAGAACTATAAAAACGAAACACTTTACCGCCCTGTAACCCATTAGATTCCAAAATTCAACATTTATATTTCCAGGAGCTATCGGAGATGTGGACGGCGATGGAAAATTAGATGTAATTGTGAATCTGATATCTGTTGGAATATTGCGTGACGATTATGCTCATTTTGTCAAAATGAAATTTGATGTAGACATTTATAAATTCAGCTTAAAGGATATCATAAGCAATAAAATGTACACACCACTTAATGTGACAATCCATGAGAGAATGAGGAATTCTTTCATTGAGAAAAAAATAACCAACCTCAAATTCCTGCCGCCAGAGAAACAAATTTGGGGTGGCTATATGGGTACCCTTGGTAATAGTGTATATGAACCATAAAGTGTGAATTGTTTTATCAGCCAAACAGTAAATATATTGTATGATTGTCTTGTGATTATAATTAAACAAATTGGGAGCAAAATGATTTTTGTCACTGTGTTGGCATCATATAACTATTAAGTCTAATACGATATTCGATAAAATCAAGTAAAGTTTTATAATCGAAATCTTCTTTTGTTATGCTGGCTAATATGTGATATATAAAAATACGAAGATGTAGTCAGATGGACAATGAGACAACTATCAACAAAAGACTAAATGACGTAGATGTTAGCCATCATAGGACACCATACGGCCTTTATCAATGACAAAAAACCCTACCGCATAGAAATCTATAAAAAGGTCCGGACATGGCAAAATGTAAAACAATTCAAACTAGAATATTCACCGGTATGTGGCCTCCTTTTCTTTTCCTTTTTTCTTTTTTTTTTCTTATTATTTGAACGTTTCATGGTGTTCCGGGAATTGGAACCCCCCTTTTCAAAATGGCTGGACCCGTGCCTGGGACTAATTTAATAAAAATAACTTAAATGGAATTTTTATTTTAGACACTTGAATTTATCAGTGTTAACCTTTGTTAGAATCACAAGGTATTGTATTGTAGTTTATATTGTATACGACCGGGAGTTTGTTGTTTCAGGTCGAACATATATAATACACGTACGAAAAGCCAATTATCCAAATATAACTGAACAAAACCAATAATTTTAAAAGCTGCGGATAGTATAGCTTATATATTATGTCCCAATTCAGACGAATGAAAAATCTTGAAAAAAGTAATATAATACATTTAATAGATATTAGTCTCTTAAATAAGTATTCAAGTATAAAAATCAGATTACTTATACTGCTATTAAACACATACCAAACCGGTCAAATAAAGCAGAACATAATCATTCATTGACAATATTTGAATCAGATTATTTGTATTTGTATATTGTTTCCTACAATCAGATCGGGTGCCGATTATTTCGTCACAGTAAGACACATTCAATTTGCCAACCATCCTATCAGCTTGTTTTATTCCAAACAATCCACTTCTTTTCCAGGTTAATTCCCCCTTTTAGACATTAATATTATACAATTATTGTCTTTTGATGAGGTAAATATGTGGTTTTATTGACTTTTGAAAAACTGATATTCACTGAGGCCATCGGCCGAAGTGAATATAAGTTTTTCAAAAGTCAATAAAACCACATATTTACCAAAACAAAAGACAGTAATTGTTTTATTCCATATTCTGAGAGAGTACCTAGATAAACTGTATGTAATGACATTTATTTACTAAAACCAATTGTACGTTAAACGATTTTGACATAATTATACACGAAAACGCACGCGACGTTTTGTGCGGTGAATATACTTTTTCCACAGGTGAATATGCTTATTTATTCAAAATCCAGTTCATATAGAAAAACCTACTAAATTTTTATCAATATGGAATAAACTGATATATTGTTTTTAATGATCTCACGACTTGATCTAAATTTTACTGATAAATGAAATTGTTTTTGACTATAAAATTTACACTTCTACACTGACAGCAGCAATCGCAGGTGACCACCGGGTTCCGAGGATCCCTTTGTGAATTTTTGTTTTGAAAACGAGAAAATGTAAAGTAGAAACATATCATTTTTAGGGCCACAATCATTCACATTGTGTTTGTAAAAAAGGGCATTTTAAATAAGTTAATTTGTTTCAAAAGGAGAAAGAAAGTTTCTTATTAGTTAAAAAACAATAATAAAAACAACAATGATTGTTTTAAATGTTTTTTTTCTGTTTCAGTATCTCATGCATTGAATAAATGGGTTTTGTTATTAATGTTGAACAAATGGTTTGTCCCGAGAATGAACGGACTCGGACTTCTTTTAAACTGAGTTTTGCTGTGTGTTTATTTATTCCACATTGGCTAGATGTATGAGGGGGGGGGGGGGGGGGTTGATATATCACAAAGCATGTTTAACCCCGCCACATTTTTGTGCCTGCCCCAAGTTGGGAACCCCTAGCCTTTGTTAGTATTGGGTGTTATTTCAATTTTGGTTCATTTGTATGTTTCGGAGTTTAGTGTGGCTTCCATTTCTCTGAACTGGTGTACATGATTGTTTAGAGGCCAACTGAAGCACGCCAACGGGTGCGGGATTTTCTCGCTGCATTGAAGACCCATAGGTGACCTTTGGTTGTTTTCTGCTCTTTGGTCGGGTTGTTGTCTCTTTGACACATTCCCCGTTTCTATTTTGTATTCTATAGTACAGAAAAAATAGTTTATTTTTTTTGGTAGAAAATAACTTTATCTAACGCAGTTGCTAACATTTACATCATTTAGCCTCTGGTTGATAATTGTCCCATTGGCAGTCATAACACATCTTCTTATTTCTATATAAATATTTTGCAATGAAATTTATGGAATATAAAACAATAAGACAGCAACCGTTCATCAATACATGTAGGTTATAAAAAAAGCATTCAGACGAGTGTTCATCAGATTAGAGTCAAAGCCGTATGATAAGGTCTTCATTGCTCGGAATCGACACTGATAGCAAAATAGTTACAAAACGTAAAAATAGCCTTGACGAACACCACGTTTTCATAAAATATGGCGAGATAGTGACAACCTCCTGTGACATTCCTGATTTGGGACAGCAACAAAACGTGGCATACATGTATATACATGTAAAGAGTTTAACCATCATCAACGTTATTTTAAATCTAAGCAAAATGAATGAGACACAAGTAAATCATACTTATAACGTCTTCTCCCTAAAACAATATCATTTTATATACCGGTATAATAATATTATAGTGAGCATGCATTTAAAACTATGCAACAGTTTATTGGATATTATACAAACTACAAAGAGAACGAAGAAAAGAAAAATAAGAAGCAAAGATTGAAAAATCATATTATTCTGTGATGATGACTTAAGTTTTGATGATGCTGTCGACGACGATGATGGTCTGTACCAGTATCAACAACACTTTCTGAGGGTACAAGAAATTTGTTTGACCTTTTGATAAAATTATGAACAGGGTTAAAAGTTTTGTTCATTCGAAAGTTAAAAGTCTAATAATGTTTACAGTTTAGTATCAAAAACAAAGTTTGCACCATTTTCGGATTTCGGCAATTAATGTCTCTTCAGTTAAGATCGAGGCCTAAATATGTATGAAAATCAAAAACATAATACAAAAATTGCAGAGCTGATAGAACTGAAAGGACAAGAACGTTTAGCAAAAATGCGGACAAAGAATATTAATAGCCTACGAATATGATCGAATTTTTTTTTATTAAGAATACGGGACATTCACAGAATTATTTGTCAAGTGAACTGCTCGATCAGTTAAAACGACATATAACAGAGAGGTTCTATGTGTAAATACAGTGGCGCCTGTTGATCAAATAATATGTATTCAAATGGAAGGTTAAGCTAGCTATAAAACGTAAAATCTGTGTACTAAGTCAGGAATATGGCAGTTGTGTTCCATTTGTTCCGTTGATTGAAAGAGTTTGATTTTGTCAGTTTAAATGGACTTCCCCTTCCTTTTTCAACTTGCCTTGGATTTCAGTATTTTGTTTTACTTTTTTTATAGCGACAGTTTGAAAATTTGAACAATCACGGCAAAGAGAGATTATTTTGAAAGGGAATATATTCATTGTTTATTTGTTCTCGTCCTGAAAATGCATGAAATATTTGCCACTGGACGTTAAGCAACCAACAAACAATCAATCAAAATTTAATAAACTGTGGGTTCGTGTTGGTCAGTCTGTAGTTTTCTATGTTGTGTTTTGTTTACTGTTGTTTTTCGTATTTTGCCATGGCATTGTCAGTGTGTTTGATGAGTGTGAATATCTCTTTGGTATCTTTCGCCTCTCTGTTGTAAGCAATCAAAAGAACACATTAATATACAACACTTCTGACACTTAAACAAACAGGAAAAGGAAACAGCATACTAAAACATACTTTCAAACTAGGACAGAATAACACGATACTAGAAACTGATTAAGATAATAGTACATATTCAGTTACTGGAGAGGATATCCTTTTGCCAAACTTCAAGTAGTGAGGCATCTTATGACAAATGGGGAAATCCTTATGGGAATGTGCAATTAACGTCAAAACAAGAAAATAGCTGTATAAACCTGAATTCCTGAAATCCACCTGATTCATTTCATTTTAAACCTGTAAATTTAATTAGCTGCATTAATATATATATAACTAAATGCAATGATTGTTTTATATACATAAGCTGATGGTACTGAAAAATGTCAATAAAAAAGAATTTCTGATAATGAAACAAACAATCTGAAAATAATCTCCGAAAAAATTATTGAACAACGAATTTTGTTACGACCAGAAAAATCGACTTTTAATATGTAGCCAACAAAAGACACAAATCAATAATAAAATTTAACAAGATTTATTATACACTAGTTTACAAGAAGTATTACACAAATAAAAATGTCAACTTAACTGTCACAATATGAGTCCAATCTTTTATCTTTTCTTTATCCGGAAATCTTCACGGGAATCCACAGAATATTACGTCCAATAGGTCACAATTTAGTATGATGTTGTTAGTAAATAAAAGTGTCAATCAAACTGCTGAGAATGTTGATGTTTATCGGTGTCTAAGTCTATGTATAACTTTAGGGTCTGCATATATATACTTGTAACGGAAACAATCTTCTAGATAACTCTGGATGTTTAAATTACGCATCTTTTGTTATGATCATCCTGGAAACGTTATGTAAGAGTAATAGGAAGTTCTAATCATTCCATGAGTATCTATGATTGTTCCAGTGATTTCTAAACTGCATAGTTGTAACACAATGTGTATCATTTTGTACACAATGTAAAAAAATAGATAATGTAAACATTCTTAGGCCACACAAAACAAATTAGGCAAACTAAATAAATATGATAGTTTCAATATCATAACACCTCCCCCCTTAAAAAAAAGTTTGAGTGTAACAAAAACTTTTCATGAACAATATGTACAAAAATACATAGTATATACAAAGTGTTTTAATAAGTTCTAGATAAAGCATCTGCTATTACATTATCTTTATATTTGATATGTTTTACAATAACATCATATTCCTGTAACAATAAACTCCACCTAGTCAATCTCTGGTTCTTTTTTCTCATTTTATGTATGAAGGTGAGAGGATTATGATCAGTATAAACAAGAATAGGAAGCACAGTGGGATTTAAATATACATCAAAATGTTCAAGCACAGACAACAGTGCAAAACACTCTTTTTCAATAGTCGAATAATTTTTCTGATGTTTATCTAATTTCTTAGAAAAATATGATATAGGTTTCTCAACATTATCATCTGTCTCTTGATATAAAACAGCTCCAATTCCTATATCGCTTGCATCAACGGCAAATTTAAATTGTTTTTCAAAGTCTGGAGTGATTAGAACTGGACTACTAATTAAAAGTGATTTGCTATTTTCAAAAGCATTTTGACAATTTTCACTCCAGAAATATTTAGAATCTTTCCGTAAAAGATGAGTAAATGGTTGAACATCAGTAGCAAAATTTGAACAGATTTTCCTGTAAAATCCAATCATGCCTAAATATCTCATAAGTTGTTTTTTATTTGTAGGAGGAGGAAATTTGGTAATTGCATCCACTTTAGCCATAATAGGTTTCACTTGACCTTGGCCAACTGTATGCCCTAAATAATCAACAGTGGCCTGGCAAAATTCACTTTTACCCAGATTAACAGTCAAATTTGATTGTGACAATCTATCAAAAGTATCATATAAATGTGTTAAATGCTCTTCCCAGCTATCACTATATACAATAAGATCATCAATATAAGCATAACAACAGTCTACATCTTTTATAAAAAAAGGCAACAGTAGTATACCGCTGTTCGAAACTCATAAATCGATAGAGATAAAAACAAATCCGGGTTACAAACTAAAACTGAGGAAACGCATCAAATATAAGAGGAGAACAACGACACAACAAAACACAACATTAAAATGTAACACACACAGAAACGAACTATAATATAACAATGGCCATTTTCCTGACTTGTTACAGGACGTTTTAAGAAAACAATGGTGGGTTCAACCTGGTTTTGTGGCATGCAAAATCTCCCACTTTTATGGCAACGTCAAACACAACACCAAAACGACAACATCACATGACAGGACCACAAAACAAATAAATGGGAGAACATATAGGATAAAGAAACACACGAATAATAGCTAACAAATGGTACTAGGCTTAAAATTCAATACGCCAGACGTGCGTCTCGTCCACACAAGACCAACCAGTGACGCTCAGATGAAAAAAGTTTGAAAGCCAAAAACAAGTACAAAGCTGAAGAGCACCGAGGACCAAAACTTCCAAAAAGTTGCGCCTAACACGGCCAGGGTTTTCTGCTTGGGACAAGAACATCCTTATTATTTAGAATAATTTATAATTTTGCAAAAGTAAATTTTATAAAATTTTATAAAATGACTATATAATAGATATAACATTATTGATCATTCTTTGAAATGTAGCTGGAGCACTTTTCATGCCAAACGGCATTACAGTTTATTGAAATAAGCCATCTGGTGTGACAAAAGCTGATATTTCTCCAGCTCCCTGTGTCAATGGGACTTGCCAGTAACCTTTCAATAAATCAAATTTGCTCACAAATTTTGCTTGTCCAATGTTATCAATGCAGTTGTCTATCCTTGGAATCGGATAGGAATCAGATTTTGAAAAAGAATTTACTGTTCTGAAATCAGTTACGAAACGAAAGGTTTTATCTGGTTTGGGCACAAGGAGACAAGGAGAGCTCCATTCACTGTTACTCGGCTCAATAATATCATTGTCAAGCATTATTTAATTTCTTGTCTCATAAATTCAAGTTTGAGTGGATTGAGTCGGTAAGGATGTTGCTTAATTGGAGAAGCATCACCTACATCGACATCATGACAAACAGCAGTGGTTTTGTTTGCCACATCTGGAAAAAGATTTTAAAAGAGAATACTAAAGTTTTAAATTTTTCTCTGCGATCAAAAGTCAGATGTTCAAGTTTGGAGTCTATATTTGACAAAATTTCTGAATTTTTCAATCTAACCTTTTGTTTCATAGTTTTATAACTAAAAGGTGTTTCAATTACATCTGGTTTGTTATGATCTCCAATTTAACTATGGCTAAAGTGGCAACTGGTTTACTCTCACCTTCATTAGTACGCTCAAAATATGGTTTTAACATATTAATATGACACACTCTATTTTGTTTGCGCCGACCTGGAGTTTTTACAATATAATTCAAATCATTGATTTTACTCTCTATTGTATAAGGACCACAATATTTAGCTTGTAATGGATGTCCAGGGACTGGCAAAAATACAAGTACCTTATCACCAGGCTCAAAAAATCTGTCCCTGGCATCTTTATCATACTATATTTTCATCTTATTCTGAACAGTTTTAAATTGTTCTGAGCAATTTGACAAGCAGTATACAATTTTTCTTTAAATCTAGATACATAGTCTAGAAGATTCAAGTCAGTGTGTTCAGTAAGTCATTTCTCCTTAATCAATTTTAAAAGTCCCCTTACAGTGTGACCAAATACCAACTCAAAGGGACTAAAACCAAGGGATTCTTGAACAGCCTCTCGGACCGCAAAAAGTAAAAAGTTAACACCATCATCCCAGTCCTTGTCAAATTGAAGACAAAAAGTTCTAATCATGTTCTTCAATGTTTGAAAAAAACGTTCTAAAGCACCTTGAGATTCTGGATGATTAGCACTTGAGCTATACTGAGCAATCCCTAACTGGTACATGACTTGCTGAAATAAACCTGACATGAAATTTGAACTGGTCGGACTGTATAGACTCAGGAAGTCCTACTAACGTGAAATTTCTGGATGATTAGCACCTATACTGAGCAATCCCTAACTGGTACATGACTTGCTGAAATAAACCTGACATGAAATTTGAACCCTGGTCGGACTGTATAGACTCAGGAAGTCCTACTAACGTGAAAATTTTGAGCTTTGACAATAGTTGGTGTCTTGATATTCCTTAACGGAATAGCTTCAGGAAAGCGAGTAGATGTACACATGATTGTCAATAAATACGCATTTCCAGTCTTGGTCTTTGGTAAAGGTCCAACGCAGTCAATTAGTACTCTGCGGCAAGGTTCTTCAAAGGCTCTTCCACAATGTACACAATGTAAAAAAAATTATAATGTAAACATTCTTAGGCCACACAAAACAAATTAGGCCAACTAAATAAATATGATAGTTACAATATCATAACAATTTTGACAAAAGAAAAGTGGAACTTCTGATTAATGTATGTGTTTAAATTGCAGACAATCGTAAGATAAGTCGAATCTTTACTATGTAATCTGCTTATGTAATATGTCCATCTGTCTAATCTTATACTGACGAAATTTACTTGAACTCTACTTTATTTTAGTCTTTATCGGCAAAAAGAATACATGTACTATTATTGGAGTGTCTTCTGGGTATACATTTGATACCAAACAATGCCAGGTAAGATTATATTATTCAGCTACACTTCATATTTTATCAAATTACAAAGTACTTTGATAGCTTTTTTTCTTTTCTTGTTTGGTCAATGCACAATTATACTCACTGTATCATTCGTTCAGTTGTATTGCGCTTGAATGAACTTCGTCGCTATTTGAAGTCGTCATTTCGCAATTATTTTGAATTTACAAGAGATAATGACTTTACTTCGTGTGACTATAAAACCAAACATATAGTCACGTTATAGCAAGGCATAATAGAAACGCGCATCATACGAATAGAAATTGGATGTTTTACTATGGTACTTCAGTTGGGTTGATACTACTGCATGTGTACTGTCAATCTTCAAGGGAATTTTAATTATAGCGTTTCGGCATTTATTGTTTTTATTTATTATACATTATTGAGATATAAAATTAAAATTTCAATTTAGTGGAAAAATATAAAAAAAAAATACCAAACTCCAATGGAAAATCAAACAACGGAACGAATGGAAAACAACTGAATTAATTTCAAAACCGTCTCATAAGTTTTAGTTTTCATGCTGATCGTTTGAAACATTGCTTTAGGGGGACGGAAACATGGAAGTTCAGATTACAATCACCTCCTTCCTATGGGAAGTGATAGCGAAGATGATGATTTTGGAGACGAACAGAGAACAGAAACAGACAAAACAGGGCCGAAAATTGAAGATGCAGAGATCGGACTTATACACACCAAGTTAAAAAATGGACACGGACATGGATATAATTTTCGACAGTCAACACGAAAACAAGATCCCATGTGTACACCTACAAGAGGTGCTGTCATGCTAGCTCTGTCACTTTTGTTCTTTGGAGTTGGTTATATGGCTGGATTCTTTACTCCATATTCGTTCAAACAAAAATATATACCAAAGCAACTACTGCCTAAGCTGCCTTCAATTGTAAAAGAGTCTAGACCCTGGCATTTAAAGCTGTCAGATTGGGGTAAGATAAAAACAAGATGAATAACCCGTATACATACATGGTCACATTAAGAAAATAAAGATAACCGTTTACATAGATCAAGCAATTTTCTTGTTGTTGGTATTCTTTATGCAAGCCTATTGTACATTTTCTGATATTATCATGAATACTTTGATAAAGAAGAACATGACATATTGGTTAAAATGTTAAAAATGAAAATTAAAAAAAAAGAACATGTGTACTATTACTTGTTGTATGAATATGAAAATGTCTTGAAAAATTCTTTAACACATTAATACCTCGAACAAGATTGATGCATGTTATGTTGACGGTATGTTGACTACATTTCTTAAACATAGTGATTTTTTCACACAAAGTTGGTTCCTATAAAAATGAAAGACTAGCAACGAAATTATTTTGATGAGAATGCTTCTTATAGCCCATTGGCACCGTCTTTGTTTTGTGCTAGCTTTCATTGACTGAAAGAACAGCGACACATTGTTTGTTTTTTTGTTTTTTTTTTTTTATTTTTTTTAGTTTGTTCCAGTGCCAACTGAATATTCACCGATATCACCTATTTTAGGACGATTGATGTTCTATTTCAATACTAGTATAGGAAAACAAAGCTTTTCAAAACTTATATACCGACCAATTTATTTCGTAGTTCCTTATTTCAAATTTTGAATTTAAATGATCAGTGATTATGTTTCTTTGATACAAATCCAGTAAAAAACAGAGTAAAACTTGAAAAGATTAACATTACATTAAAGTCAAAAAATGTGAATATAGTTATGATTTTTAAATGACATAGATAACGCTGTTTTTTTTTCTTCAGGTTCAGAATCTTGCATCCGATTGGTTGATGTAGATGGTGATGGATTACTTGATGTCCTCACTGGTCTGGCTATTGCTGAAGATATTACTGATATGATCCTGGAATCTACAATGGATGAATTTTGTTCCAAACGGGGTAAGACCTGTTAATTCAATTGCCAATATTATTACTTATGTATCACTAAGTTTAGTCTGATCAAGGGTAACAACCGACATTTTCCTGGAATCTACAATGAATCAGTTTGGTCACAAACATGACGAGATCTTCTTTTATTGGCCAAAGATTTTTTTCGAGTAACAAATCCTTGTACATGTGCCTTGTAAGATATCACATTAAAAACCTACCTCAGCGTTTCAGTTCGAAGTATTTTTATATCACATTTACGTGGTATTATCCAGCATGCAGTATTTGCTAGTGAACGTAACGCAGCCACTTATCAATCAACCATAACTGTATATGCAAATGTTTTACTGTTTACTTGCATTTATTCATGTTTATTTTACTATTGTGTCTATCTTTTTGTACTATTTCAAGATATCGTGTACAGTCATTGCAAAGATCTCACCCTATCTGGGTCCTCCACTGATAGTATACATTTTAACGTATGAAGGTTTGCACAAAATAAAGAATGTATGTTATTCCTGGTAAATAAGTCCTTGTGTCTATGATATGATACTTACATTTGGAATATTAATAATTCTATTTTACATGCATTTTAGGAATGCAAATACCATGTGCAGGGGCTGTGATTGCGTTACGAGGTTATGATGGAAAATTACTGTGGCAAACAAAAACATATTCAGAGATTTTTGCAATGAACTGTCATGGCGTTGATGTCAATCAGGATGGATTAGATGACTGCATTGTTTCTGGACGACTGAAAGATCTTAGAGCAATTGACCCTAAAACAGGTATGAAGTACTTTATGGAAACACAGCTCACCTGTGTTATGATATAGACGAAAACAGGCAGAAGCCTTCCCAATTTTTGTCACATTGCCAATTATGTCTGTATGGGTTGCTCACCCAATTTTGTCAATATAACGAATTATAAACAATTGTCATATAAGTGGAAAGTTCAGCTGGATATAAAACCAGGTTTAACCCACCATTTTCTTCGCAAAATGCCTGTACCAAGTGAGGAATATGACATTAGTTTAAAGTTTGATTTTGTCAGTTGTTATGGACTTTTTGAATTTACCTTGGAGTTCGGTACTCTAGTTAATATTTTTTTTTATAACAAAATGATAGTGAATAGATCGGCAGTAGTAAGTTTATATGTTAACAAGTATGGCATTCTTAATAAATACGCACTGAACGAAGAGCTATTTTAAGCGGATTTAATACAGCTTTATTAACATTGTAGTTATACCGTTACTTAGTTAAATGTCATGGAAGCGTGTAGGCTTGTTGTAAATGTCAATACAAAGAGACAGGGGAGTAAACACAACAACATAATTCAATAATTAAGCATGGAAATCTAGAGGTCTTCATAAGTGACCATTCCATATTGCAAGCACTAATTCAATCTGATTCTTAGCATTCAACAAATATGTTTGTATATTTTGTTTCAGGTAAAACTCTGTGGGTGTCTAACCCTGATAACCTGAGACTAGGTTGGAATATTTACACAGCAACCCCCATACCTGATATGAACTATGATGGTATCAATGAAATTGTAATATCACACGGAGGAGATCCAACTATACCTGCTAAGGTAAGATAACAGGGCCAATTCGTACAAATGTTCATAGACAAAAGAGGACACAGCAACGTACGCAAATAATTTAGGATGCAACTCTTTGTAACACTTCTAAATATGTACAACATTTTAGAAAAACTTTTATCATTTTCATTTTGCAAACTTTTCTGCTTCACGAGTTCTGTTGTTATTTTTCATTCTTGTCATGTGAAAGCTCATTTTGTGCTATTATTAAATTGAGTTACTTGTCCTCATTGTCATATCTCGAAAAACAAATTATATTGTATTTCTTTGTATATCCTTTGATTCAAGTGTGAATTTAGTGTCGGCTTTTTCCTTTAAATATCTTCTAACAAATAATGTGATTGTCATCAATATATTAGCAGATTTCAAGTTTGAACAACTTAAATTCAATAAGAAGCACAAAAGCACTAGGTAGTACAGTGAAACATTTTATTTTCGCTTTTCAGGAAATCTTCACAAATATTCAAAATCTCGCTTGTCTATCAAAACGTTTCACAAAGGAAAATACAAACACTTTCCATTTCTAACCTATATAGATATAGGAAGATGTGGTGTGAGTGCCAATGAGACAACTCTCCATCCAAATAACAATTTATAAAAGTAAACCATTATAGGTCAATGTACGGCCTTCAACACGGAGCCTTGGCTCACACCGAACAACAAGCTATAACATATTTTGCTGCCATATCCAACTAAACGTATCTTGAGTCACATATTATATTGGCTCAAAGGAACTCTTGAGGACCTACTACGTCGGTGGGGATAGCGCTTGTCAAACCTTGAAATATCTCAATAATTGTCTCCTATTTTGAAACATAAATATCTGCTGATATGAATTTAAAAACATACTCTATAATTACTACTTAAACTGCATTCTTCAGATTTTGCTAAAACAAAATGATTGTCTACTCCATAAGTCCTGTTATTCACAATAACGTTGTATTATAGACTCATAAACGCCAGTCTGGACGATTGATAATGATAAACGGAGCAACAGGACAAATAATGGGTCGTTATTTAGACATGCCAGAGGACAAGGAAATGTATATATCACCGGTTGTACACCAGCGCAGGGATGGTTCAATGTACATTTTGTATGGCAGTGGTGGGGAAACAGTTGGAGGTATGAAAAAATGGACATACCATTATTTTCATTTATGCACCTTCGTCGTATTCATACACTTAAAAACTTTACATAAAAGTAAATCTTTTCCCCCTTCTCCTGTGTTTGACAAACAAAATCATAACCTTTAATTAAATGAACAGCATGCATGCTCAAACTGTTACATAATTTTCTACAAAACAAATGGATAACGGGTCATTTTTATCAGAGTAATAAGATGCAACAGTAGTTTACCTTTGTTTAAATCTCGTAGATCTGTTTTGAATATACAAACAAAAGGGAAAAGCCTGAGATAATCGCATGATTTCTAAATGGAGGGAGGAGATCGGGTGCATCGACTGCTTTGTATGCATCACCCGCCATGTGAATCTAGACTAGTCAAACAAATGATGATAAGGATTAGGACGCAATCGGTTAGTTTTATTAATGCATATCATACGACTATTCTGGTGG
This sequence comes from Mytilus coruscus, assembly GCA_017311375.1. Taxonomy (NCBI): domain Eukaryota; kingdom Metazoa; phylum Mollusca; class Bivalvia; order Mytilida; family Mytilidae; genus Mytilus; species Mytilus coruscus. Next base: position 48,955,700 of record CM029604.1, on the reverse strand, counting down.
TTCGAGATCAAAAACTGCGAAAATGTACATTTCTTGTGAGTTGAGTTACACATAATATAATCGACGAACCAACTCGTGATGGTGCAAAAGTGTCGATTTCAGTCGTTCTTACTCTTGATCAAACTTGAGGAGTTTTTAAGATCACATAAAGTCTGTAAAGTCCGTATAATGAGAACATACACCCGCATAACGTATTATCGAGATATGTAAAACTGCATGTATAATAATAAAGACGTCTAAACTGTATGCATTTTTATTGATGACTGAAGTACAAGATAATAATAATAAGTAAACGACATTAGATACAATAATACCGCGTTACGGTAACGTATTCTTCTGTGCGTGATTTCCAACATTCTCCGGCCCATGAAAAGTGAAAATTTACAACTTTTAAAATAATTAAAGTCTCTCTGTTATATGAAATTAACTTTAAAGTCCATCATTAAAATTAATTTTTTTATCACAGTTTATAATACGGCGTCATATCTATTTAATGTTCTTTCTTTCTGGTAAGTTTCTCCCTGTAGTTCAATTCCTGATATAGTGTAAGCTGTTTGAATGTTTCGATTTTCCAATTCTTTGTAAATCGTCGTAAATATCTAAGTATTTGTTTTGTTGAGTGTCTCTTATCCACATTAATGCTGATCTGTCGATTTCATTTACGATCAACGGACTAGTGGTCCTTTGTTTTGTCCTACAATTTTGAATGAATCTAATAACGTAGGCAGTTACATGTAATAATTTCTTGTAAGTATCAAAACTTGAAATGTCTTCAATTCTAGAAATATGTTCAATATTAATAGTATTCCTCTCTGTTTTATCCTCGGTAGTTTGTGTCTCATCTGTGTCTTCTTAACTTTTAAGACTTTGTGTTTCGTTGATTGAACGGGTTTCTTTGATTGGTCCTGAGATTAGTATCCTAGTTTGGATCTTACTGCTGTTGGTCCCTCGCCTCTAATGATCTCATCTTCGACAATAGTCAAATATTGGTCAACTCCAACAAGTAGTTCAATTTCAAATGATTCGTCATCGGTAACGGCGTGCGCTAATCCTAACTTTTGCAAATACGGCAACTTTTTGGCAGTTTGAATGGAAGTCATATATGGTGCGGCTATTTTAGGTGCAATCAAAACATCGAATGGTATTTATTTGCCATAGATAGTTTGTATCTTCACTGTTGCTGTGTTTAGTTGTTGAATAGACTTGTTTTCATCCTCGTCTCCAAAGCTATATTAAGCGATTGTTTCACTTGCTGTGGGTCTTAACTCCAATTTCTCTGCTAAATGCCTGGTTATAAATGACCTTTGGGCGCCTTCGTCAAGAAGAATATTTGCGTTAATCGTTTGTTCTCTATAGCTTAGTGGTGCAATTGCGGTCTTCAACAAAACATTTGGGCGACTATGGTTTAATAATGAATAAAGAACAGATGTCGCAGGTTCCTCCGCGTTGTGTGTTTGTACTGTACATGTACTTGGAGTTTCCTTCTTTTTATAGTCATTGCTGCATAAGCTTGTGTGGTGACGTCTATTGCATTTCTTGCAGTTTGATTTTGATTTGCAATCTGCTATACTGTGTCGCCCTAAGCAATTAAAGCATAATCTATCTTCTTTTACAATTTTCATGCGGTCGTTGTGGTCTGTATATTTAGTACATTAGACGAAAAGTGGGGTTCCTTGCAGTATGCGCAGCTTATTGAATTAGATTTTTGTGTTGAATTGGTTTTTGGCCAGATTTTACGTGATTTTGTGTTTGTGTAGAACGTAGCTGTAGCGTTCGGACTTTCAACTGTTTCTGTACTTCTACCAGACTCTAAAATGGTCAGCTCCTTGCAAATAGATCTCCTAAGACCACCGAGAAACCAATCTGTTGAACCGTGTTCATGTGTCAAGTTTTTACGTATTTCACTGGGCATTTTGTTGAGTATGACTGGTACCAATAACGAGCCGTACATGTCTTGAGCTTGTCCGAAAGATTCTAATCCTCTTATGTATGTTTCTGTCCTGTCGTAGTAACTTCTGAGGTGTGTTAGCGTATTTTTTGGTGCGGGTATGTCTAGTAGTGCCTGCATGTACGATTGAATGATCTTATGCTTTTGTCCGAATCTTTCATGTATAAGTTCAATAGCTTTGTTGTAGTTTGTGTGCGAAAGAGCAAAAACTGCAATGGTGTTTGACGATTCGCCTTCTAGTAGACTTCAAGTAATTGAACTTTTGAACGTCGCTTAGTGTGTTGTTGTTGTGAATTGCTGAATCGAAAGAATCCCAAAAGGATTGCCATTCAAGTATGTTTCCATCAAATGTGGGTAAGTTCAATTTCGGAAGTTTGTGAAAGTTGCTGCTATTTACGCTTGAATTTGAACGTAACGACGTGAAATTAAGGCCTGTATTTTGTGACTCATCTGTAAAGTTATATGCGGGGCTAACATTTTGTATGGGTTGCAGTGTTCATTATGTGGCGAAAAACTTCTAGCGGCTGCATTTAAATTAGATGTTTGCACGTGAATAAATTTACGAATATTTCGTATTTTTGTCTGTAAATTGAATTTATACTCATCTGACTCAAGTATTTCTTGTTCTTTATCCTCCTCTTGTACACTTTCTAAAATGTTCTTCTAAATCCTTCAGAATATCTTGTTTTTTCCTTTCAGGTATCAACAAATGTTTCCAACTCGTCCTCTTCTGGTTTTTCGTCTGATTCAATCCGCTCGTCAAATCTTCTTAAAATCCTAGAAACTTCGCCTCTGTGTCCCGCTCGAATAGATTTGATGTGGCTAATGTGTGAAAAAATCCTCTACTCCTTTTGGCTTTAGTAATGTCTTAGCTATTCTATTGCATTTTTTAAGTATTGCAACACCAAAGTTTTTTTTTTTATTTAGGGTTATTCCTTGCTATATCTGTGCCAGACTTCTACAGATATGTAAACAATCTAGACCAAAGTCACAAAGCACCAACTGTGGGAGGACAGTATAAACAGTGGGGATACAGAAAACCTAATTTTAAAGGCGAAATCGAACTGTACAGGTAAATTATACGAACAAATAATAGGAAGAACTGAACAGGTATATTCTACGAACAAATAATAGATAGAACTATACAGGTAAATTATACGAACAAATAATAGGTAGAACTATACAGGTAATTATACGAACATGGCATTGTCAGTTTGTAATAAATTTATGAGTTTGAACATTCCTTTGGTATCTTTCGTCTCTCTTTTGGTGATCATCAAAGTTATATAAATATTTTTTTTCTATTTACATATCAGATCAGAAGAAAATGGGGTCATGGTTCCACCAGTTCTTGTAGATATAAATAAAGATGGAGTGAAGGATATTCTCATGTCGGCATTTGACGGAACAATGATTCTTTTTGACGGAGAGACATTGGATGTTTTATGGAAGATCAAAATTGAGGACAAAGAATCTTACAGGTATATATTGTCTGGCTAACATCCATAGGTTAACAAAGGGACATTGAAATTTAGGTTAAACTTTTTAAAATCATAGATTAAGCTGAAAATTCCAAACTAGATGACTTTATTCATGTACTGTTTATTTAAAATGTGTGTGTCGAAAGTATTTAGTTTTCAGTTTGTTTCATGGAATTCACTGTTTATGATAATACTATCTTTAATGACGAATCAAGAATGCACCGACTTTTTATTTTGCCACATTACAGTAATGGAAAATTCAGCTGACACAGCTACCATCTTGGCATGTAATTTCTATCTGCATTATTTAAGGGGGATCCCATACCATACATGAACATGACCTTTTTTGCATATTTCAATTTGTTAATCCGCATATACTTGACAGAATCCAACAAAACTTGCACATATTGTTCTACAGATCATGCAGTTTGAACTGAGTGTTTTTGTTTATTTTATATACGAAAACTCCGATGTAGCCATTTCTGTTAATTAATTTGGAGACGACAGGTGAAACAAGTACATCTTCCTTGCAAAACTTTTGTGTTTAAATTTCATATAGAAAAAAAGTAATAAAAATCTAAAATATTACCTGTACGAAGAAATCCGTTTCAAACTCGTATATCTATGCTTTGAGAACATACAATCCAAAAGAGAAAAACATACGAGAATCGTATGAACTCCATTCGGTGCGAGACATATCAGTTGATCATCTTCGACGGTGTTCCTAACTAACTGTGCATTCCTATTGGAACCAATTATGCTCCTCTTATTGCAAAGCTGTTACTTCATTTCTATGAGAGAGATTTCATATATGAGCTTCTACAAAAGACTGAAAAGAAGCTAGCATTATCATTTCAACAGTTAAGTCTGCTTCATATATTGACTTACACCTAGTAATTGACAATAAGGAATGATTGAGAACTAACATTCACGTCAAAAGAGAAAATTTTGATTTCTTAATTGTGAACTTTCCATTTCTATATTTCTGTAAAGCAACATTTCAGCAACGCCTGAAAATGGCATATCTATCTACTAATTATTAAAACTACATAATAGTGCATTTCCTTGATGGACGATTGTTGCTTACTAGGAAGCTATTGTACCACGAAAGTTTAATAGAATACATCATAATTTGGTTGATTTGTTATTAAATATAAGTGTCACAGATTTCTACGGAAATATTCAACTTGTAACTGCTATCTCGTTTGTCATCCTCTATTGTGATATCAGTGTATGCGATTTATAATCCAATGTTTACTTGCCATGATCAACATGATGGTTGAATCACTAGTGATGCCTTTTAGTGTTGCTCAATTTAAGTTTCTATGTAGTGTTTTGTGGACTTATGTTTGTCCTTTTGTCGTTTGACCATGGTGTTGTATGTATTCTTTGAATTGTGTTTTTCATCCTCGATTGTGATATCACTGCATGCGATTTATAACCGAATGTTTACTTGCCATGATCAACATAATGGTTGAATCACTAGTGAAGCCTTTTTAGTGTTGCTCATTTTAAGTTTCTATGTAGTGTTTTATGGACTTATGTTTGTCCTTTTGTCGTTTGACCATGGTGTTATATATATTCTTTGAGTTGTGGTTTTTGATTGTTCCCCTAGTATTACCCCCTTTTTTACTGTATGTGTTCATAGATTATATTGTATTTTTAAATTATTCTAGTTCTCCTGCCCCAGGATATTTTAACGATGATGATACACTAGATTTTATGTCACACTGGAGTAGAGGTGCCTGGCCTGTCTACAATAGCACTGATGTAAGACTAATTTGGAAATCCAAGTTATATATTATAGAATTGTATTTACGTTTCGTGCAGTTTTGATTGTTTCCATACCTATATTTCAATGTTTATACAATGATTCCTATTCCTGAGATCGGTATAATATCTCTATTTAGTAGAAAATATTGGATAAATATAATCTCCTATAGGAGTTCAAATGCGTTTGATCACTTATAGTTGCACTTTGTAAATACAACTGTTTCTCAAAGAGGGACGAAAGATACCAGAGGGATAGTCAAACTCATAGATCGAAAACAAACCGACAACGCCATGGCCAAAAATAAAAAGACAAACAGACAAATTATAGTACAGATGACACAACATAGAAAACTAAAGACTAAGCAACACGAACCCCACCAAAAAACTTGGGGTGATCTCAGGTGCTCCGGAAGGGTAAGCAGATCATGCTCAACATGTGGCACCCGTCGTGTTGCTTATGTTATTACAAATCCGGTAAATAGTCTAATTCAATAAGTCACATTCGCGAAAAGGGAAGGGTATTGTAGTTACGACATAAGGAACATATCCGATATCATCTGTGAAACGGTTATTCCATAACGGTCAACCAACTCGTGATGGCGTCCGTAAAATTTACGAAGGGATGATTTCAACTCCACCATTTGGAACTCTTGGTTTAATAGATTCCTTGTGAGCAGCAATCCTCTATCAAGGAAATCATGATAGGAAACACAAGCCCGGGAATATCAAACCACGCCTCTTTTGGGGAGGTATATACTATTCATACATAATTTGATTTGTTGACATACTGGTTCCCAGATATGATCTCTATGTTTCATCTCATAGAGACATAACTTGGGACTTTTACCAGTATAAAAATATACTATTGCGGTGAAAAATGAATTCTGAAGTAGGCAAAAGTAAAGGTAGGGGTAGTACACAATTTTAGTATAAGTTTAAACTCTAACAAGTTCAGGGCAAATAAATGTTGAAAATATGCCGCACAGCCCATGTTTTGACCTTTTGAATAAAATAGTAGTGCAGATCAACTTTCCAATCTAGGATATAATTTTTCACGAAACTTCATAGTCAAAGTGTCACAGTTTTAGCCGCAAAGGGAGTTCCTATGGGAAATTGCATTGTCTATAATTACAGAAATGCAACCTATAAGCAGTAAAAACATACAGAAGTGGATGATTTCTACAACTTAATGATATGTTTATAAATATTAGCATAAGAAAACATTTTAAAGAACTGTTTAATGTACAATAATTAGATAAACAAATGTTTTCAGATCGTATTTTAAGTTAATTTCATCAATCGAAAAATATTTTATCGTAATCACAAAATTTTCATGCATCAATGTTATTTTGAATATAATGAAATATATATTGACAGCAAAATCATACTCTATTTTTTAGCCTACTTGTTTCTATAATTCAAAACAGTATAGTGTTTTCATTCCTTGTGAGTTAATTAAGTTGTTGTTTTATGAAACGAAGTGTTCCCTTTTCCGGCCTTGAGCATCAGCGAAGAGACATTTATTGCCAAAATACGATCTGTTGTAGTAAAATTTGGTATGAATAATGTTATTTTCACCATTTTGATTTTACAACATAATTTTCATAAACAGCAGGTGTTGTATTTTTAGTAATTTCTTTATTGAGTCCTTTTGCGATGATTATTAAGATTGCTGACTACATGTTAAGAAGTAAGTATTGTTTTATGCATATTTGTTGGTTTCCGAAATCCTTATACAAAAAAATACTTAAACCTACAGTATCCTAAGAGAAACTGGATCAATATTGGTCAATTTAAATACATTTTGTTACCATTTTAAAAGGTGATTGTCATTGATGGAAAGGATGGTGTCGTATTATGGAATACCACCAGTCACAGATATGATGTGTCATCAGATCTGGTGGCTAGAACTAGTAGTTATCACAGGGATGTATTTCTTTTCCGCATGCAAGGTCGTAAAGGTGATGGCGCATTAAATCATGCAGCAATTCATGGAGCTACAGGAGCTCAAAGAGTTGTAAGTAAATACATGCAAATAAGGTTGAAGTTCCATGTAAACAAAACAATAAAAAATCATCAAGTAAATATATATTGGTCAAATTCAAGAAATCAAAGTTCACAGAACTAAATCATAAAAACACCAGAACATATCGACTTAATTTTTTATTGTCATGCGCTAGACTAAGTACAAGGACTTTTGAGGACAGTGGTGGATTAATATATGAAGATCAGTATACAGTGCATTTGTATGATTGTCGAGGTCCCATTAAATAGTACTTGATTCAAAAAAAAAACGCACAGAAAAAATATCAATAAATTAACATGTAATCATGATAAAATTGATACCTAACATTTTAAATGCATACAAAAATACTTCCAAGGTTCCAGATATTTTCGAAACGAACAAGTTTTTGTAAAAAAAAGAACACTTAATATACCTATATTCTGTCTTTCATTTAATTTGACTACATGAATTTCAAAATATATCAAATTTAAACAGTCCTAGTAATTTCTCGTAAATCGTTAATTGTTCATGCTGATGATTTAGATAAACAGACGTAGCTCAAATCCAAATGAACTGGAGGAAACAGTTGTAGATGATGATAATCTTGAAGCCCCAGGAGTCTTACTACCAGAAAGTCATTTCACTCGAAGACGCCGAGCAGTCCCAAAGGACTTCATAGAATGCGAATCTGACCAGACTTTGATGATAACTGAGTTGTTTGCCATGGACAGGACAGTGATGATGGCGCCGATTAAATTGTGGGAGAAAGGATCAGAAAAACATTATTATAGTAAGATTGTTTTTAAATCTCATGGGGAAACATTACTATTCAAAGATTTTTATTGATTCTCAGGAGAATCGTTTTTCCCAATTTGCAGACGTTTTTTCTTGGATTATAATTTGGGAAATCAGGAATGACAAAATAATAGAATATGATCTAACTTTCGTTTAGCATTTTATGCGATATTTATATCATCTGAATATTCAGACCAAAACGGTATTTATTAATAAATATCCATTTGAAAAGTTTGTTTATCCTCATGATCAAAAGACTGACAGCAGATCGAGACCACTAAAATTTACGAGAAAAGCAGTGTTTTGAAAGGATTTTGTAATTATCACAGCCAGTTATGAGTGACATCGGAAAAGACAAATGGATGTCTTTGAGTGTTTTAAAGATCGATCATCATGTGGTGTTAATACACTTGAAGATCTTAAGCAATGTTTTCTTTCAGAATTGACAGACGAGGATCGTAAATCAGTACAAAAAGTTGTAAAAACATTTTGGGATAACCTTACACTGGTAGAGTTGGAAGATGCATGGATAAGAGGCAAACGTCAGGCTCCTGGTGCAATGTGTATCATGGTACAACCAGATGAAAGGACAACGGGTATGACATGATTTTAAGCTTTAAATCATTATTGTACTACTATAACCTCCGTTGCACCCAACGATGTCAAGTCTGAACAAGAACTATTAACGACGTCAGATAATGTCAGATAAAAACAAAAATGTTTTCGATTATTAAAGTAAATAATGAGGTCAATTTAAATTATTAGTTTTTTAACATAAAAGTACATTTACTAGTACTCAAAAGCATTAATAAAGTAAGAATAAAGGAAGTTATTAGGTTTACGTCATAAGACAGCTACCTAATGAATATCATTAAGCATACAAATGTGCTCATTGGCTGATATTTCACGTTATGTAGACAAACTTGATAGCATATGTATGATCAAACATTGACTTCTGGTAATACTTTTTAAATCCCTTATGGTCATATAGCCCTCAAGGATTTATACATCTCCGGCCTTCCAATATTTGGTTTTGAGCGTTCCTGGGAAAGGAAAATCCAGGAAAGCGCTTTCAAAATTATTTTATGTCTACCTGTGCGAATGTTACGCCAGTACTTAAAACCTTCCATCCTTTATGGGTGGATTTTACATAGATAAATATAATCGTATAATAATAAAGCAAAATGAGGATGTTAAATTTTATGTATGCCTTTTTGTGCTTCTTCGTTACATTTGTTTGTTTTTATAGTGATTAAGATGATAACACAATGTTGACTGCTGTACCCCTATTTTTGACATTTTTACCTATTGTGTCTGTTTGTTTTGTTCACGCATTGTTGTCAATATAATGGAATTTGATGCGACTGTCATACAAGTGAGAGGTTTAGCTAGCTATAAAACCAGGTTCAATCCACCATTTTCTACATAAGAAAATGCCTGTACCAAGTCAGGAATATGACAGTTGTTATCCATTCGTTCGATGTGTTTGAGCTTTTGATTTTGCCATTTGATTAGGGACTTTCCTTTTTGAATTTTCCTTGGAGTTCAGTATTTTTGTGATCTTACTTTATTTTCAAATGCAGCTTTTGATAGGGTTATTTTAATTTTATACTTGAGATACATCAGTTTGAAACTTCTCCGCTATTATTTGTTTTTCGTACTGCTATAAGCCGCATAACCTAAGATAGACAGATCATCGATATTGGAAGTTAAGTCATTTCAATTCCGAAAAAGATAAAAGTAAAAATTTATAATTGCAATATTGGGCCATTTCTTTTGCATACATCAAATATTTTCGAATAGCTGTTAAATGCAAAAAAATAGACAGTTCCAAGTAATTATGACCAGTATTATTTACGTGATCTCTTAAAGGTTATTTTCTTCAAGTTCTTAATAAAATACATTTTGAAACAATTGTAAAGACACAAATAAAGTGTTGCAGACCGTATGTTAAGGTCTGTTTTTTTCTTTTCTTGTTAGTTTGCTGTGCCAAACATCTTCTTTTACTCGTGTATATTAAAATTTAGAAAGGATCTGACTTTACATTGTATACTGTAATATCATTTTGATGCTGAAATGAAATTTATTTACAAAAATGTTTAAATGAACACATAATTATTTAAACAAATATGCTCTGTATATTATCTAACCTTAATATAACTTAATATAGTTCTCTAGAACTATAACTACGAAACACTTTACCGCCCTGTAACCCATTAGATTCAAAAATTCAACATTTATATTTCCAGGAGCTATCGGAGATGTTGACGGCGATGGAAAATTAGATGTAATTGTGAATCTGGTTTCGGTTGGAATATTGCGTGACGATTATGCTCATTTTGTCAAAATGAAATTTGATGTAGACATTTATAAATTCAGCTTAGAGGATATCATAGACAATGAAATGTACACACCGCTTAATGTGACAATCCATCAGAGAATAAGAAATTCTTTCATTGAGAATAAAATAACCAACCTCAAATTCCTGCCGCCAGAGAAACAAATTTGGGGTGGCTATATGGGTACCCTTGGTAATAGTGTATATCAACCATAACGTGTGAATTGTTTTATCAGCCAAACACTTAATATATTGTATGATTGTCTTGTAATTATGATTAAACAAATTGGGAACAAAATGATTTTTGTCACTGTGATTTGGCATCATATTACTATTAAGTCTAATACGATATTCGATACAATCAAGTAAAGTTTTATAATCGGAATCTTCTTTTTTTATGCTGGCTAATATGTGATATATAAAAATACGGCGATGTAGTCAGATAGACGATGAGACAACTATCGACAAAAGACTAAATGACGTAGATGTTAGCCATCATAGGACACCATACGGCCTTCAACAATGACAAAAACCCATACCGGATAGAAATGTTCAAATGAACACATAATTATTTAAACAAATATGCTCTGTATATTATATAACCTAAATGCAACTTAATATAGTTCTCTAGAACTATAACTACGAAACACTTTACCGCCCTGTAACCCATTAGATTCCAAAATTCAACATTGAAATGTGCAGGAGATATCGGAGATGTGGACGGCGATGGAAAATTAGATGTAATTGTGAATCTGATTTCTGTTGGAATATTGCGTGACGAATATGCTCGTTTTGTCAAAATTAAATTTGATGTAGATATTTAAAAATTCAGCTTGGAGGATACCATAGACAATGAAATGTACACACCGCTTAATATGACAATCCATCAGAGAATAAGAAATTCTTTCATTGAGAATAAAATAACCAACCTCAAATTCCTGCCGCCAGAGAAACAAATTTGAGGTGGCTATATGGGTACCCTTGGTAATAGTGCATATAAACCATAAAGTGTGAATTGTTTTATCAGCCAAACACTTAATATATTGTATGATTGTTTTGTGATTATAATTAAACAAATTGGGAACAAAATGATTTTGTCACAGTGTTTTGGCATCATATTACTATTAAGTCTAATACGATATTCGATACAATCAAGTAAAGTTTTATAATCGGAATCTTCTTTTTTTTTATGCTGGCTAATATGTGATATATAAAAATACGGCGATGTAGTCAGATAGACGATGAGACAACTATCGACAAAAGACTAAATGACGTAGATGTTAGCCATCATAGGACACCACATGACAAAATGTAAAACAATTCAAACTAAAATATACACCGGTATGTGGCCTCCTTTTCTTTTCCTTCTTTTTTTTTTTTGATTATGTATGTGGACGTTTCATGGTGTTCCGGGAATTGGACCCCCCCGCTTTTCAAAATGGCAGGATTCGTGTCTGGGACTGATTTGATAAAAATAACTTAAATGGAATTTTTGTTTTAGACACTTGAAATTTATCAGTGTTAACCTTTGTTAGAATCACAAGGTATTGTATTGTAGTGTATATTGTATACGACCGGGAGTTTGTTGTTTCAGGTCGAACATATATAATACACGTACGAAAAGCCAATTATCCAATATAACTGAACAAAAGCAATGACTTTAATAGCTGCGGATAGTATAGGTTATATATTATGTCCCAATTAAGACGAATGAAAAATCTTGACAAAAGTAATATAGTACATTTAATAGATGTTAGTCTCTTAAATAAATATATAAATATAAAAATCAGATTACTTATACTGCTATAAAAAAGTATTTAACAAAAATATCAAACTCCGAGGAAAATTCAAAACTGAAGTCCGTAATCGAATGGCAAAATCAAAACTCAAGCACATCAAACGAATGTATAACAACCGTCATATTCCTGACTTGGTATAAGCATTTTCTTATGTAGAAAACACACATCAAACCGGTCAAATAAAGCAGAACATAATCATTCAATGACAATATTTGAATCAGATTATTTGTATTTGTATTCTGTTTCCCTACAATCAGATCGGGTGCCGATTATTTCTTCACAGTAAGACGCATTCAATTTGACAACCATCCTATCAGCTTTTTTTAATCCAAATTATCCACTTCTTTTCCAGGTCAATTCCCTTTTAGACATTAATCTACTGGTACATGTATATTGTTTTCATGATCTCACGACTTGATCTTAATTTTACTGATAAATGGAATTGTTTTAGACTATAAAATTTACACTTCTACACTGACAGCAGCAATCGCAGGTAACCACCGGGTTCCGCGGAACCCTTTTATGATTTTTTGTTTTGAAAACTAGAAAATGTAAAGTAGAAACATATCATTTTAAGGCCACAATCATTATGTCGACCTGACGGAGGTCGGGTGACATATTGTTATTGTACCATTCTTTTTTTATTTATACTTTTTATTATGGCACCCTCAACGGAGTTGGGGTGACATATTGTTATTGTTCGTTTCTTTTTTTCTTATTATTATGGCACCCTCAATTGAGTTGGGGTGACATATTGTTATTCTACGTTTCTTTTTTTCTTATTATTTTTATTATGGCACCCTCAACGGAGTTGGGGTCACATATTGTTATTCTTCGTTTCTTTTTTTCTGTTTTTTTTCTTCCACTTTTTGTCCAGCTTATATCTCGGAATTTTATGAACCAATGTTAATGAAACTATACTATAATGTTAAGCAACATGTGCAGACTTGCAATCGGGGTATGGCATTTTCAAGATGGCCGCCATTACCATGGAAACAGCAACAATGTTCAAAAAATCAATATGCACCAAAGTTCACACAAATATTGACTGGCATATGCAGATGTCCCATTTGACTTTGGAATTTCCAAAATGGCCGCCGTTACTACTATGGAAACAGCAAAAATGTCAAAAATTTCAAAATGCTCCAAACTTAATGAAACTTTTCAATAATGTTATTGGCATGTGTAGATGCCCTTTTTGACTTTAGAAATTCAAAATGGCTGCAGTTTTCCTGGCAATTGGGGAACGAGAATGCCATCCGTTATTGCTAGCAATTACAAAATAAATCTAGTTATGCCACCCTCAACGGAGTTGGGGTGACGTATTGTTATTCTACGTTTCTTTTTTTTTATTATGGCACCATCAACGGAGTTGGGGTGACATATTGTTATTGTTCGTTTCTTTTTTTCTTATTATTATAAATATTATTATTATTATTATTATTATTATTATTATTATATTTATTCTTCCACACTTTTTTGTCCATGCTATTTCTCAGATTTGGCTTGAACAATATTGATGGAACTATACCATAATGTAGACCACTATATCAAATTGTCCAGTGGGTATGGCATCATCAAGATGGCTGCCGTTACCATGGAAACTAATAAAATGTGAAAAAATCAAGTTTTTTGTTTTGGTGAACTGTTTGGATATGCTTAATCTCAGAATCATTATATATTAATACAATGCAGGTGCCCAGAATATACTGGTGTTGGATGATTTTGGCAATCATTGGAACTACTATGTTGCCATGGAAACTACACCAAAAATTTCAAAAATATCAAAATACTCCAGACTTAATGAAACTTCACAGTAACGATGAGCAACATTGGCAGATGTGGAATTTGGCGTTGGAATTTCCAAAATGTCTGCTGTTACCATGGAAACAATGCAAAAAGGTCAAAATGCTCCAAAAACTTAAGGGTTTTGGGAATAATTTTGGTATGCTTTAACTTAAAATCATCAGTTTTTTATACCATATAGTTGTCCACTATATACAGGTTTTGGATGATTTTGACAGGCATTAGAACTAAAATGTTACCATGGATACAGAAGCAAAAATGTCCAATAATCTCAAAATGCTCAAAACTTAATGAAACTCATTATAAATGATAAATGGTAAGTGACGATAAGACTTTGGACTTTGGAATTTCCAAAATGGCCGCCGTTGCCATGGAAACTGTAAAAATGTGAAAAAATTAAAAAATGCTCAAAACTTTATGGAAAATTTACAAACAAATATGTTGTAATGTATTTATGTGTAAATACTGTTTCAGATTTTTAAAATGGCTGCAGTTTAGTGCCAATGTGGGAAGGGTGCCATCCGCTATTGCTTGCAATGGCAAATCTAGTTTTCTTATAGCACCCTCAACGGAGTTGGGGTGACATATTGTTATTCTACGTTTCTTTTTTTTCTTATTAAGTCGCCAAAACGGAGTTTTGGGGACTTTATGTTTTTGTCCCGTTTCTTATTATTATTATTATTATTATTATTATTATTATTAACCCTAATTTGTCCGACCATTTTCTTCCAAGCCTTAAATGATGGAAACTTTATATTTGGTATGATGTTGGGGTAGTATCCCTAGGGGTGAATTCGCTATTTTTATTTCAAATGGGGGTCAACTTGCCACTTTTTGGGGGCCGGAACATGGGTGGGGTCATTTTCGACTATTGATTCGCTACTGGTAGAACCTTTAAGTTTTGTGTAATACAAGAGACCGATGTCCAGGTGTCCATTCCACATTTTTTATTTCAGCCCGGGGTCATCTTGGCATTATTTTAGGGGGTCAATTTTCATGGAACATTCTAGAACAATAGTCATGTGATTAGTCATGTGATAGTGTTGAATTATTCCTATGTACTTTTTATGTTATCTAATGATAGATTATTACAGATAGCACTATATGTAGATTTGGAATTTGACTTTGGAATTTCCAAAATGTCCGCCGTTGCCATGGAAACAACAAAAATGCGAAAAATCTAGATTTGGTCCAATTTTTATGAAACTTGACAGTAATATGACCTGTCATGTGTAGATGTGCCATCCGACTTTGGAATTTTCAAAATGGCTGCCGTTACCATGGAAACAGCAGAACAATGGTTGGGGGCCGTTTTATGACTTTTGTGTTAGCATCCTAACACAAGATTATTTGTTATGTCACCCGATCGACAATGTCGGGTGACATATTGCTTTTCCTCTGTTTCTTTTTCCCTATTATTATTATTATTATTATTATTATTATTATTTTTCTTCCACCTAATTTTGTCCGCCAGTTTTCTCAGAGCCAAATGAACCAATCTAAATGATGGTGCACTATAACAAGGAACCGTGACTTTCGAGTTGCAGTGCAACTTTGGAACTAAAAAATGGCTGCCGTTACCATGGAAACAGAAGAAATGTGAAAAAAAAATTCAAAACTGCAAATCCATTAAATCTTTCATTATAAGACCCAACTGGAGGAAACTTTATGGGAATGTAACCTGGCATGCCAAGACGTGTTGACCCTATTTAGAAATTCCAAAATGGCTGCCATTACCATGGAAACTGGAGAAAGATTTACCATTAGACCCTATGGGAAATTCTTAAAAGTAGCATTTACTCACTTAGAATGGTAGGTCAAATTCCATGATTCTTTCATGGTATATTCCTGGTCATCTGCCAAAGTGGCACATGTCTTTAAAATTTTGTAATCGGTCACTGTTACCATGGAAACAGCACAAATTAAAAAATGTTCAAAAATTTCAAAATGTTCCAAACTTGATAAAACTTCACAGAAATGTCTATTGGGATGTGCAGAGTTGCTATTTGTCTTTTGGAATTTTCAAAATGGCCGCAGTTGCCATGGAAATAGCGGGGGACATAAACTGACTATGCAGTATGGGCTTTGCTCATTGTTGAAGGCCGTACGGTGACCTATAGTTGTTAATTTCTGTGTCATTTGGTCTCTTGTGGAGAGTTGTCTCATTGCCAATCATACCACATCTTCTTTTCTATATATAAAACGCCTCGTAAATTTGAGGCAAAATTCCGTAATCAAGAGTATGTGCATACGATCAATACATTTGTACAAATCTGTACTGCAAAACATCTTCTAGAATATGCTAGAAGAAAATATATATAATTTAACGTGCTTCTATTCTTTACAAAATCGTACTTTGAAGAGAAAATCGCCACCGAGAGAGAGAAACACTAAGAGTACATATTAGTGACATTTCTGTACTTGCATAACAGTACACATCCGTGAATCACAAACCTGCTAAAATATACACATTAGCTGAAATCAATCGATGAACGTGTAATTTAATTGTACAAGATAAGATACATGTATCGTGAGATACGCGAGCTATTGAAGAACAAAATGAACAGTTAGTATGCCGCTCCGTCAATATATACACATGTTGTCTGTCCAAGGTCCCCTCTAAAAAGAATATAAATATGCTAAGTCCACGATAATATACTTGCGTATCACGTGACGCCACGTTCTTCCTCGCGCGTGGGTCTAATTTTAGATTCTAAAGAATTCCCAAACTATGTATAGAACTCAAACTTATTCTACGGAAAGAAAAAAAAAGGGGGGGTGATCAAAGACATGCCAATTCCAGCATGTATAATAGATGTGCCATTTGACTTTGGTACACTCAAAATGGTTGCTGCTACTGTGACAATGTCCAGTACAGGGTGACATCCTCCGCTATTGCTTGCAATAGCAAATCTAGTATAATTAGGGGGCTCAAAGATGGTGGGGTCAAATTTATTTTACATTTCTTAAATTTGCTACTGTATGTAGAGTAGATGGAATTATGATTACTTTTATGAATATTAAGAGACACATGTCTGCTTCAACATGGAACTTTTTATTTCAGTAGGGGTCTCCTTGGCATAATTTGAGGGGGGTGAATTTCATGGAACATTCTAGAACATCAGTGTTGCATTAATTCTAGAGACATAAAATGTTATATGATGATATATTATAATGGTGCAGTTACCATATGCAACAGCAGTTTGACTTTGCAATTTCTAAAATGGCTGCCGTTACCATGGAAACAATGCAAAAAGGTCAAATGCTTCAAAACCTTAAAGTAGCCTTTACTCTCTTAAAATGTAGGTCAAATTCATTGAAACTTTGATGGTATGTTCCTCCCATGTACCAATGTGGCATCTTTCATTACATTTTGAGAATAGTCTTTGTAACCATGGAAACCAGCCAAAATTTCCAAAATTTCAGAAATTTCAAAATGCCCCAAACTTGATAAAACTTCACTGAAATGTCAACTGAGATGTGCAGAGTTGCTATTTGTCTTTGAATTTTCAAAATGGCCGCCGTTGCCATGGGAAACAACAAAAATACACACATAAACTGACTATGCAGTATGGGCTTTGCTCATTGTTGAAGGCCGTACATTGACCTCATAGTTGTTAATTTCTGTGTCATTTGGTCTCTTGCGAAGAGTTGTCTCATTGGCAATCATACCACATCTTCTTTTTATATATAAAACACCTCTGTAAATTTGAGGCAAAATTCCGTTATCAAGAGTATGTGCATCCGATCAAATACAAATCTGTACTGCAAAGCATCTTCTAGAATATGCTAGAAGAAAACAATATATAATTTAACGTGCTTCTATTCTATACAAAAATCGTGCTGTGAAGAGAAAATCGCCACCGACAGAGAGAGAAACACTAAGAGTACATATTAGTGACATTTCTGTACTTGCATTACAGTACACATCCGTGAATTACACACCTGCTAAAATATACACATTAGCTGAAATCAATCGATGAACGTGTAATTTAATTGTACAAAATAAGATACAAGTATCGTGTGATACGCGAGCTATTAAAGAACAAAATGAACAGTTAGTATGGCGCTCCGTCAATATATACACATGTTGTCTGTCCAAGGTCCCCCAAAAGTCCACGATAATATACTTGCACATCACGTGACGCCACGTTCTTCCTCGCGCGTGGGTCTAATTTTAGATTCTAAAGAATTCCCAAACTATGTATAGAACTCAAACCTATTCTACGGGATGAGAAAAAGGGGATCAAAGACATGCCAATTCCAGCATGTATAATAGATGATGCCATTTGACTTTGGTACACTTTAAGTGGTTGCTGCTACTGTGACAATGTCCAGTACAGGGTGACCTCCTCCGCTTTTGCTTGCAATAGTTAATCTTAGTTAAGTCGCCAAAACGGAGTTTTGGAGATTTTATGTTTTGTCCCGTTTTAATATTATTATTATTATTATTATTATTATTATTCTTAACCCTAATTTGTCCTGGACCATTTTCCGGCCTAAAATGATGGAAGATTCATTTGGTATGATATTGGGTAGTATCCTAGGGTGTATTCACTATTTTTATTTCAAATGGTCAACTTGGCACTATTTGGGGGCCGGAACATGGGTGGGTCATTTTCGACTATTGATTCGCTACTGGTAGAACCTTAAGTTTTGTGTAATACAAGAGACCGATGTCCAGGTGTCCATTCCACATTTTTATTTCAGCCCGGAGTCATCTTGGTATTATTTTAGGGGTCAATTTTCATGGAACATTCTAGAACAATAGTCATGTGATTAGTCATGTGATAGTTGAATTATTCCTATGTACTTTTATGTTATATAATGATAGATTATTACAAGTAGCACCATATTGAGCTGTAATTCGACTTTGGAATTTTAAAATGACCGCCGTAACCATGGAAACTGCAAAATGTGAAAAATTTTAAATGCTTCAAATTTAATGAAATTTTACAGAAATGTTAACGAGTGTATGTAGATTTGAATTTGACTTTGAATTTAAATGGCCGCTGCTGCCATGAAAACAACAAAATGCGAAAATTCTAGATTTGGTCCAATCTTTATGAAACTTGACAGTAATGTAACCTGTCATATGTAGATGTGCCATCCGACTTTGAATTTTCAAATGGCTGCCGTTACCATGGAAACTGCAAAACTTCAAAAATCTCAGCACTCCAAACTTAATGAAACTTTATACAAATCTTGACTGTCTTATGTAGATGTGGAATTTGACTTGAATTTCCAGATGGCCATCGTAACCATGGAAACACGAATGCCTAAATTTGAAAATTGGTCCACTTCTAAGAAACTTGTAAGTAATGACCTGTCACGTGTAGATGTGATATCGACTTTGAAATTTCAAAATGGCTGTTACCATGGAAACAGCAGAACAAATTATTATTATTCTTATTCTTCTTTTTCTAAACCCTTAAACTGTCCTACCATTTTCTTGGAAGCTATAGAGGATGGAAACTTTATATTTTTCTGGGTATGGGTCTGCATCATGGGGTTGCAGAACCCAATGTTCATGATACCAGGGTGTCATCTTGGCATAATTAGGGGGGCTCAAAGATGGGTGGGGTCAAATTTATTTTACATTTCTTAAATTTGCTACTGTATGTAGAGTAGATGGAATTATGATTACTTTTATGAATATTAAGAGACACATGTCTGCTTCAACATGGAACTTTTTTTATTTCAGTAGGGGGTCTCCTTGGCATAATTTGAGGGGGGTGAATTTTCATGGAACATTCTAGAACATCAGTGTTGCATTAATTCTAGAGACATAAAATGTTATATGATGATATATTATAATGGGTAGCACCATATGCAACAGCAGTTTGACTTTGCAATTTCCAAAATGGCTGCCGTTACCATGGAAACAATGCAAAAAAGGTCAAAATGCTTCAAAAACCTTAAAGTAGCCTTTACTCTCTTAAAATGGTAGGTCAAATTCATTGAAACTTTGATGGTATGTTCCCTCCCATGTACCAATGTGGCATCTTTCATTACATTTTGAGAATAGTCTTTGTAACCATGGAAACCAGCCAAAATTTCCAAAATTTCAGAAATTTCAAAATGCCCCAAACTTGATAAAACTTCACTGAAATGTCAACTGAGATGTGCAGAGTTGCTATTTGTCTTTTGAATTTTCAAAATGGCCGCCGTTGCCATGGAAACAACAAAAATACACACATAAACTGACTATGCAGTATGGGCTTTGCTCATTGTTGAAGGCCGTACATTGACCTATAGTTGTTAATTTCTGTGTCATTTGGTCTCTTGCGAAGAGTTGTCTCATTGGCAATCATACCACATCTTCTTTTTTATATATAAAACACCTCGTAAATTTGAGGCAAAATTCCGTTATCAAGAGTATGTGCATCCGATCAAATACAAATCTGTACTGCAAAGCATCTTCTAGAATATGCTAGAAGAAAAAATATATAATTTAACGTGCTTCTATTCTATACAAAAATCGTGCTGTGAAGAAAATCGCCACCGACAGAGAGAGAAACACTAAGAGTACATATTAGTGACATTTCTGTACTTGCATTACAGTACACATCCGTGAATTACACACCTGCTAAAATATACACATTAGCTGAAATCAATCGATGAACGTGTAATTTAATTGTACAAAATAAGATACAAGTATCGTGTGATACGCGAGCTATTAAAGAACAAAATGAACAGTTAGTATGGCGCTCCGTCAATATATACACATGTTGTCTGTCCAAGGTCCCCTCTAAAAAGTCCACGATAATATACTTGCACATCACGTGACGCCACGTTCTTCCTCGCGCGTGGGTCTAATTTTAGATTCTAAAGAATTCCCAAACTATGTATAGAACTCAAACCTATTCTACGGGATGAGAAAAAAGGGGATCAAAGACATGCCAATTCCAGCATGTATAATAGATGTGCCATTTGACTTTGGTACACTTTAAGTGGTTGCTGCTACTGTGACAATGTCCAGTACAGGGTGACCTCCTCCGCTTTTGCTTGCAATAGCAAATCTAGTTAAGTCGCCAAAACGGAGTTTTGGAGACTTTATGTTTTGTCCTGTTTTTATTATTATTATTATTATTATTATTATTATTCTTAACCCTAATTTGTCCGACCATTTTCTTCCAAGCCTTAAATGATGGAAACTTCATATTTGGTATGATATTGGGGTAGTATCCTAGGGTGCATTCACTATTTTTATTTCAAATGGGGTCAACTTGGCACTATTTGGGGCCGGAACATGGGTGGGGTCATTTTCGACTATTGATTCGCTACTGGTAGAACCTTAAGTTTTGTGTAATACAAGAGACCGATGTCCAGGTGTCCATTCCACATTTTTATTTCAGCCCGGAGTCATCTTGGCATTATTTTAGGGGTCAATTTTCATGGAACATTCTAGAACAATAGTCATGTGATTAGTCATGTGATAGTATTGAATTATTCCTATGTACTTCTTATGTTATATAATGATAGATTATTACAAGTAGCACCATATTGAGCTGTAATTCGACTTTGGAATTTTAAAATGACCGCCGTAACCATGGAAACTGCAAAATGTAAAAAATTTTAAAATGCTTCAAATTTAATGAAATTTTACAGAAATGTTAACGAGTGTATGTAGATTTGGAATTTGACTTTGAATTTCCAAAATGGCCGCCGTTGCCATGAAAACAACAAAATGCGAAAATTCTAGATTTGGTCCAATCTTTATGAAACTTGACAGTAATGTAACCTGTCATATGTAGATGTGCCATCCGACTTTGGAATTTTCAAAATGGCTGCCGTTACCATGGAAACTGCAAAATCTCAAAAATCTCAAAATGCTCCAAACTTAATGAAACTTTATACAAATCTTGACTGTCTTATGTAGATGTGGAATTTGACTTTGAATTTCCAAAATGGCCATCGTAACCATGGAAACACGAATGCCTAAATTTGAAAATTGGTCCAATTTTATGAAACTTGTAAGTAATGTGACCTGTCACGTGTAGATGTGATATTCGACTTTGAAATTTCAAAATGGATGCCGTTACCATGGAAACAGCAGAACAATGGTTGGGGCCGTTTTATGACTTTTGTGTTAGCATCCTAACACAGGATTACTTGTTATTCTTATTCTTCTTTTCTAAACCCTTAAACTGTCCTACCATTTTCTTGGAAGCAGTAGAGGATGGAAACTTTATATTTTTCTGGGTATGGGTCTGCATCATGGGGTTGCAGAACCCAATGTTCATGATACCAGGGTGTCATCTTGGCATAATTAGGGGCTCAAAGATGGGTGGGGTCAAATTTATTTTACATTTCTTAAATTTGCTACTGTATGTAGAGTAGATGGAATTATGATTACTTTTATGAATATTAAGAGACACATGTCTGCTTCAACATGGAACTTTTTTATTTCAGTAGGGGTCTCCTTGGCATGATTTGAGGAGGTGAATTTTCATGGAACATTCTAGAACATCAGTGTTGCATTACTTCTAGAGACATAAAATGTTATATGATGGTATATTATAATGGGTAGCACCATATGCAACAGCAGTTTGACTTTGCAATTTCCAAAATGGCTGCTGTTACCATGGAAACAATGCAAAAAAGGTCAAAATGCTTCAAAAACCTTAAAGTAGCCTTTACTCTCTTAAAATGGTAGGTTAAATCCATTGAAACTTTGATGGTATGTTCCCTCCCATGTACCAATGTGGCATCTGCCATTACATTTTGGGAATGGTCTTTGTTACCATGGAAACCAGCCAAAATTTCAAACATTTCAGAAATTTCAAAATGCCCCAAACTTGATAAAACTTCACTGAAATGTCAACTGAGATGTGCAGAGTTGCTATTTGTCTTTTGAATTTTCAAAATGGCCGCCGTTGCCATGGAAACAACAAAAAATACAAACATAAACTGACTATGCAGTATGGGCTTTGCTCATTGTTGAAGGCCGTACATTGACCTATAGTTGTTGATTTCTGTGTCATTTGGTCTCTTGCGGAGATTTGTCTCATTGGCAATCATACCACATCTTCTTTTTTATATATAAAACACCTCGTAAATTTGAGGCAAAATTCCGTTATCAAGAGTATGTGCATACGATCAAATACAAATCTGTACTGCAAAACATCTTCTAGAATATGCTAGAAGAAAAAAAATATATAATTTAACGTGCTTCTATTCTATACAAAAATCGTGCTGTGAAGAGAAAATCGCCATTGACAGAGAGAGAAACACTAAGAGTACATATTAGTGACATTTCTGTACTTGCATTACAGTACACATCCGTGAATTACACACCTGCTAAAATATACACATTAGCTGAAATCAATCGATGAACGTGTAATTTAATTGTACAAAATAAGATACAAGTATCGTGTGATACGCGAGCTATTAAAGAACAAAATGAACAGTTAGTATGGCGCTCCGTCAATATATACACATGTTGTCTGTCCAAGGTCCCCTCTAAAAAGTCCACGATAATATACTTGCACATCACGTGACGCCACGTTCTTCCTCGCGCGTGGGTCTAATTTTAGATTCTAAAGAATTCCCAAACTATGTATAGAACTCAAACCTATTCTACGGGATGAGAAAAAAGGGGATCAAAGACATGCCAATTCCAGCATGTATAATAGATGTGCCATTTGACTTTGGTACACTTTAAGTGGTTGCTGCTACTGTGACAATGTCCAGTACAGGGTGACCTCCTCCGCTTTTGCTTGCAATAGCAAATCTAGTTAAGTCGCCAAAACGGAGTTTTGGAGACTTTATGTTTTTGTCCCGTTTTTTATTTATTATTATTATTATTATTATTATTATTATTATTATTATTCTTAACCCTAATTTGTCCGACCATTTTCTTCCAAGCCTTAAATGATGGAAACTTCATATTTGGTATGATATTGGGGTAGTATCCTAGGGTGCATTCACTATTTTTATTTCAAATGGGGTCAACTTGGCACTATTTGGGGCCGGAACATGGGTGGGGTCATTTTTCGACTATTGATTCGCTACTGGTAGAACCTTAAGTTTTGTGTAATACAAGAGACCGATGTCCAGGTGTCCATTCCACATTTTTTATTTCAGCCCGGAGTCATCTTGGCATTATTTTAGGGGGTCAATTTTCATGGAACATTCTAGAACAATAGTCATGTGATTAGTCATGTGATAGTATTGAATTATTCCTATGTACTTCTTATGTTATATAATGATAGATTATTACAGGTAGCACCATATTGAGCTGTAATTCGACTTTGGAATTTTTAAAATGACCGCCGTAACCATGGAAACTGCAAAAATGTAAAAAAATTTTAAAATGCTTCAAATTTAATGAAATTTTACAGAAATGTTAACGAGTGTATGTAGATTTGGAATTTGACTTTGGAATTTCCAAAATGGCCGCCGTTGCCATGAAAACAACAAAAATGCGAAAAATCTAGATTTGGTCCAATCTTTATGAAACTTGACAGTAATGTAACCTGTCATATGTAGATGTGCCATCCGACTTTGGAATTTTCAAAATGGCTGCCGTTACCATGGAAACTGCAAAAATCTCAAAAAATCTCAAAATGCTCCAAACTTAATGAAACTTTATACAAATCTTGACTGTCTTATGTAGATGTGGAATTTGACTTTGGAATTTCCAAAATGGCCATCGTAACCATGGAAACACGAATGCCTAAATTTGAAAATTGGTCCAATTTTTATGAAACTTGTAAGTAATGTGACCTGTCACGTGTAGATGTGATATTCGACTTTGAAATTTCAAAATGGATGCCGTTACCATGGAAACAGCAGAACAATGGTTGGGGGCCGTTTTGGCGACTTTTGTGTTAGCATCCTAACACAGGATTACTTGTTATTCTTATTCTTCTTTTTCTAAACCCTTAAACTGTCCTACCATTTTCTTGGAAGCAGTAGAGGATGGAAACTTTATATTTTTTCTGGGTATGGGTCTGCATCATGGGGGTTGCAGAACCCAATGTTCATGATACCAGGGTGTCATCTTGGCATAATTAGGGGCTCAAAGATGGGTGGGGTCAAATTTATTTTACATTTCTTAAATTTGCTACTGTATGTAGAGTAGATGGAATTATGATTACTTTTATGAATATTAAGAGACACATGTCTGCTTCAACATGGAACTTTTTATTTCAGTAGGGGTCTCCTTGGCATGATTTGAGGAGGTGAATTTTCATGGAACATTCTAGAACATCAGTGTTGCATTACTTCTAGAGACATAAAATGTTATATGATGGTATATTATAATGGTAGCACCATATGCAACAGCAGTTTGACTTTGCAATTTCCAAAATGGCTGCTGTTACCATGGAAACAATGCAAAAAGGTCAAAATGCTTCAAAACCTTAAAGTAGCCTTTACTCTCTTAAAATGGTAGGTTAAATCCATTGAAACTTTGATGGTATGTTCCTCCCATGTACCAATGTGGCATCTGCCATTACATTTTGGGAATGGTCTTTGTTACCATGGAAACCAGCCAAAATTTCAAACATTTCAGAAATTTCAAAATGCCCCAAACTTGATAAAACTTCACTGAAATGTCAACTGAGATGTGCAGAGTTGCTATTTGTCTTTGAATTTTCAAAATGGCCGCCGTTGCCATGGAAACAACAAAAATACAAACATAAACTGACTATGCAGTATGGGCTTTGCTCATTGTTGAAGGCCGTACATTGACCTATAGTTGTTGATTTCTGTGTCATTTGGTCTCTTGCGGAGATTTGTCTCATTGGCAATCATACCACATCTTCTTTTTATATATAAAACACCTCGTAAATTTGAGGCAAAATTCCGTTATCAAGAGTATGTGCATACGATCAAATACAAATCTGTACTGCAAAACATCTTCTAGAATATGCTAGAAGAAAAAATATATAATTTAACGTGCTTCTATTCTATACAAAATCGTGCTGTGAAGAGAAAATCGCCATTGACAGAGAGAGAAACACTAAGAGTACATATTAGTGACATTTCTGTACTTGCATTACAGTACACATCCGTGAATTACACACCTGCTAAAATATACACATTAGCTGAAATCAATCGATGAACGTGTAATTTAATTGTACAAAATAAGATACAAGTATCGTGTGATACGCGAGCTATTAAAGAACAAAATGAACAGTTAGTATGGCGCTCCGTCAATATATACACATGTTGTCTGTCCAAGGTCCCCTCTAAAAAAGTCCACGATAATATACTTGCACATCACGTGACGCCACGTTCTTCCTCGCGCGTGGGTCTAATTTTAGATTCTAAAGAATTCCCAAACTATGTATAGAACTCAAACCTATTCTACGGGATGAGAAAAAAAGGGGGGGATCAAAGACATGCCAATTCCAGCATGTATAATAGATGTGCCATTTGACTTTGGTACACTTTAAGTGGTTGCTGCTACTGTGACAATGTCCAGTACAGGGTGACATCCTCCGCTATTGCTTGCAATAGCAAATCTAGTTAAGTCGCCAAAACGGAGTTTTGGAGACTTTATGTTTTTGTCCCGTTTTTATTATTATTATTATTATTATTATTATTATTATTCTTAACCCTAATTTGTCCGACCATTTTCTTCCAAGCCTTAAATGATGGAAACTTCATATTTGGTATGATATTGGGGTAGTATCCCTAGGGGTGCATTCACTATTTTTTATTTCAAATGGGGGTCAACTTGGCACTATTTGGGGGCCGGAACATGGGTGGGGTCATTTTTCGACTATTGATTCGCTACTGGTAGAACCTTAAGTTTTGTGTAATACAAGAGACCGATGTCCAGGTGTCCATTCCACATTTTTTATTTCAGCCCGGAGTCATCTTGGCATTATTTTAGGGGGTCAATTTTCATGGAACATTCTAGAACAATAGTCATGTGATTAGTCATGTGATAGTATTGAATTATTCCTATGTACTTCTTATGTTATATAATGATAGATTATTACAGGTAGCACCATATTGAGCTGTAATTCGACTTTGGAATTTTTAAAATGACCGCCGTAACCATGGAAACTGCAAAAATGTAAAAATTTTAAAATGCTTCAAATTTAATGAAATTTTACAGAAATGTTAACGAGTGTATGTAGATTTGGAATTTGACTTTGGAATTTCCAAAATGGCCGCCGTTGCCATGAAAACAACAAAAATGCGAAAAATCTAGATTTGGTCCAATCTTTATGAAACTTGACAGTAATGTAACCTGTCATATGTAGATGTGCCATCCGACTTTGGAATTTTCAAAATGGCTGCCGTTACCATGGAAACTGCAAAAATCTCAAAAAATCTCAAAATGCTCCAAACTTAATGAAACTTTATACAAATCTTGACTGTCTTATGTAGATGTGGAATTTGACTTTGGAATTTCCAAAATGGCCATCGTAACCATGGAAACACGAATGCCTAAATTTGAAAATTGGTCCAATTTTTATGAAACTTGTAAGTAATGTGACCTGTCACGTGTAGATGTGATATTCGACTTTGAAATTTCAAAATGGATGCCGTTACCATGGAAACAGCAGAACAATGGTTGGGGCCGTTTGGCGACTTTTGTGTTAGCATCCTAACACAGGATTACTTGTTATTCTTATTCTTCTTTTTCTAAACCCTTAAACTGTCCTACCATTTTCTTGGAAGCAGTAGAGGATGGAAACTTTATATTTTTTCTGGGTATGGGTCTGCATCATGGGGGTTGCAGAACCCAATGTTCATGATACCAGGGTGTCATCTTGGCATAATTAGGGGCTCAAAGATGGGTGGGGTCAAATTTATTTTACATTTCTTAAATTTGCTACTGTATGTAGAGTAGATGGAATTATGATTACTTTTATGAATATTAAGAGACACATGTCTGCTTCAACATGGAACTTTTTATTTCAGTAGGGGTCTCCTTGGCATAATTTGAGGAGGTGAATTTTCATGGAACATTCTAGAACATCAGTGTTGCATTACTTCTAGAGACATAAAATGTTATATGATGGTATATTATAATGGGTAGCACCATATGCAACAGCAGTTTGACTTTGCAATTTCAAAATGGCTGCTGTTACCATGGAAACAATGCAAAAAGGTCAAAATGCTTCAAAAACCTTAAAGTAGCCTTTACTCTCTTAAAATGGTAGGTTAAATCCATTGAAACTTTGATGGTATGTTCCTCCCATGTACCAATGTGGCATCTGCCATTACATTTTGGAATGGTCTTTGTTACCATGGAAACCAGCCAAAATTTCAAACATTTCAGAAATTTCAAAATGCCCCAAACTTGATAAAACTTCACTGAAATGTCAACTGAGATGTGCAGAGTTGCTATTTGTCTTTGAATTTTCAAAATGGCCGCCGTTGCCATGGAAACAACAAAAATACAAACATAAACTGACTATGCAGTATGGGCTTTGCTCATTGTTGAAGGCCGTACATTGACCTATAGTTGTTGATTTCTGTGTCATTTGGTCTCTTGCGGAGATTTGTCTCATTGGCAATCATACCACATCTTCTTTTTATATATAAAACACCTCGTAAATTTGAGGCAAAATTCCGTTATCAAGAGTATGTGCATACGATCAAATACAAATCTGTACTGCAAAACATCTT
This sequence comes from Mytilus coruscus, assembly GCA_017311375.1. Taxonomy (NCBI): domain Eukaryota; kingdom Metazoa; phylum Mollusca; class Bivalvia; order Mytilida; family Mytilidae; genus Mytilus; species Mytilus coruscus. The sequence continues at coordinate 48,927,154 of CM029604.1, read as the reverse complement.
CTAGAATATGCTAGAAGAAAAAATATATAATTTAACGTGCTTCTATTCTATACAAAATCGTGCTGTGAAGAGAAAATCGCCATTGACAGAGAGAGAAACACTAAGAGTACATATTAGTGACATTTCTGTACTTGCATTACAGTACACATCCGTGAATTACACACCTGCTAAAATATACACATTAGCTGAAATCAATCGATGAACGTGTAATTTAATTGTACAAAATAAGATACAAGTATCGTGTGATACGCGAGCTATTAAAGAACAAAATGAACAGTTAGTATGGCGCTCCGTCAATATATACACATGTTGTCTGTCCAAGGTCCCTCTAAAAGAATATAAATATGCTAAGTCCACGATAATATACTTGTACATCACGTGACGCCACGTTCTTCCTCGTCATGTGATTAGTCATGTATAGATAGTGTTGAATTATTCCTATGTACTTTTGGTTGCTGCTATGTTATATAATGATAGATTATTACAGGTTTTGGAGCACCATTATGTAGCTGTAATTCGACTTTGGAATTTTTTTTTTTTTTTTTTTATTTTATGGCCGCCGTGATACCATGGAAACTGCAAACCATATGTGAAATTTTTGGAATTTTTAAAATGCTTCAAATTTAATGAAATTTTACAGAGATGTTAACGAGTGTATGTAGATTTGGAATTTGACTTTGGAATTTCCAAAATGGCCGCCGTTGCCATGGAAACAACAAAATGCGAAAAATCTAGATTTGGTCCAATCTTGATGAAACTTGACAGTAATGTGATCTGTCATGTGTAGATGTACCATCCGACTTTGGAATTTTCAAAATGGCTGCCGTTACCATGGAAACTGCAAAATGTCAAAAATTCAAAATGCTTCAAACTTAATGAAACTTTACACAAATGTTGACTGTCTTATGTAGATGTGGCATTTGACTTTGGAATTTCAAAATGGCCACCGTAACCATGGAAACACGAATCCCTAAATTTGAAAATTGGTTCAACTTTTATGAAACTTGTAAGTAATGTGACCTGTCACCTGTAGATGTGATATCCGACTTTGAAATTTCAAAATGGCTGCCGTTACCATGGAAACAGCAGAACAATGGTTGGGGCCGTTTTGGGACTTTTGTGTTAGCACCCTAACACAGGATTACTTGTTATTATTATTCTTCTTAACCCTAATTTGTCCGACCATTTTCTTCCAAGCCTTAAATGATGGAAACTTTATATTTAGTATGATGTTGGGGTAGTATCCTAGGGTGCATTCACTATTTTTATTTCAAATGGGGTCAACTTGGCACATTTTGGGGCCGGACAATGGGTGGGGTCATTTTCGACTATTGATTCGCTACTGGTAGAACCTTTAAGTTTTGTGTAATACAAGAGACCGATGTCCAGGTGTCCATTCCACATTTTTATTTCAGCCCGGGTCATCTTGGCATTATTTTAGGGGTCAATTTTCATGGAACATTCTAGAACAATAGTCATGTGATTAGTCATGTGATAGTGTTGAATTATTCCAATGTACTTTTATGTTATATAATGATAGATTATTACAGGTAGCATCATATGTAGCTGTAATTCGACTTTGGAATTTTTAAAATGGCCGCCGTTACCATGGAAACTGCAAAAATGTGAAATTTTTTTTAAATGCTTCAAATTTAATGAAATTTTACAGACATGTTAACGAGTGTATGTAGATCTGGAATTTGACTTTGGAATTTCCAAAATGGCTGCCGTTGCCATGGAAACAACAAAATTGCGAAAAATCTAGATTTGGTCCAATTTTATGAAACTTGACAGTAATGTGACCTGTCATGTGTAGATGTGCCATCCGACTTTGTAATTTTCAAAATGACTGCCGTTACCATGGAAACTGCAAAAATCTCAAAAAATCTCAAAATGCTTCAAACTTAATGAAACTTTACACAAATGTTGACTGTCTTATGTAGATGTGGCATTTGACTTTGGAATTTCCAAAATGGCCACCGTAACCATGGAAACACGAATGCCTAAATTTGAAAATTGGTCCAAATTTTATGAAACTTGTACGTAATGTGACCTGTCATGTGTAGATGTGCTATCCGACTATGAAATTTCAAAATGGCTGCCATTACCATGGAAACAGCAGAACAATGGTTGGGGGCCGTTTTGGCGACTTTTGTGTTAGCATCCTAACACAGGATTACTTGTTATTATTATTTTTCTTCCACACGTTTTGTCCACTCTGGAACTCTGAATTGAATGGACCCAAGGTGATGGTACTACACAATAATGTTAACCACCATGTGAAGATTTGCAATTGGGGGTTGGCACTTTCAAGATGGCCGCCGTTACCATGGAAACAGCAGAAATGTCCAAAAAAACTAAAATGCTCATAAATGATTGAAACTTCACTCAAATATTGACTGGCATATACAGAAATGGTATTTGACTTGGCCAAAATGGCCACCGTTACCACGGAAACAGCAAAAATGTCCAAAATTTCAAAATGCTCCAAACTTAATGAAACCTTTCAAAAATGATAATTTGGAAGTGTAGATGCGCTCTTTGACTGGAATTTTCAAAATGGCTGCCGCTCACCTGGCAATGGGAGAAGGGTGCCATCCGTTATTGCCGCCGTTTCCATGGAAACAGCAAAAATGCCAAAAAAATCAAAGTGTTCCAAACTGGAAGAAACTCCACAGGAATGGTAACTGGCATGTGCTGATTTGCAGTTTGACTTCGGAATTTTCAAAATGGCTGCCGTTACCATGGAAACAGCTAAAATATCAAAAATTCTAACTCTTTCGTTATAAGACCCAACTGGATGAAAGTTAATGAAAATGTTACTCAGTATGCCACGATATTTGGATACTCGAAAATGGCCGCCGTTGTCATGGAAACTGGGGCAAGTTTAACATTGACCCTATGGGAAAATGCATAAAATCAGCATTTTCTTAAAGATTATTTCACCAAAGTCAACGAAACTGTATTGATATATAACATGACATGTGGCAATGAGATGTCTGCTTTTCGAATTTTGGAATTATCCACTGTAACCATGGCTCCAGCATAAATGTCCAAAATTTCAAAAAAAATCAAAATGCTGCAAACTGGATGAAACTTTACAGAAATGGTAACTGGTATAGGCAGAGTTGCATTTTGAAGTTCGAATTTTCAAAATGGCTGCCGTAACCATGGAAACAGCAAAAATGTCCAAAATTTCAAAATGCTCCAAACTCAATGAAACTTTACAATAATGCACTCTTTGACTTTGGAATTTTCTAAATGGCTGCCACTCACCTGGCAACGGGGGAAGGGTGCCATCCGCTATTGCTTGCAAATACAAATCTAGTTATTATTATACTTCCACCTTATTTTGTCCTGGAGTTTTTTCAGAGCCAATGGAACAAATCTAAATTATTGGTCACTATAACAAGGAACACCAACTTTTGCGTTGCAGTTGAACTACTATGATGCCATGGAAACTGTAGCAAAAATTTTAAAAATTTCAAAATGCTTCAAACTTGATGAAACTTCACAGTAATGATGAGCACCATTTGTAGATGTGGAATTTGGCGTTAGAATTTCCAAAATGACGTTACCATGGAAACAATGCAAAAAAGGTCAAAATGTTCTAAAAACCTTTAAGTAGCATTTCCTCTCTTTAAATGGTAGGTCAAACCCAGTGAAACATTAATGGTATGTTCCCTCTCATGTACCAATGAGGTACCTGTCATCAAAATTTTAGAATTGGTCACCGTTACCATGGAAACAGCAAAAATATCCAAAATTTCTAAATGCTCCAAACTTAATGAAACTTAATATAAATGTTAACTGGCAAGTAAAAATGAGACTTCTGACTTTGGAATTTCCAAAATGGCCTCCGCTTAGAGCCAATGGGGGAAGGGTGACATCCGCTATTGCTCGCAAAGGCAATTCTACTTCACATTGTCTTTGTGAAAAAGGGCGTTTTAAATAAGTTAATTTGTTTCAAAAGGAGGAAGAAAGTTTCTTATTAGTTAAAAAACAATAATAATAACAACAATGATTGTTTAAATATTGGTTTTTTTTCTGTTTCAGTATCTCATGCATTTGAATAAATGGGTTATGTTACTAATGTTGAACAAATGGTTTGTCTCGAGAATCACCCCTGTGCGTTTTGCTGTGTGTTTATTTATTCCACATTTGCTAGATGTATAAGGGAAGGGTTGAGATATCACAAAGCATGTTTAACCCCGACACATTTTTGTGCCTGCCCCAAGTCGGGAACCCCTAGCCTTTGTTAGTATTGGGTGTTATTTCAATTTTGGTTGATTTGTATGTTTCAGAGTTTAGTGTGGCTTCCATTTCTCTGAACTGGTGTACATGATTGTTTAGAGGCCAACTGAAGCAAGGCAATGGGAGCGGGATTCTCTCGCTGCATTGAAGACCCATAGGTGACCTTTGGTTGTTTTCTGCTCTTTGTTCGGGTTGTTGTCTCTTTGACACATTCCCCTTTTCTATTTTGTATTCTAAAGTACAGAAAAGGAAGTTTAATTTTTTTTTTGGTAGAAAATAACTTTATGTAACGCAGTTGCTAACATCTACATCATTTGGCCTCTGGTTGATAATTGTCTTATTGGCAATCATAATACATCTTCCTATTTCTTGATGAATATTTTGCAATGAAATTTATGAAATATAGAGACAATAAGACAGGAACCGTTCATCAATACATGTAGGTTACAAAAAAAAAGGATCCAGACGAGTGTTCATCAGATTAGAGTCAAAGCCGTATGATAAGATCTTCATTGCTCGGAATCGAAACTAATAGCAAAATAGTTACAAAACGTAAAAATAGCTTTGACGAACACCACGTTTTCATAAATTATGGCGAGATAGTGACAACCTCCTGTGACATTCCTGATTTGGGACAGCAACAAAACGTGGCATACATGTATATACAAGAAAATAGTTTAACTATCATCAACTTTAAATCTAAGCAAAATGGATGAGACACAAGTAAATCATACTTATAAAGTCTTCTCCCTAATACAATATCATTATATATACCGGTATAATAATATTATAGTGAGCATGTATTTAAAACTATACAACAGTTTATTGGATATTATACAAACTATAAATAGAAAGAAAAAAGAAAAATAAGAAGCAAAGATTGAAAAATCATATTATTTTGTGATGATGACTTAAGTTTTTGATGATGCTGTCGACGACGATGATGGTCTGTACCAGTATCAATAACACTTTGTGAGGGTACAAGAAATTTGTTTGACCTATTGATAAAATTATGAACAGGGTTAAAACAAATTTTCATTCGAAAGTTAAAAGTCTAAGAATGTTTACAGTTTAGTATCAAAAACAAAGTTTTGCACCATTTGCGGATTTCGGCAATTAATGTCTCTTCAGTGAAGATCGAGACCTAAATATATGAAAATCAAAAACATAATACAAAAATTGCAGAGCTGATAGAACCGAAAGGACAAGAACATTTAGCCAAAATGCGGACAAAGAATAAGAACTAATTATGAGGCTGATACATTCCTTAATTTAATATTATTTCTCAAATTTTGTAAGAGCAAATTTCAACAAAGCAATATTCTTATTTTCATGCAAGTACCGAAGCTAGTAAAGATATATTGGGCTAGTGAAACCACGCTGACTAACAGTCAGAGAGTATAGCAGAGGTATAGACCCAGTGGTAGTCAGCTAGTTTTTTTAGTACTCATTCCCAGAACTTTATGGAAAAAAGTAACACTTTATAACTGATAGTAAAAAAAGCGAATATGTCCTTTAACTATGAGGATATTATACAGAATACAAACAAAAAGATGCATAAAAACATATTCACCTATACACTGTAACATCGTATCAAAGGTATTAATAGCCTACGAATATGATCGACATTTTTATTAAGAATGAATACGGGACATTCACAGAATTATTTGTCAAGTGAACTGCTCGATCAGTTAAAACGACACATAACAGAAAGGTTCTATGTGTAAATACAGTGGCGCCTGTTGATCAAATAATATGTATTCAAATGGAAGGTTTAGCTAGCTATGAAACGTAAAATGTCTGTACCAAGTCAAGAATATGGCAGTTGTGTTTCATTTGTTCCGTTGATTGATAGCGTTTGATTTTGTCAGTTTAAATGGACTTCCCCTTTTTGAACTTGCCTTGGAGTTCAGTATTTTTGTTATACTTTTTTATATCCACAGTTTGAAAATTTGAACAATCACGGCAAAGCAATATATGGGAGATTATTTGGCAGGGAAAAGTATATGAATCAACAATCAATTCGGGTGGATCGCATTAAGGTATTTCAACCATGTGGGTGATAATCACTAAGCCAAAGTAAATCCTGACATCAATGGGGAATTTAAGTTAATGAAAAATAAAAAGACATAGTTGATGTTGAAAAACGCTTAACTACCGGAAACTTATACATTGTGTAACGAACAGGTTTTCGATCAGTATTTACCTACTAGTTTTAATATTTCGTGTCAATCGACCAACCAATACAGCTGCAAGATTGGACCTTGGCTTTATATAATACCCCATATGAAGTATCTTTAAAAAATCTTATGAAAACTGATCATCCAACTAAAACTCGATGCGACAAAATAGTTCATTGTTTAGAAATTTGTGTTGGTCGGTTGTAATCCGGGCACTCAGGCTTCTTCCATCAACACAACCTGGCTGCCACGATATAGTCAAAGTGTCAATACTAATAAGCAGGCACGTCTATAGAATATAGAGTTTTGTTTTATTTGATCAGGTTTAAGATTTGGGATTAAATCAATAGACCAAAACTTACCTGTATTATTGAGCTATTTTACACAAACTATTAGTATTGTAAGAATTGACACTGACGAAGGCTATTTGCTAAGCCGAAATATTGTGTCAACACGATTTTATAACAACATTTTCGTATATTACCATCTTATATTAGTACCGTTGTGCAAATCTTTAGACTTATATAATTTTTCCTTATCTACGAAGCAATTGATTGTTGATTGCTTAAAAAAATGTGATATGATTGCCAATGAGACAACTCTCCACAATGACCAAATGGCACAGAAATTGACAACTATGGGTCACCGTAAAGCCTTTAACAATGAGTAGAACCCATACTGCATAGTCAGCTATAAAAGGTAATTTATTTGTGTATAGTTATATGTATTGTCTAAGCATTGACCTACATGTAATTACTTCTCAAAATAATGTATAATACAGTATAATTGTTTCATCATTTTCTTATGATAATAATATACTATAATTCCAATTCTAAATTTAATACCCCCAAGGGTGACTGGGGAATAGAAATATGGTCACTACAGGTCTTCTTCCGACCGGCAGTAAAAACCCTTGCCAAAGTGGGGCGTCCGTTTGGTGCGGGATGTATCAAGTACGCAGCCACGTCCGGTCAGAATGGCGACGTAAAATCCGATGCCTCGTGTAGAGAGGGTGCCACGCTCTCAGCACGTTAAGAACCCTTGCAACAACTCTTTGAGGGGTCCGTAGGTGGCCTGTTGCAATGTCAAATTTCTGTCCCTATCAAATTTACACCTCATTTCCCAGTGGCAGTCGACATTTCCCTGACCTTATCCCGGACGGCCTCAATTAGAAGACCTACCTATTGTATTTATTGTTAGTTTGTTCTCGTCCTGAACATGCATGAAATATTTCCAACTGGACGTTAAGCAACCAACAAACAATCAATCAAAATTTAATAAACTGTGGGTTCGTGTTGGTCAGTCTGTAGTTTTCTATGTTTTCTTTTGTTTACTGTTGTTTTTCGTATTTTGCCATGGCATTGTCAGTGTGTTTGATGAGTGTGAATATCTCTTTGGTATCTTTCGCCTCTCTGTTGTAAGCAATCAAAAGAACACATTAATATACAACACTTCTGACACATAAAACAAACAGGAAAAGGAAACAGCATACTAAAACATGCTTTCAAACTAGGACAGAATAACACGATACTAGAAACTGATTAAGATAATAATACATATTCAGTTACTGGAGAGGATATCCTTTTGCCAAACTTCATGTAGTGAGGCATCTTATGACAAATGGGGAAATCCTTATGGGAATGTGCAATTAACGTCAAAACAAGAAAATAGCTGTATAAACCTGAATTCCTGAAATCCACCTGATTCATTTCATTTTAAATCTGTAAATTTAATTAGCTGCATTAATATATATATAACTAAATGCAATGATTTTTTTATATACATAAGCTGATGGTACTAAAAAATGTCAATAAAAAAGAATTTCTGATAATGAAACAAACAATCTGAAAATAATCTCCGAAAAAATTATTGAACAACGAATTTTGTTACGACCAGAAAAATCGACTTTTAATATGTAGCCAACAAAAGACACAAATCAATGATAAAATTTATACACTAGTTTACAAGTTTACAAGTATTACACAAATAAAAATGTCAACTTAACTGTCAAAATATGAGTCCAATCTTTTATCTTTTCTTTATCCGGAAATCTTCACGGGAATCCACAGAATATTACGTCCAATAGGTCACAATTTAGTCTGATGTTGTTAGTAAATAAAAGTGTCAATCAAACTGCTGAGAATGTTGATGTTTATCGGTGTCTAAGTCTATGTATAACTTTTGGGTCTGCATATATATACTTGTAACGGAAACAATCTTCTAGATAACTCTAGATGTTTAAATTACGCATCTTTTGTTATGATCATCCTGGAAACGTTATGTAAGTGAAATAGAAAGTTCTAATCATTCCATGAGTATCTTAATACGTTCTAGATAAAGCATCTGCTATTACATTATCTTTATATTTGATATGTTTTACAATAACATCATATTCCTGTAACAATAAACTCCACCTAGTCAATCTCTGGTTCTTTTTTCTCATTTTATGTATGAAGGTGAGAGGATTATGATCAGTATAAACAAGAATAGGACGCACAGTGGGATTTAAATATACATCAAAATGTTGAAGTGCAGACAACAGTGCAAAACACTCTTTTTCAATAGTCGAATAATTTTTCTGATGTTTATCTAATTTCTTAGAAAAATATGATATAGGTTTCTCAACATTATCATCTGTCTCTTGATATAAAACAGCTCCAATTCCTATATCGCTTGCATCAACGGCAAGTTTAAATTGTTTTTCAAAGTCTGGAGTGATTAGAACTGGACTATTAATTAAAAGTGATTTGCTATTTTCAAAAGCGTTTTGACAATTTTCACTCCAGATATATTTAGAATCTTTCCGTAAAAGATGAGTAAATGGTTGAACATCAGTAGCAAAATTTGAACAGAATTTCCTGTAAAATCTAATCATGCCTAAATATCTCATAAGTTGGTTTTTTTTTTTTTGTAGGAGGAGGAAATTTGGTAATTGCATCCACTTTAGCCATAATAGGTTTCACTTGACCTTGGCCAACTGTATGCCCTAAATAATCAACAGTGGCCTGGCAAAATTCACTTTTACCCAGATTAACAGTCAAATTTGATTGTGACAATCTATCAAAAGTATCATATAAATGTGTTAAATGCTCTTCCCAGCTATCACTATATACAATAAGATCATCAATATAAGCATAACAACAGTCTACATCTTTTATAAATAAAGGCAACAGTAGTATACTGCTGTTCGAAACTCATAAATCGATAGAGATAAAAACAAATCCGGGTTACAAACTAAAACTGAGGGAAACGCATCAAATATAAGAGGAGAACAACGACACAACAAAAACACAACATTAAAATGTAACACACACAGAAACGAACTATAATATAACAATGGCCATTTTCCTGACTTGGTACAGGACGTTTTAAGAAAAAAATGGTGGGTTCAACCTGGTTTTGTGGCATGCAAAATCTCCCACTTTTATGGCAACGTCAAACACAACACCAAAACGACAACATCACATGACAGGACCACAAAACAAATAAATGGGAGAACATATAGGATAAAGAAACACACGAATAATAGCTAACAAATGGTACTAGGGTTAAAATTCAATACGCCAGACGTGCGTCTCGTCCACACAAGACCAACCAGTGACGCTCAGATGAAAAAAGTTTGAAAGCCAAAACAAGTACAAAGCTGAAGAGCACCGAGGACCAAAACTTCCATAAAGTTGCGCCTAACACGGCCAGGGTTTTCTGCTTGGGACAAGAACATCCTTATTATTTAGAATAATTTATAATTTTGCAAACAGTAAATTTTATAAAATTTTATAAAATGACTATATAATAGATATAACATTATTGATCATTCTTTGAAATGTAGCTGGAGCACTTTTCATGCCAAACGGCATTACAGTTTATTGAAATAAGCCATCTGGTGTGACAAAAGCTGATATTTCTCCAGCTCCCTGTGTCAATGGGACTTGCCAGTAACCTTTCAATAAATCAAATTTGCTCACAAATTTTGCTTGTCCAATGTTATCAATGCAGTTGTCTATCCTTGGAATCGGATAGGAGTCAGATTTTGAAAAAGAATTTACTTTTCTGAAATCAGTTACGAAACGAAAGGTTTTATCTGGTTTGGGCACAAGGAGACAAGGAGAGCTCCATTCACTGTTACTCGGCTCAATAATATCATTGTCAAGCATATATTTAATTTCTTGTCTCATAAATTCAAGTTTGAGTGGATTGAGCCGGTAAGGATGTTGCTTAATTGGAGAAGCATCACCTACATCGACATCATGACAAACAGCAGTGGTTTTGTTTGCCACATCTGGAAAAAGATTTTTAAAAGAGAATACTAAAGTTTTTAATTTTTTCTCTGCGATCAAAAGTCAGATGTTCAAGTTTGGAGTCTATATTTGACAAAATTTCTGAATTTTTCAATCTAGCTGTTTGTTCCATAGTTTTATAACTAAAAGGTGTTTCAATTACATCTGGTTTGTTATGATCTCCAATTTAACTATGGCTAAAGTGGCAACTGGTTTACTCTCACCTTCATTAGTACGCTCAAAATATGGTTTTAACATATTAATATGACACACTCTATTTTGTTTGCGCCTACC